>JARJHC010000016.1:47500-102110 GCA_031304145.1 Cardiospermum halicacabum | reverse complement strand
GGAAGAAAATTTCGTCGGTCAATATCTGTAATCAAATAATTGGTTGCATCTTGCTGTTTGATAAAAATTGGTAAAGGAAGAAGTCGTACCAGACAAGAAGAAAAATCAGTAATGGCTGTGAGGCACCGAGTCTGAATAGGCATCAACAAGCACATAGAAGTTCGAGGTTGTGGCCAGCGCTTTTCTTTTATGCTATACGGTTGATAACGAGCTAACACACTAATCTGACGATCAATCCCCCTTGGAGTGGAGGGTAACTCTTTCTTCACACCCGGTGCTAGAACTAAATAGGCTATGCTTGGCGAGATCTCAGCTATCGGGCAAAGAAGATCTCCAACTATTACAAATACCGGATTTGAGGTGACCACAGGTTGCTTAGGAGGGTCTATTTCAATGACACCTAATAACTTTTGGATCAGATCTTTACTTTAAGAACCCAACAATCGTCTATCGGATGACTATTAACCCGATGGAATTAGCAGTCTTTTGGATCTCCTACTCGTCCGTCCCACCTCATCCGGTTTCTTAGGTTTAGGTTCGGTAAGCTCGATCAACCCTTGCTCTAGTAAACCTTTCGAGCCAAGCCCCTTCATTATTATTAGTAAGATAATTTACAAAGGACTTTTCTCGCTTCTTGCTTGACTTTAGTTTTCAATCTTTAGTTTTCAATAAGGGGCGCTTTACTAATATAAAAAGGGCTTTTTCAGCTGGATCCAGAACGAATAGGAGATCTATCAGTACGCCATCCGCTCCATCTCTTTCGTAGTGAGGGAACTCCTATGTTTTTCGCTTGACGAGCGAGTTTAGTTTACGAAAAAGGCATAAACCCAGGGATTTTCGTAAAAGAGAGAGTCGAGTGACAAGGGACTTGAGTGACTCGCCCTAATCAATAAGCGGGAGAGGGGATTCGTCCAGCGATCGCCGTTCATTTTTTCGAAAAGAAGCGTGTGATCAATGGAGAACCGTACCAAACACCAACAAGACCGTCCTTCAAAAAAGAAGCTTGTTGGTCGGTTATATTAAGATTAAGCATTGATTGCTTTACCCCTTACCCGATTTCAAATTGAAAGAGTTTTGGCCTGATTCGAGTAAGAGCAGGCTAGTCTTCGCTTAGTGACGGATCCAGCTACGAAATAGTCAGGATTGACTTCTACAGCAAGAGTCCCTCGGCACCTCGCCTCGGAAATAAAGCGAAATAAAGTTTTCATCGAAGCCGGCTGCTGTGAACATCTCGATGTGGCGGAGTTTCCGTACTCCTGGAGGTATGCCTTATGTTATAGCTATAGATATCACCAGATGCTTAGTCAGAGCTGCAGAAGTGTCAGTCAGGTCACCTGATTCAGCAGGTCCGGGGACGGGCGATCGTCAACAACCTCAGGGGGCACCACGGCTGCCAGCTCCCAACGAGGCAGGACCGTCCAATCCTGCAGCGGAGAACGACTCCCCTTCCTCACCGGATAACGACTCAGCCTCAGCCTCCTCAAAAGACTCTACAGAGGCTCAGGTGGGTAGTCCGCCGCGAGAGGAACGGGACGAAGGGCATGGAAAGAAAAGCGAGGCCGACACACCTACTTCGCTTTCGGATTCAAAGCGGGTCCGCCCTTCCAGTGGAAGCGAGTCGGATACCTCTTATCACTCCTGCTCATCTTCTTCACCTCCTTCGAAATCTATTTTAGCAGGACGTTACGAAATCGATTTCTGGAAGGGGGCACTCAAAATCTCTTTCTAGATCCGGTACAAAGCATAAAGCCGCCCGGGTTGACTCTAGATGATATAAGCTGTAGAATGAATAAAAAAAAAGCCTTTGAGATCCTCTCTCAAGACGAAGAAGCACGGAATCTAGTCATAGAAAAACTTTGAACCTATGGATACTAAGAGCTGCCAAGAGCTTCTTAAATCCTTACAGCAAGAAAGATGGCCGAACATCTACAACGCAGACCGGGTGTCTCCCTACCAAACCATTTATTCAGTGCTGGATACTTTAGATAAAGGGGAAAGTCAAAGTAAGTAAGATGCCGGAGGAAGATGGTTTCAGTTAGGGATTGAGTTTTTGTGATAAGACCTAATGTCAACCAAAGGCGCAAAAAGTTCTAACATGAATAGACGTTTGAATATTCGCTCAGTACTTGAATCTTCGATCACTCGGATTCGTCGTTCACCTTCTCAAACCGACGAAGCCTACTTGAACTTTGTATTCCCTGCCACCATACCTGAATGAAGGAAACTAATAGCTAGAAAAACAGGCTATTCCATCTAAGGCATAAACATGAACCGAGAATCCAAACCAAATAGGAATGAATAGGCATGTGGAAACAACATTGCTTGCATTGATTCAATTGATTTGAAGGTATACATACAGACATAGTTTTCATTAGGGGTTTTTACCGAGTTGGGTCACAAGCCCGTCAGAAGCAACCTCAGCAGAAAGCCACTCTTCCAGAGTCTCGTCCATCGTCTGCTTAGGCGACTATTTAATAGCCTTTAGCCTGTGAGTTAGGCGAATACTCTAGGCCAGGCTCCTTCCTCTGTTCTTTTTAATATACACTAAACCGAAAGTCTTGGTTTCAATGACTCCCACAAGCCATGACCTATTGATCCTTCAGAACCAGCTTCAGCATTGAGTAAAGAATTCACTATTGGATCCTTCAGCCGGGTGGACATCCAAATCTTAACTTTCATGAGCAGGAGCTGGAGTTTAGGAATCGGGTGTAGATGCTGACCATTCCATAGACGAGAGACCCACTCGTGGTTTTATAAGGGAGTTGGTAAAAGACAACAGGTTTAAGACAAAGGTATGGCACGGGAGATGGTGGAGCGAAAGCACAAGGCCAGTTCTCATCAACTGAGAGCTCCACTCCAAGAGAGTGAAAGACAGCAAAAAAAAGTCAGCGAAGTATAGCCGGTCGAGTACCACATAAGGAGAAGCGACAATCCAATGACTGCCCCCTTTTTTCGCTTATCCCGGCCTTTTGGCTAGTCAGTTTTCTGGCATTTGGCCCTCGGATATATCAAAGAATGAGTACCCACAGTGACGGATGCCTTTGGCTTTGGGAAAAAGGCAAACGAAATGTTTGATTCAGGTACGCTCTTGGATGGCTCAGAACGGCAATTTAAGCAAGCAAAGCGAAGTAGGGGAGAGTGACAAGCTAAAGGTTGAAAGTCTTTTTTCAATTATAAGAAAAAACAATCTCCTGTTAAAACTCCCTCTTATGTTAAAACTCCCTGTAGGAGGCCTTACTCGTAGTCTCGGAACAGCTTGTATCTCTATCTCGCTTTTTGAGATCTTGGACTGGCTTTCGAAAGAAGAGCCGACACAGCAGAAGAAAAGGCCCGTTCTAGTTCTTCATGGTTCGATCTCTATCACCACGCCTTCCAGCTAACGCTAGTTGAACCTTGTTTTATAAACGACTTGAGTGAAAGAGAGTCCTGGGAAAGCATCTATCTATATTAAAGGAAATCCTACTTGGTTTCTTATTATCCGTCTTAGGCTTAGGGAACAGGGAACAAGGTGCTTGCTGCGATCAAGAGCGAGGACCGATCGGCCTATGTTAGAATTACCTCATTAGCTGCCTATGCGCCACTGCTTCACCAAACCAACAAGCTAGCCACTAGAATCGGGCCGGGCAAAGCTTTTTTATCAATAGTTCGAAAAGAGGGCTTAGGAGGAACTGATGGCTTATCTCAGACATTCTAGGATCTTTCCGTGGGTGACCGAATGTCTTTTAAACTAAAAATGGAAAGTATATCTTTCAGTCTATCGAAAACCTTTATGCATTTCTCCTTCCCTAGCAACTACGTACCGTACCAAGATATTCTCATTTCGTTCGGGCGTATTGATGTGTTTCAAAAGAGAATTGCTTCTATCAAGATAGCCTTCGTTAAGATCTCCAAGCAGTTTATGCGCTTAAACCCTCGCCGTAGAATCGATCTTTCTTTCGTGATGAAGACTGTACCTTGAAGTCCATTGAAACCAAGACCGCCTTGAAAGCGAGCTGAGCTGCCACGGATTGCTCCTTCGATTGCTTGAACCTCTTTGCTGAAAGTGAAAGTGAATACATGAGAAAGACTAGAGACCAGCTGGAGGATGCCCACTTTGAGAATAAATATAAGAGTCAGCAACCTTTGCTTTGGTCAGAGGAGGCCGCTTTCAAGCGGAAAGAAAGCCCCGTTAAAGATGCATTTCTAGGGACATTCAATATCATGTACCCATGTTCCTATAGTATATCGGCTAATGGTATGCAATTTCCTATTTGAGAATTCAGATCAAGTATCTCGTATCTATAAGCAGGGGGCGTGGCCAAGAAGCAGCCAGCTGACTGCCCCCCTTCTACTCGGCCTTTCTTTGTGAATAAGGTCTTAGTATGGATGGGCATTCTGGGCGGGTCGCAATAAGTCGCCGGTCGAAGGTTTGGACCAATCGCAATTCATCACCATTTTGCCTGCTTCTAATGGATGACTGGCTATTATATAAGTGTTGACCTAAGCCCCCGTGCTGGGGCTCGCTCCCGAACCGTACGTGAGCTGCCTCGTACGGCTCTTCCTAAGAACTTGAAGCCCTCTCTCTTTTAAATAGAAAGAAAATGCATAAAAAAGACTTTTTCAAAAAGCCTTCGCCCTCCTATTCAACGGGGCTATTAGAGAAGCTGCTTCGTTCCTTGACTTCTTTGCTCAGGTCAAGCTTCCTTGTTCCTTAGTGTAGTCTCGGTCCATAGTTTAATACTCCGTTTCCTTATAGCCTAGTCTATATCCACAGCTGACGGTGACTCCGTACCGACGCCTTTCCCTTTGTAGACGGCTAAGTGACTTCGTAACCTTAACGTACTTATTTTATTCTTAAAGTTTCATAGGCCTTCGTCGGGCTTTCATCCCTTCGCCTATAGGTATAGCGCGCTTGGCTTCGCTATCGCTCATGACTTGGCATAGAGCCCGTGTAGTCGTCGGCCTTCCCACAGAAGGCCTATGATAGTGGTCGGCCTTTCGAATGCCTCCTTCCTGACTTTTCTGAGAAGCTCTTTACGACTATAAAGGACAGGGGGCTTTCACCTTTGGAAACTTAGCTACACCGGTCACGACATGTTGTTTGTTTGATATTTATTGAGAGAGTTTAGCTGACTGAATCCATAAACCTAGAAAGTCACCGTCACTGGTACTTTTGTGACTCTATTCTATAGGTAGGTATAGGTATTGGTGAGCTGCGTAATGTAGTTGTAGTTAAGGCTGCATTGAAGTAGCGCTTTTTTTTTTGAAGATCTACTGAAGTACCAAAGGCGAACGGGGCTCCCAGGCCGGGACGTCTGGGCAGAATGCTTGGCCTCCAGCGCAGGAAGCGACACCCGAAGGGTGAGCTTCTGGCGGTTAGCTTCTAGAACTAGATAATAGGCATTAGGCATTCTGAGCTGGAAGGAGGCAAGCAAATGAAGAGAGGCATTACGGGCCGACTACAAGAAGCAAAGCTTCGTAGACTCGACAAGTCGCTTATAGAATGCCGACTACTACTACTAAGTCAAGACATTTCTTCATTTATCATTTAATAGGGGAGGGAAGCGAAGCTTAGCGAGCTTTATAAGGCCGACCACTACATAAGCCGCTGGCGGAGAAAGCCCGAAGAGCTTCCCCTCATTCGTTGCTAAGCCAAGGTCCCAGGTCTCCGAGTCAGCCCGCGCTTTTTCGAAGAATCCTGCACCCATGGCATACGGCCTGGCAGGCCTTCCCTTTTCCGCCGGAGCTTCATGGGCGTTGCCCCGTTCCCCAATCAGATGTTTGGATGTGAGCTATACTCCGAGGAGCCAAACGGGCGTATGGCCTTGCCTTTTGACCTATCTTCCCGTGTGACTAGGAATGCTCAGTGACAACCTCTCAATTGTCACGCCTGGCCTCTCTTGCTACCGCGGTAGCACCTAGTGTGGTCAGCATCAATCGTGTTCGGGCAACGAAGCTTACACTCATTCACATTGGTTCATCCTGCTCTGCCCGGGCCTTTTGCTCTTCTAACGTAAAAGGTAAGGTGGCCGGCCATTCGTCAAGGCCCAGGAATCCGCTGGACATCTCAGCGGCGGGATTGGATACCCGCATCCGATCGAAGTTCCATTTTTGTGCCCCCTAGTAAAGGAGAGCAGTTTTGTTTCTAGGTGGGTCGCTTCGCGCAAGACATTGCTTAGGACCAACGGGTCACACGACAGGTGCACGATCGACTTTGCGCGCTCCATCCTTCGGCCTTTCGCCTATCGGCTTGGCAGGCAAGCTACCTTGATCCGTCTTTGGCTTCGATTCGTTATGCTCAGCAGCTCCAACAAGCCTTAAAGTTATAGTATCTTGCCGCCAAAAACTCTGCCAAGAAAGCGCTGCTTTACGTTTGATCCTATGTGCCCAGAGAATGCTATGCGTTCTCCACTTTCGGACCTCGCAAAGAGAGAACGTGTTTTTTCCTCTGACTTTCTCTCTCATTCGCGGAGCGAAGAAAGCGGGCTTTGCCCCAGCTACCGCTATCCTTGGGAAACCACAAGAGCTACCGAAGGAAAGGGATGCTCCCTTGGCCTTTGGAGAGGAGAAGGCAGAGAAGAAGCCGTCCTTCGCGCAAGTTTTTTTGCTTCCAGCGCCCTTACTAGTAAAGGCGCTCTTCGACCACGGAGGCATTCTGGTAGGAAGGCCGACCACTACATAAGCCGCCATCAGTCCAGGAGAGAAGCAAGCTACCTTTCTTTGATCCACCTTCCGGGGCAGGGAAGAGAACGAAAATAGGCCGCGGATGGTGGTCGTGGTAGATTCGAGGATCTTACGCGGCGGAGCGAACTCTTCTATCGTGTTGCATTTCCTCTGGCGGCGTAGCTGCACCCCCTCGATCCATCGTACTGGAGCGATCCGAGAAGAACGATTAGGGTCATATTCTATCCTTTCTACAATGCCAATAGACGAAGTGCTTCGTTTCAGATCAATTCTTCGCTGCAATCGCTTCGATCCACCCCCTCGGTGAAAAACCGTAATACGCCCTGAGGAATTCCTACCAGCAGACTTCCCTGTACTCAAAGTGAATTGTCTAAGTGCTCTCCCCTCTTGGCTTTGTCTCATTGTCTATCTCGTAATCATTCGATTCTGTCCGAATTTGCTCCTACTCCTCCTCCTTCTCTTATCCTCTATCTAGCTCGTCGTTGGTCCTTTTGACATAACATTCTCAGCCGCTCATCTAACTAGAAATATCATAAGAAAGCAAGTTGAATTTTCTGCCTAAGCCCTCTTCCTGCGTACTAAAGAGACCTACTATTAGAAATAGAAAGCACACCCTCGTCAGGGAAAAGAACTAACACCATGGGATGGGAAATGATCACTGCTAGCAATCAATCATTTCGAAGTTGTAGTTGTTTTTTCTTTTCATAGGTTGCACATATAGAGATGGGGCATTATCAGACTATTCAGTGACAGCTTCTGATGAAGCGAAACTAAACAAGACACCTCCACTTTAATCTACCGGCTCGGTAGCAGCTTTGCTTTGAGATCAAAGGAAAACAAATTGACCGAGCAAGGGGCGCGGTTTTTTTATATGTCCCGTCAGTCGGAAGACGACGAAGCACATCCATCACCCAATCATGGAAAGGCCGGACTAAGGCCTGAAACCGAGGATTTGCCATTGCGAATCCCCTCACCTTACCACTACCCTCTAGCTTGACTTCGAACTTACCTAATTAAGACATTTACAGAGAGGCGAATGGTATCTCACCATATAGACTCGGCGGGAGTTACCAATGAGTTTCTCAACTACCCCCACAGATCTCTACCAGACTGATAAAGATGAATTTCTTGGCCGGCAAAAGGGAGAAGAGCTCCTAATGGGTGTTCGTAACATCCTTTACTCAGTGACATTCCCCCGGGTATAGAAGGAAAGGAGTTCAAAAGCCAGGGTCCCCTTACTTAGTAATTCTAATCAATATGTCCGTGCTGTGCGTATACGTGGAGCAGCCTTGCTTTTGTGACTAGATCCAACGCCCTACATTGGTTGCGAGGGTTTACAATACAAACGGTCTGATCATTTCACCACAAGGACCAGACCAATCTTTTGTCACTCATGCGGTCCATTTTCGATCATGATGGAGATGGGAGAGTGATGCTTTTAGTTTAATCTCTACTACATCAACTTTGGCTTCCGAAACATCACCAAGCCTGATTCCATCACCCTCTTCCTGCAGCAAAGCAAAGGTTCTTTGCTTGACAGCTTTGAAACGTCGTCCCCGCCTTCTGCCGCTCTATCAGCAAAGGAGGCAGCTAACGTAGTGGAGTGGTATTCGCTTTGCAGCTCTTTCTGAAGAAGCAGCTGTGGCATCTCTATCAGCTAGCCGCTACTATATTGTAGTAGTCAATCAGCGGGACATTCAAAGAAGCTATGCACCTTCACTGAATGTTAATGAAAGCAAGCCCTTTCATCCTAATCTCATCTACTGAAAAGGAGGCCGGGCGTAGCGCTGGGACACATAGTAAAGAAAGAAAAAATTGGGTAATCAGTTCTCATCCCACTCATTCAAGGAAAGAAAAGAACCTTGACAACCCTACTTCGTTGCTAACGAACAGGGACAGAGACCGAGCCGGCCAACTACTCTACTTTCACTCAGTATTCCCTCTATTTGAGATTAGAAAGAAGATTCGAAATCCTATCGACCAAGCATAAGATTCGTCTTCTGTGTCCCCCACCTGAAGATCTCAACAATGCCATCAAATCGGAGCGCAACCCTAGGGTTTTGGCACAAATCCCCATCTTCATCCCCTTCCTCGAAGAGAAATCAAAAGCAATTGAACGAGGAAATTGAACAATGCTTGCTTTCCCAAAATGCTCAATGCCTGGGGTTCCAAAAGCAACCAATCCTGTAGTTCAATCCCCACGAAACTAGACTTCTTTTTCAACAGCCACGAGATAATATAAGAAACGAATGGGAGAACTTTCCAAATAGGGGGGTATTCTCGATCGAGGAAAGCCCAATTCGTGCAACGATTGTGACAATCTAATATAGCCCCTTCTCTGGAACCCCGGGAATCCGCGGCTTATCAAACAAAGCAGGGATAGGCTCCTCGGGCGAAGGAGAAGAAAACTGCAGCTCTTTCCACTTATGTGTATGAAGGAGGCCTCCCTCGGTGTAGGAATGCATATAGGGTTGCGCAGTTTATAGACTTGCCTCTAGTAGACCTGGTGAGGCAGAGCCAGTTTAGTCTAGCTGAGAAAAGAGTATCCAGTACGGTTGAAGAAAGCAAATTATGAACTATTTTATCCCACAAAGATGTCACTTTATTCGAGGTAAACCCATCAATCTTAGGGCAATTCTCAATTTAACATTACATTATGTAAAGCTTTCCAATCCGTCTATTTTAAACTCCTTCTTTGGCCTACCGTCTAAGGTAAATGGCCTGTGCAATTGGATGTACAACTCTTTTTCCTTCGCATGCTTATAAGGTAAGGCTCGAACTCGTCACTAAGTACGAGAGCTCTAAAGCAGGAGCTATTCCCGAATGTGCTTTCATGGGGAAAATGCACAGGAATCGTTCCAACCTCTTTCAAGCGGTCGGTATCAAAGGATCGAAAGAGGTCTGGCTAATCAATTGGTCGAGAACGAGGTCCCACTGTACAAGCAGGAATCTTTCCTCCCCCCTTCGTTCTCCCCTTCCCATTCATCTGGAAGGAAGAGGAATCGACCCTGGTCATCATTCATGGCCGGCTGGTGCTTTTCCCTCCCTTTCACAAGCTTGGTTAGCAAAGTACGATTCTCATTGGCCACCAGCTCAGCCTCGATCTACGGGCATTCATCTCCATAGCCCTTTTTCTTTAGCAGTACAGGCCGAGGTCGAGTTCCTCCCTTATTGAGAATCCATATGGCTTTTGTCGTCTCGAATCGCCCTGTCTTAGCCTGGAGGCTTGGAATGATTACTTGCTTCGCTTCGGGTCAGCAGCTACAACAACAAAAGAAAAAGCCATTGCGCGAAAGAAGACCTAAGCTAAGGGAGGTTTCACAGAAGAAAGAATCGGTATGAACAAACCCTAGAGCTGGCATTGAATGGTACACCCCCTTATCCCCCTACGATCATAAAGGAGGAAGGCTGAAACCGGCCTTACGAGTAGTCAATCCGTGAAAACGATTCGATTTTCAGCACGGACCCTTTGATCATTTCACAGCATGGATCGACGATAACGATCCAACGCAATAAATAAAGGAGATCGAAGTCCGTCGGGAAGGAAAATAAGTAAAAGCCTTTTTTTTAGCGGGGAAATTCAAAAAAGGGGAGATGAACTGGGAACCCACACACGGGGTGCGTAGGTCGGCGTGATCTATGCGAGGGGTCCTAATCTATAGGAAAAGACTTGAAAGCTTCAGTGTGCCAAGTGAGCGCTGCCCATTCACTCCTAAGAGTGCTTTCCCCGAAAGGAGTCAACGGTAGCTGTCAAAGGGTTCTTCAGTTTTCAAGGGAGAGCAAGCGAGAAAGTGCAGTTTGAAAGTAAAGAAGTAACGATGCACTAGAATGCACGAATCCGATGTCTTAAGCATAGTGAGAGTGTAAATGCTTGGTAACACGCAGTCAATCCCTCGGTTTCAAGCCAGTAGCCAGTCGGATCTTTATATACACTATTTTCAGTCCAGTCGAATGCGAGCCATCCAATCCTTGGTCTGTCAATCAACTTCCTTCTCTCCCTGCTCTCAGTCAGTCCAGAACAGAGAATGCTCAATGAATGCCAAATAAAAGAGGCTAAGTTCACTAGCCCTCGGATCGCTGAACTCACAAAAGTTTGAGGACAACATCCTATCTTCCTTTCTTTGGAACTACTAGTTAGTCTTGCCTATGAAAAAAGAGTCAATCCTGGAGACCGTTCAAAACTTTCATCTGATGGCTCTATAGAAAGCGAGAATTAACCCGTGGGGAGGGTCCGTAGCTCATGTTCAAGCAGGGGTTTCTACGCACGCCCAGGAAGAGAGATAAGGAAGTGTAGCCAAAGGTAATGCAATTGTAGAATTCTGTTCAAATAGAAAGCAGCTTTTGGCCAGTTCAAGGTCAGTCGTGAGCTGTAGGCTCAGATAGTAGCGAACCAGAAGAAATTCCCATAGTTTAAGAATGAGGGCGTTGAAATGAAAAGAAAACTATCCAGCAGATAGTATGGAAGACTCTTATCAAAACTATACTCTTTCTTAGTTTAGGGCAGAAAAATACTCAAGGAACGCAAAGCTAAATCTTTCATATTACCTCAGTTCTTACTCAGATCTTTCTTATCAGTTCAGGCTAAATCAAATAATAAGCGTATAACCTCTGTCCGGTGGTTTGAGAAAGGAGACATTCAGAAAGAGAGTTCTGGCATATCAAAGAAAAAGTTTAAGATAAAAGTTTAAAAAGAAAAAGCCTTGTCAGCTAGCCGGGTTGCATTACTATTATATATATTAGGCTGTATGAGTATTCTTAAACGAGTGGAACGAAGTGCTTACACGAGAGGAAGCACGAGTGAAACGATCTAAAGAGTAGCCTGCGGGAGATAGCTATGAATTTCTCTTAATTTAGTTTTCCTTTCACTATAAGAAAAATACCTTTTTTCTAGTTGCACTGTCCTGCGAGCGAAGGGTGCAAAGCTAAAGTAAGAGAATCCGCTGCAAGTGGAAGATCGTCTCTGACTCTTCGAATAAGCTCCCCGGGGGGATTGGACAAGTTCTAAGACTGGAATAGATGTTCACAAATCCTTTCTATGCCCCTCGCTCTGTCGATACCATTCTTCTCTCTCCTCTTTCATCAGCTGGTATTGAATCCGATGTTCTATTAGAGGCTATTGAGTGCCATTACTACCCACTTTCCAAAAAGGGTTAGTTGCGAAGAAGTGAAGTAAGGAAAGGCTTTCTCGAACGTAGGCAATTGCCTTATTCAAATCGCTTTCTTTACGGGGTGAGGAAGTACTGGTTTTTAGGCTAATTCCTAACTGTTTGAAGCGGTTTTAAGACTGTTACAGGAAAAAAAGTGCAACCCCAAGCATCCTCATGGGAATGGGTACTTCAACAGGCTCTGTAATTGAAAGCCAGAACTAGTGAAACTGGTTCACAAGCAACAAGGTTATTGGCTCGGTCAACCGGGTGCATCTTTATTTCAAACTCTTTCTCACCTAGTACGGGTGGAGACGCCTTTGTAGGAACTCTATTTGGGTCATGGTCCCTAACCGCGGAGTCTATATATCAATATACTTAATTTCGAGGGTAACGTCTTGCTCCATTACAAATCAAAGGGTCATTCACCGGGAACCTTGCGCTTGCATCTTCCTTTAGGACCTCTCCCAGCTACGTTCACTGGTTAAAAAAAGCCATAGGCAATTGGCACAGGATCTGTTACTTCGGCTACTAGCTTTGATGCTGCTTCCCGCACCTAGGCCTGCAGCGACTAGCTTTGTTACGCGAGGGTAGGTGCTATGCTTTCTGCAGAGAGGTTGACCTTGGCTTCGGTTTACCTTGTGACTACGGGGGAATGTTTATTAAGAATAAGTTCTTCTTTTGGGTCTCAATCAATAGAAAGTCTAGTATGGGCAGAACGATAAGCTTAGCTGTGAAAAAGAATTGGCTGGGGAACATACCGGATTCTTAGCCAGCTTTCACTGAAAATGAAATATCTCATACACCAGGGCTATACTTTGAATCACTAACTTACAGGTTTGCTTAATATAACCTTCCTCTTACTACTACAGCTACAGAGCTAGAACCAGTGGACTGAAATGATTCTTCCTTCCTTACGAGATATCCCGGGGGGATTAAGAACCTCTATCAAATAGGGATACGTTGGGCCAGCCGAGGACACTGTGGGGCCTAGTTTACTTGTTCTCTTTGATTCCTCCTTCCTGACAGAAGAGATTCCAATCTCAAGAGCTAAACAATGCCCATGATAAAGAAGAAGGAAGGCTAAACCACTCAACTGGGCAAAGGCAGCGTCTTTCTCCTCTATGGAAGTTCTTGGAATGCCTCTTTCTCAAAGGTCTACGAGAAGGATGAAATCTAAAAGAAGCCTAGCCTATATCTACGCACCCTACTTCGCGGGACTAAGCAAAACATCTTTCAAAGAAGGAATTGACTACTGAAGTAGCTAACAAAACCTCCTAACAAACAGCCCAAAACTCTAGCTATAACAAGTTGCTAAGTAAAGAGGGACAGAGACTAAGCTGAGCCCCTGAAAGAGGAGATCGAATTACTCATTTCTCCCTTCATCTTCGACTAAACTGATGAACTATTTTAGAAGTCTATATCTCAAGCCTATCTGGGCTGGGGTAGGCTGCTAATTGGAAAAGAATAGGAAGAGCTGTTCCGAACTCTGCTTCTTATCCCTTCAAGAAGTAGGTTTTGTCTAAAGAGCTCCTAAAGAGCCAGTTTTAGCCACAATCTGCTTGTTGAAGGGAGTTGAAGAACTACAAGATGCGGTAAAAGAATCTCCAAGAAGAGGTAAAAGAGCATATAGGAAAGAGGGCCCGCTTTTCTTATATGCGCAGGCTTCTACTAGCTGAGAAATTCTTTCGATTAACAAAAGATACAGTCCCGCAGCCACCATTTGTGATGACGGATGAAGTCTTCATAGGGACTACGAAAGCCCCATTCATTAAACAGGTTGACACAGTAAAAGAACTCTCTTGTAGCCGCGCGAATGTATTTGCATGTCTTTCCGGGAGTCTCGCAATCCCAGCAGTTGTATCCTTGGAAGTTACTTCTTGCAGTTCTACATTCTTCCTTTCGTATGTCTTCCTATACTTTCAACGGGCGGTACAACCTACCCACCAATAGCTTAGATCCGGAAGGGGGCAAATGCAACGAATCAATCGAGGTACTTTAGAGTAGCTGAGCCCCTCAAAAGGAGAGAAACCGGTTCTAAAGCAAGCATTACCCCTTTTCTTTTGGAAGCCCTTTATCCGGCCGCTGTATTCTGGAGAACCTAGCTTATGTCAAGAGAGAGGTGGTTCTTACCCGCGGGTATCCAGCTTTATATGGGGTAACCTCCGCATAAAGGGCTTAGCGGGTTAGCAGGTCATGGGGAACAATTGAAAGCCTTAGGTTCAGTTGGGCCGCCCCCAATTTGATTCTTTGTTTCGCCTCCGAGGAGATGGGGAATAAAGACTTTTATTTGGCTCATTGCATCCCAGGGATATAGATATGGGGAGTCCGCTGGATAGACATCGGAACAAAGAAATGGAGATAGAGATGCCTTGTCTGTGGAACATGAAATAGATTGCTTCGCTGGTGCAGGAGATGGAACAGTAGCTAGAGCTGGTTCCGGATCAGGCAACCGTGGTTTCAACCGGAGCTCCGAATGAGAAAGACGAGCACTGCTTCTAAAGCCCGTCCTATACTATAGTTCTCGTCCTGCTTTCCCAACAGGACAAAGGGGTTCGCTATTCTACTGTCGGAGGTTCGAAATGAATGGGGAAAGAGAAGCATAGGGAATCCATTAACATTAACTAGAAAAGGTCTCACAATAGGAGAAGCAGCGAGATAGCCTTAGACGGAGTAATCTTTTTAAGTGGTAGGACTTGAAGGCTTAGCTCTTCTTTCCTGGATGAGAGAAGTAAGCATTAGATAGAGCCTAGATGCGGGAAGGGGTCAAAAGCAAAAGCAATCCAACCTTCCACTTTGAATGAAATCGTATCAGGCTTCGAGTCAAATCTACGTCTTTAAATGCTTGTCTATTTCCTTTTGCTTGAAATGTTAGGACTATTCATATAGCCCGGGGTCTTGCAGTAATAGGGAAGCCCCTTTCATTGTCTGCATTGCCGTCTCGCTTAGTAAGGTTTTCTGGTTCTGCTTCATACAAAGCTCCGCCCTCCATCCAGTAGATCTTCACCTAGCTAGGATTCTGACTCTCAAACGGGGGAACGCAACCTATTAGATTGGGCTTAATTTGGGCTTAATGACCTGGCCTCTGACTTCGTTTTAGGCTGAAGTAATTTGAGGCAGGGTATGGAATGATTTTAACCACCTACCTGGTAGATGTGTGGAGCAGCTTTTGACCTCGCTAGATCCCAATACCTTTGCTATCTCTGCCTTCCATTCCTCCTCTCTTGATGAACTCTGGGCTGATTCAACTCAAGCAAGAAGAGCTTGAACAATAATAGTGGATTCAATAGCTGCGGATTCAGTTCATTTGTCCACTTCTCTGCCTCTGAGGAGAGAGAGCTCTTTATGGGATAGCGCTCTCTCTCCGAGCTTTGTAAGCGATAGGGCGCTTGGATAACGATATCTAGCTCTAGTCTTTCTGTTTTCTTTTGGTATTGGGAGAGGGAGGGGACTTGGCTAGTCTTCCTTCATCGGTGTAAGGGTGCACTTGCTGTCTTATTTGTATAGTCTTAGCTATGGCTCCGGATTGAGATAAACACGAGACAGCTAGTCGAATCCGTACTTCTTGTTATACCGTTCCCGTGTTCCCAAATCATAGGATATAACCCCAGACTAGGATACCCCAGACTTGGATTCCATTCGATTATTCTATCTATCTTGTCGGATTGAGTGCGTGTTGCCTTGATTTGAGATGAACTCCTTTTCTTCCGGACCGTACACGGAAGTAGAGTTATTGATGAATGAGAATCGAATGTCTTATTAAACCTTTAGGAGCGCTCTTTTCATCCAACTCGAAATCTCGTAAGAGAAGAAAGCGTAGAAAAGTTTGATTCGAGGTTGAGTAAACAAAGAAGAATTCTCGTTATTTCAGGATGTAGTTGCTTTTCGTTTCATCGAGATTGGGTTGGTGTTCAGTGTGGGCAGTCTTCCTCTATCAATAAGAGAAAGAGAAGGGGAAGAAGCGGGGTAGAGGAATGGTCAACTCATCAGGCTCATGATCTGAAGATTGCAGGTTCGAATCCTGTCCCCGCCTAGTTACTTGAGAGACGGAACTATGACCGACGGAAGCGGTATATTAGTGCCTGATGCGGTAACTCCTTGACTTGTTGATCATCTATCATTACTGGCGAAGCAAGCATACCGATAATCAACTCGCTTGATCGATGGTTCATGCTTTCTATATAACTCGCTGTACGCTAAGGCAAAGGTTGTAAACCATGCGTCATGCGTGCCGTAGTCATATGTAAAATTACAGGTCAGTTGGTGCTTACTGAGGTAAGGAATCAGATCGCTCTGTCCTAGCCAGAATAGTAGGTTTTGTGTTACAAGTAAGTTGCCTTATAATAACTTAGTATCGCTTTACTCGTTGAGGGAGGCTTCAAGACAACTGGTCTATAATGACAGTACTTAGTGAGTAGAGTTTTGGATTTTCAGACATGGGACTGACCTCGGGGCTATTTGAGTTTGGGCTCATGTCTACTTATAAGCTAAGCCAGACGGAACGGTTTTGAGTGGCCTTTCAGGGTTTCGGGGGTTGGGAGCCTCAGTAGCCCACGGAGCGGTAGGACATCTAATCTTTCTTTTATAGCTAGCTCAATCTTCTTCGGAATGGCGGGTCCACCTGCTGAGGGGAGGTATTGGCCATAAGCCCTACTCTCTTCAATCATTTCTCCAGCTGGACCTGAGTCCCTTCAAGATTCTCCGGCTGGCGAAGGTTTATGAGTCGATTTTACCACCGATAGAAGACTTCTCGTTCGAGAAGTTGGGGATTGGATCGGACTGCCAGCTTCTCTTCTACCTATTGATACGCAATGCCCGGTCTACTATCTTCTTCATACAGGTCGGGAGGGAATAACTACCCATATGTGAGGCGCCGTCTTGGCCAGCAAATCCTGAGGATGAGGGGGCGTCTGACTAGCTCCGACTTTTCATCCGCTTCTAGGGGGGGGACCAACATCCGATATGAAGGATTCTCTGCTCCGAGATGGGAAGAAAACAATAATTCTTCTTTAGGGCAGCCACTCTTAAAGATTGACTCTGCGTTGGGGAAGCTACTATACCATTTACTATTTGGATATCTTTAATAGAATCTTTCTCTTCTAAAAATACTAAACTAAATCGAGAGAAGCCCACTACCCGCTCTCCTCTCTCCACCCCATAAAGAATAAAGCCATACTGCTATAGAAGACTTGAGTACCAGTTAGACTACGGGACGCGGACACCCGTAATTGGTGAGCTACTTACTGCCCCTTAAGTCAAGAGCTAGTAGTACTATCAGCAAAGAATATCGTAACTATGGCGAATAAGTTTTTCTTGCTTGCCACATACCCGGAATGCGAACTAAGCAAGAACATTTAAACTAAGCCCAAGGCATGATCCTGGATTTCAGGTCTGGAATTGTGGACACAGGGCGGAGGCATACCAGGCTTAATAACGACTAAAGACCGTTGGACGACCGGGAAATAGCACTGAACAAGCAGGGGCTAAACTTCTTCTACCCAGTCTTCTCCCATAGGCTCACAAGTCCCTCTTCTGACCTAGAGTAGCTTTGCCCCGCTCTTCCCCTTCTCTTTATTCACTTAGTCATCTCTGCCTACGGCCCTGCCCCTTATTCATTCAAAAAGGGAGTAGCAGAGCCCGAAAGGCACCTATCCGTGGGAAACAGAAGATGAATGGGGAGCCGACTAGAAGACAGATAAAGGAGCAGGCTGGAGCGAGGCTTGAAACCATGTCTCCCGAGCAATCTCAGTACATATGGAACAAGATGTGGAAAAACATCTTGACTTTGGTGCCGCCCCGCGGGCACTCTGTTTTCGATCAAGGTCCAAAATTTCTGCTAAAGGTTGGTAACTCGTCGAACCCCAATAAGCCCCTTCTAGCTTTTTGTCACGTCATCAAAGAAAGCGAAAGCTTCCTTTTCCGTGGGAAGATCTCGGTCCATTTATTATTATTTATAGAAATCACTGTCCCTCCCTTTCTCAGATATGTTTTATAAGACTATCTAAGTTTTCCATGCCATACAGATCTTCGAGCCTTTCAATTACTTCTTGGAGTCGATAAGGGGCGAGAGAGTGCATACGCTCCTCTTTTCTCAATTTATTAAGATTAAGAAGATCCCCCAATCGGTTTTCACGCGTAGTCACCCGTCCAGTCTGAATCTTCTTTTATTTTCAGATGTTTCGCTTCCCTTCCCAACCCCGGATCAGTTGCTTTGGTCCGGTATCCCTGCCAGCCATCCTTCTTTGCACGCCCTGCTAAGTACCTTGCCAGCTTAACCGTTTTGGTGGATTGCTCCCCATAAGGTAAGGCGGTCTCGATCGATTACTTTTGTTCATTAGGTAGGTGTCGATAGCAGCAGAACCCATTCAGGGGTCCATACCACGAAACAAGCAAAGTATGCCCTTTATTTCACTAGATAGCTAAGGTCCTGTTATACCGTACGGACGCGTGCTTGTCCAGGGTCATCAATAACATCTGTCACCGAGAAAGGTTTTACATGGATGTATGGGAACCAAAGGTTCCATTTGTAAGCCCGCAGCATCACTACCAGATCGAAAGTCAGAGTCAGTTTCGGTTCTAGGTAAAGATCCATAACCACCAGTCCCAGCTCCTTAGCCAACATACCCGTGTATTCGCTCCCGGAATATGAGCTTATGCGCCTACCTCCGCTACTGGGACTGAACTTGATCTACTCCAACAATAGGTGAATATGCTCAGTGCTTAAACCAAAACAGCTCCTCAAACTCCTGACTCTGGCTCTCCTAAAATTGGATATGATTTCTCTATTTCCGTGTCCATCGCCCTTGCTCCAACTCGCTTTAAGTTTTAGGGGGTTACGAAGAGGTTCAACCTTTTTTATGAAATGTATTTCTCAAAGGTTTCGGGTCATAAGTTTCATTCCGTCAGGTTCAACGCGCTATAGATCTGTATATGGGACTGGGCCAGGGGAAGCTACGGGCTATGGAGCTGTATATGGGACTGGGCCAGGGGAAGCTACGGGCTATGGAGCTTAATCTGTGCCTAGAGCATCTCAAACGGGAGTGGAAACAGGTACCAGGAAATGGACGGGATCTCGAAAAGGAAGGAACGCTAGCTTGGAACTGACTTAAGCGATGCTTGCGAGGATAGTTGTTCGCGTAGTAGGGTGGCTGCTCCGACAGCGTATGATTCACCGGCAGTGTCAGCTTGAGCTGAATATGATTGGCCCGCAGTGCCCCCTTCCAATGCGGTCTATGAATCTCCTGCAGCGCACTACGGGCCCCGACGAATTCTTTTTGGATATGAGCGTGGATGGACCGCTTAGCCTGAGCCAGGGGCACCTTTTGTTCCAGCCGTGTACTACGATGAAAGTGGCTTCCCTTTCCCTATTTCTTTCTAGTTGAGACTCTCTTTCTCACAGGCCGTAGATTGTAGGACTGGATTGCGCCTTGCTTCTTCAATGGATTGTGGGACGGTAGAGACATTGTTTCAAGTCAAAAGAAGCTTTCTCAGTCAATAGTCTTGGCTTTGACTTCCCCGACAGACGAAAGAGCTTTGCTTCAAGCGGATGATGTTTCCTAACCCACCTGAATCTCTCATTCCTTCTCTTCTTCTACTGGGATAGATAGACAAGTCAATCGATTCAATTCTTTCTTACTTCTTTGAATAATGTGTCTTGGCCAATAGAATTGCTTCGCTAGTTTGCTTGTGACGACTGAACTCCGCTTGCCCCCGGCGAACAGGTTCTAATGCCCACTGCCGTGCGAGCATAAACTTCTTCTTTTGCCTAGTTAGTCTTCTTATTATTCTGATGATGAATGAGCCATTGATTTGATCGAACTTGAATGAACATCATAGTACCCTTGTTGTTCGAGTTGATTCAAAAGCATTTGTGCAAGCGGCTTACACTTCAAAAGTCAGAACGAACAAAGTGAAATATTAGCAATCGCCCTCTCCTTTGTTCGAGAAAGCCTGTGCCTAAAGCAGGGGCCTAGCCGCCTAGTGAAGTGTCTGCAGAGGCCCTGGTAGAACATAGTAGTACTCCGATTGCCTAGCAGAGGCCCACCGTATTCTCAATTATAGTAAGAGGTCTCCTCCTCCCTTCTCTATTTCACCTCCAGTCCACAGGGATTGATTTAACCGATGCGAATCAGTCCTCCCTTGACTTTAAGTCACGCCCTTTGGTTGGTACGATTATAGTGAGGAGGTGAATTCGACCTTTGATTGAATCTATTATCAGTGCTAGCAACCGTAGAACCAATGAAAGGCGCCAGTTGTTGCGCTCGTTCTGGTTCCTGCTCCAGAAAAGGGAAATTTGGCTTTCCCTGTTCTAGTATAAGTTGGTGGGCAAACCAAGGCCAGTGCCCTACGTGTCCGGTAACCTGAGGTCGGGCTAACTAAGAAAAGTGCAACGCCCGGTTCAGCGAGACATTCATCATATTTTCGAGGCGAGTAAGGGTGAGCTTGACGGGAGTTGGAGACGCAATAGGAGTTCAAATAGTCTGATTCCGAGTCAAAGGGATAAGAGAGAGAGAGGGTTGCAAAGGTCGAGAATTCCTAAAATAGAGTGTTGCTAAAAGGTGTTGGTGTCTCTGCCCGAGAGACCCTTCACTCCAACGACCGAGTAGGAGTTTGAACCTTAAATCCCCGACGAGGCGAGACCGAGGAGTGATTGGGCTTACTTGACCCACGTTCGGGCCTACCACCCGGTAGCCCCTTCACTCCAACGACCGAAGAGGGAACCTTCCGACGAGGCGACCGAGGACGGAGTGGTTTAACGAGGAGTTTCACGTGCTGCTTAGCTGCCCTCTTGATAGTGGGTTGATTATTCGTAATCGACTTCGTAATCTACTTACGTGTTCCTCTAAACTCGGCGATTGTGCCATCTATCTAAAAGTAGCTTGGACACCTATAAAGAAGTGGATTTACGGTGGACAGTTCCCACTCTGCCCTGGACCATTCTTTCTACCCTACTGACTAAGGCCCCTACCTAATTCCAGAGTGAAGGATGATAGAAGGTTGATCCGATCCATCAGCCGCAGGTAAAGCATCGTAAGGCTGTCGACCATCCACTGAGAATTCAGCATCTCTCAAAGGGCCTGTAAAAGAAAGATTCGCTCTAGGTCTGACCTATGAGAACCAAATCTCGTAAGTAGAGACTCTGCAGTCGATCTAGTGTTCACGCTTCGCAGTCGATCTAGTGTTCACGCTTCGGTTCTACTCTACTAGACATCGGGGCCCAGCGTAGAACTTCAGTGTCAGCTCCTTCTGCTGGGCAGTAGTTTCATTGAACAGCTGATCTTGGACTTGTGCAAGCTCTATTGAGGGAATCACTTTTAGCACGATAAAGTTTAGATCCGAGTTAGAGTTGATTTTGACCGATTTCAGGCTGATTGGATCACTGAACTTGGTTCACTGAGGCTAAGCGGACGGGGAGCCCTAAAAATAGGAATAGTGAATGCCCCGGGAGACACGCACGGTACTTACCGGTGCTCAATTCCCTCATCTGTGTTTAAGGCCCTTCCGACCAAGGAGAAAAGTTTTCAATAAAAACTTTCAAAGATAAAGATTTAGCAACTTAAGGTCTTGAAAGGAAAAAGAAAGACTCACTTCATTTGTCCCCAGGACTTGTAACCTCACCGCCTACTCTTACTGTTTGAGTTCCGACTGCCCTGAACCCCTAACTGCTTTTACGGTGAAAAGAAAGGGAGATAAAGTCGAATTGAAAATCTTTCCTAAGGGAGGGAGATTATTTAATAAAAGTTTCGCTTCGCTCTCAACCGCTACCACTCGCCGGAAAGTCGGTTTATTATGAGCTTGCTTGCCGACAATTTGATCTGCGACACTTGTACCTCCCGCTTGCCAAAAAGCTATAGTCAACTGAACTTTCACTTGCCTGACTTCTTTCGCTTCCCTCAAGGCTAGCAGAGGGGGCTAACATTCGAGTAGAGGCCAGGAGAACCTATATATAAGAATAAGATAATTGGCTAGATTATCCATGCTAAGGGGAAAAAGGCATTCCTCTTTACTCTCAACAGCTTCTCAAAGAGCTTCTGAGACTAGTGAAAGAATTTCATTGCCTTGCTTTATCCAGCTTGAAGTGAGTCCTTCGGAACTTCAAACTCTTTCTATCGGCCGATCTAAGCACCCGAAAACCTTACCGGATTCCATGGTTCATGCCACTAGCCGAGGAATCGGTTATAGCCCCAGATAGATATCCGGATAGCCATTGTAGCAAAGAGTTTGCAGCATGAATTGATCGAGGTTGATTTCTCGTTCATTTGTATCCGTCCGAATAATCTTCCCCAGCCAATGGAGGTACCCTTATTCATGATCGACCCGCAGCTAATGCTCCTTGATGAGCCTATCTTTAGTGGCCAGGAAAAGGAAATAGGTCTGTCTTTGTAACCTACATCGTCCCAGGCACCTAATTGTATTAGTGAATACTAGCAAGAACTCGGGGCTGGTGAACAGCTCCCCTAAGCCGAAGCTACGAATATCAAAATCGAGAATTTCTTATTATAGAAAGAATCGAGTTCAGTCACCGAGAATGGGTGGAATCTTTTTTATTATAGATAGATCTTTTCTCTGTGGTGCATAGAATCGATTAACACGGGTTCGGGTGAACCCTCTTTGACTTTCCCTGAAGCAGGGGTTTTGTAGCTTTGGTGAAGCATCAGATTCGTTCACACCTCTAGGTTTGGTTTAGTCGCTTCCTCTTTTCTAGTTGATCGAAAGCTGTAGAAAGCTATGGTCGAAGAGGCAGTAGACAAAGATCTTTTAAAGACCTTCCTACCGGAGGAACTTTTTCAATGGAGACACCGGCAGAGAATCTATATGGTACCCCTAGGGGTTGAGGCACCGTAGCAGAGTTTGGTAAAGGATCCACACGCTTCACATCTAAACGAAAAATAAGGCAGGATAGTCCTTGTAAGACTAAATTACATAACCCGGTTCATAGCCCAGTTAACGGCACTATGTGAGCCCATCTTTCGTCTTCTGCGCAAGAAGTTCAATGAGTGCGAGTCCCGATACTCCGACTTAGAAAGAACCTCTTGTGCGCTAGCATGGGCTGCTCGCCGACTCCGTCAGTACACGCTTTATCATAAATGGGATTCACTAAGAAGAAAAGTGCTCTTTCCATTAGAATTCTAATAGAAGAAGGAACTCGTCCTCTCTTTTGAGGTGGATAAGTAGGCCTTTCTTCGCTATGTAAATAGAGTATCCTGTCCTTGGAGTGAACCGACTCCTGGGTAGGAGGCAGGAACGGGAGAAAAGAGTTCTATTTAGGAGTTTGAGTTCGCAGCTATAGATATCCTTTAACGGAGCTCTTATTCCCTTGTGGGGTAGGGAGTAAGGTTCCGATCAGATCAATGAATTGCGTAAATAATGCGGCTTAATCGGCCTTCACAGCCTCAGAGGAAGCTTCTTGCTCTACTTGAGCTGCTATTTCAAAATAAAGGTTTTCTGTGAAATTTCCCTTCTCCTCTTACTTACACATTTTCAATCAAATCATGATCCCATATTGATCAATTTCGCATTGATCAGGGCAGACGTTCCAGCTGCCGATTCAAAAGAGAAGAGGAAAAAAGCAGAAAGAAAGAAAGCGGAATGCTTCTCATCGAAGATGCCCAGAAGGAACTGTGTGAAGAACAACTGCTATTGAATCTGGTGTGAGGGAGGTGCTCTTGAATCAGCGCTTTCAAAGGAGCCCAGCAATTTCTGCTTATTAGATCCAGAACCCTCCCTGGCGGTAAGAAGTTCTATGTGTGTGTGCACGAGCCAGCCAATTCTGTCTTGGAAAGACATGAAAACCGCTGGCTTGTGTGCGGTTAGAATCTTCAAAAGTGGAGTCATTCCTTGTCCCTATTCCTAGTAGTGCCTCTGGACACCAGCCTTCCTTCTAGTAGAAAGGCGTTTACTGCCCCTACTTTCAGATTCCCTGAATTCCACTCAAGGACACCTGTAACAAACAACAATAGGGTGGGGGGTTTAAACCAAAAAAGAATGGGATGACTAGTGATGGTTCATTCTATTAACTAGTTATATACGTTGTGATCTAAAGCAGATGGATTGAATCGCACGAGGTTCGGGAAAAGGTCTTGTACCATTGAAATATGGTCCATGTAGTAGTCTTATGCGTTGGACCGGGTCTCCTTTTGTCTGATTGCGGCGATGAAATGGTAAAGAGATGTCGAAATGGTGAGAAAGCTCACAATCCAGAAGTTTGCCCGCTCGGAGATGGTGAACTCTCGTTAGTACAGTTGCGGAGACTTTCGTCGCTTTGGCAGCTTCCTGCCCGGCTCACTAGTCAGACCCCCAAGGGGATATGTGCGTCTTGTTCGGATGGGTAAGTTTTTTATGAATTGAGTCTTGGTCTCTGGGCTCCGAGTACTATGTGCTATGGTATTTGCTCAACAATCCAGTTCTAGAACCCCCTTTCTGCTCCCATTTCTTCGGGGCGGCTCGGCGAAAACTGAACCATCGGAGCCACTTCTTTCATCGGTATAACCCATAAATAGATCTATGCATAGCGAAGTTGAGCCGCCCACTCCCGCCAAACCCTCTCACCAACTTCAGCCCGCTTCAAAAAATTATCCTATTTCTCCGGATCACTGCTGCTCTGATCGAGTGTCATAGGACATGATTCTTAGCCAGCCTTCCACCGCCACGAGAGGGCGCCATCCTTTCGCCGAGAACCCTGATAGCTAGTGCTCTGATAGGCTGATCCTTCTGATTTTAAGTCATATATACTTTTTCTTTCCCTAGTGAGTGAAGAAGGAGTGGATGTTTTGAACGAAGCGAGTGAACTAGGTTTTGGTATTCCTTCTCGAGCTTCTATTTCTTCCGTTAAAGGAGATTCGAGAAAAGATGGAATAGGAAGACGTGTTTCCAGAACAAACAAGATACGGGTTGAGAAGGGGGAGTTAGCAAAGTTAGACAAGATTGGAATGGGCATAGGAACATGTATTGATGTACCAGATCGGCTAATGCTCCCAGGTTGATGCGATGTATTCCACCAGTTGACTGAAGACTTGATTATTGGTAAATATCTCGACTCAAATTTGGACGGTACTCCAGCACTCTTAGATGGTGCTGTCTTCAAAGCCCGAGCAACCCAATCCGGCGGCTCCCAGCCAGAGTCTACTGGTTCTGATCTTATGGTATTCCCAAGGGTCCTGATTTTTATCCCCAACGTTTTATTAACGGGCATTTTCGGGGACTAGCCCGCTTCCCATGTTAAAAGAGGGCAATTCCTCGCACATAATTAAGGGAGCCATTGAAAGGTGACTAAAACACCAGAAACGGGGACTACCCGAGCTAATGATAGAGGCAAGAACACTTCCGGCCAAGTCCCATTAATTGATCATAACGATATCGTGGAAATGCTGCACGGACCCATATATATAGGAACAGAAAGAGAATCACCTTGATACTAAACCGGATCGAGCCCGGGATCTTCTTGAAAATTGGAAGATCTAGGATAGGCGGCCAACCTCCTGGAGAGAGCGATGTGCATGGACCAGGTGAGTAGGGATGCAGCTCCGTGGACCGCTCGTCGGGCCTGATAGGTGGTGGTATCACACCCTTCTCAAAGGAACCGTACGTGAGACTCTCGCGTCATACGGCTCCGTCCCGGAATCAGGACCTCCCTTTGACCAACGGGTCCTCGAACCAACCTGTCCTCCTCGCAAAACTAGAGAAAGAGATCCCTATTCTGAATCTTCCTTAGAATTCGTATAAGGAGGGCTATGCCGAATGCCATCTCTTTCGATTTGGTTATATGGGCATTTAACGTTGACTCAGAAAGAAGCATAGATCCAGTGGGATGATTAAATAGGATCTCCCTGATTTCTGGTCTATTTCCTATAATACGATGGGGATTATACCCATCTTGCACCAAGGCTGCCTCGATTCTCTTTTCGAGCAGCACTTGTTTCTCCAAGATGCTCAAGAATTGGGGGAGGTGTGCCCCGTCGTGCCTACCGATGAAATAGAGACTTAGACGTTGCTGAACTTCAAAGAGCAGCCACACTTGGAGCCTACGACGAAGCACTGTGTAGGTTTCTTAAGGCAGGGATGCTTCAGAAGCTAAAAGAAAAAAAGATAAATGATTTCACAGCTCCTCTTTGCCCCCTATCTAGTCTAGTAAGGCTTTTATTTACGAGGTTCTGAATACAGCATTTCTGACTTAATGGATGCACTAATGGATGAGGGGTCGTGTGGGCAATTCCTGAATATCGATAGAACGTTGATCAATATTCAAGAAAGATCGAGGTTTTTTTCCTATCTGATCTTGTCAACACAGGACTCGGAGCCCCCTGCTCAAACAAAAGGGTACGGAATTTTCAATTCCTTTCGGATTTCTTATAGTGGAGGGGGAGAAGACTCATTCTATATGGGGGGGAGCTATTGTGAAGCCTAGAGAGGCGGAAGCGGCAAATCGCTTCTACCGAGTTCCCCAAACAGCAGCTTAGCTTAGTAGCTTAACTCTTTCTACTGGCGTGGCGCTGCTGGATGCTTCTGATCAATAGGAAGAGGAGGAAAAAAAAAGCTTATGATGAGCATCTATTTGAGTCGATCATTTCCAAGATCTAATTCAAGTTTTTTCTTATGTAGTGGAAACGCCTTTACAATCTGAAGTTTTACGCTTAAGGGAAGAGAAGTTCTTGGTGGATGCAGGACTTGGGACCCCCAGAATTTGTATGCAAGATGAGCTTACAGGAGTGCCAATCAACCGAGCCACCAGGTTTGAGAATAAGGTGGGATCCCTGGATCTAGTGGCCGGTGAATCACTGATCAAAAAAAAGATTTTGGAGAGATTCTTCATCGATCTAGTGGCCGGTGAATCACTGATCAAAGAGCGAGCAGCCGCCAGGTTTAATGATTTGGTGGGATCCACAGATGTAGTGGCTGGTGAACCGCTTATTCTTCTTCCACGAAGATTCAGACAAAACCGAGCTTGGATGGAACTGAACAAGATTTGGCGAACGAATAAAAAGGTCAAAGGCTTTATTCTTGAGAAAGGAAAAAGAGGTTATTCAGTAGCCATCGCTGGTTTCATTACTTTTCTTCCATTCCGTCCTCTTAAAATGAAAAGTAAAAGGAAATGGATATCGAATAAAATGAAAAGTAAAAGGAAAAGGATATCGAATAAAATGAAAAGTAAAAGGAAAAGGATATCGAATGATCGATTCACCATTGAGAGCATTAACCCCAAAAGGACGAATATTGTGGTAGCGCAAATGACGAAAAAAAAAAGAGCACTTTTTTCAATTTTTTCAATTCCGAAGCCTAGCGTCTCCTGATAACACTCTATCACCTTAATCCATTCTTTTTTTGGAGGGTCTGGCACAAATTACTCTCGTTTTCTTTTTGCCGAGGGAAACTAAAAGAACAAAGACGTTCTTCCCCTCTGAAAAAAGTTTCTCTGGTACGGTTTTTCAAAGCGGAGATTGCTAAGTTGGAAATTGCGATCTTGCCCTAAAGCATCGCACACAGCACTCTTCTTAATCGATCGATCGGATAACTGCCTTTTCCGAGCAAGGCGTACGTAGGTTGGCAAGCAAGTCAATACGATGAACAAAAGAAGTGTGGACTTTCTTATCCGAAAGCCTAGAAGTAAGCCATAACTCTTCACGATGCAAGGAATAGCTATCCTAAGTCCAAGCACGGGATAAGACTCTGGGTGTACAGGATGGAGGTGCCAAACCGCTAAGGGCGAAGGCTTCAGCTGAACAGACGACTACCGTTGCACACGAGACCGTTGTACTAAAGGCTGCAAAAGAGTTGACCCCAGAGCGAGATCAAGAACCGACAGACGTACATGATACCACTGCGGCGAGGCCAGAGCACGCTCAGTCTCAGGAAGATAAACTAAAGGCCGCCCAAGGTGTGCCGAAGGCGTTGACCAAGGAGCAATTGAATGCTATCCGAGAGCGAGTGCAAGCCAACAGCCGAAACTGTTTGACCATAAGCCGCGGAAGAAGAGGAATAGGAAGTGGAAGGGCGGCAATCAACAGCCATGGGGCACAAATCCCCCACCTAAGCCACCACCATAAAGAGATGCCTGAAAGCGTCTAATGACTGACTAGGGGGAGTCCCGAGGCAAGTAGCAGCAGCTGAGAGCTCGTGGATGAAGGAAGTAGTTCCTCTCTTATGTAATTTGTTGGAGGGGTGGGTGCCGGTGTTCCCGGAAGCTAGAGCTAGAGTAGGCGCTAGAGGGCCTTGGCTTAAGAGTGGTGTAGGAGTCGGCGATAGCCGAGCGGCAACTATGCGTGCATCTACCCCTCTTCTTAGGCTAATAGGCTAATCTGCTTTTCATAAATAGAAAAAAGGATGGAAGTAGCTGCTAGCAAGTCCCGTGCAGGAGGAGGACTTATCTTATGATCTTCTCTTAAGTGAGAGCTGGCCTAGCCTGACTAAAGGGTCGAGGAGTTGGGATTTGGAATCGGAATGAAGAAGGTGAATCCGGCGATCTCTCTATGGAACCTTTCTCACTTCTACTTAGGAAAAGAGGCCATGTTCGGTACATGCCCTACAAAAGTCTATTCGCTTGAAAGCCTGAGGAGCCTCAAAAGCCTTTACAAAACCTATTTGACGAAAGAAGGCTTGTGGCTGAAGGTTCATGGGACCTTACATTGCTGAAACTGGACGGACGACTGGACCCTAACCTTTGAAGACGAGAATTTCCCCCAGAGCCTCAAAAAAAAGTAAGCGCCTAGTTCTTCTTGGTCAGAAGGGGTGGTGGAAGGACTCCATATTCAATAGGAGAGACTGAGACCAGCTTATGAGCTTTGCTTTTATACCAGATATAAGTAAAATCTAGCTTTATGTTTTTAGGCCAAATACTTTTATAAATACTTTTATTAGGCAAAATATATTTACTCCACTCCTCATTTTAAAAGGGAATTTCAACAATGATCGATTAGACCGGCCCACTTTCTTTGATCCACTAGAAAGGAAGACGACTGAGCGCTTGGATGGGCCACTAGCCAGAGTAGCAAGCAGCATTAGCAATGGATGTGGGTAATATTAAAAAAATATCTACTTAAGTTCTTTCCGCTTTTGATGCTTAGCCGTCCAATCGTAAACTTTTCTTAATCGTCTTTCGGCTGAGCGAGAGTGGGACTTTTGGCTTTCTCGTCAAAGCTACTTCAAAGCTAGTTTATTGATTATATATAATCCATATAGACGATAGGTATACTGCATACCAACCTACTCTCGATGAAAAAAGATCACACTTTGGTTGCAACCGATCTCTCGCTGGAAGACGAGACCTGCTACTGCTAGCCACAACTTTCTTCATACCAAAAGTCGTCGATTTCCACAGAGGTGCCTACCCTTTTCCTGGAACGGAGAGCAGATAGCTAACTATCGCTGCCTATTCCGGGGTAAAGGAAGAAGAAATAGATAAGTTCCCTTATAACAATAAGAAAGATCTATTCACATGCCGATGCCAGCGTCGCTTTCTCCGTCCGAACTGGTTTGTTCATCCCTTTGATCGTCACAAAGAGCAATAAGAGTAATTCCTAATTAAGCGGTCAGAAGGCTAATTACTAATTAAAAGACGAACAAATATAGTCAGAAAATCCGCTCTTTACAGCGGAACTCCCTTATTTTTTAATTTAATTTAGTCCTTACCGGGCACAGGTCAGGTGAACAAGTACAGTAAAGGTAAAAAAAGAATCTTTTGGTTAGCAAAGAGCACCCTTATAAATAACCAGCTGTGGAATAGACAGGAACGAGAATTCAGAGAGTTAAACGAAGCGTTGCACTCCTTAGTCGACTCTAATCCTATCACGGAGTCACCCTTGATTTTGAGTGGCTAAACGCTCTACCTTCGTAAGGTATGTAATTCGCTCTTTCTGCTCATGGAAGCTCCTTGCATTCGCTCTCATGAAATGAAAGGTCGACTGAACAACGCCCCTATCTCGCGCTATTCTAATAAGGGCGTTAGCTATTTGATTGCTGAGTGAACCTCTAGTAAACTTTTCAACTTTTCTACATAACATACTGATCAAGGCTCCAATTTATCCGATAGGATGAATAACAAGAGTAGGGAAAAAAAATCTTATTTTGTAATTCCGGGGATTGGCACATAAGCTACTAATGAACTGTTCTTATTGGACTTGATTCACTCCTATCCCTATAAAAAGGTAGGAGATTTGGGTATACTTCCAGCGTTGGGAACGCAATAGGTGCAAGATTTGGCTAATGCAGGATAACGTCAGAGGATTGTTATCTTCGCTTGCATCAAAAGCTCCTTAAAACAATATGCTTTAGTAGCAGAGGTACCTTTAATTTATCCAAACTCGAGGCATTGAGACTCTTCTGTAGATCCTAAAAGTACTTCCAAGGTTAGCTGCTTGTGCAATACCGAAGGTGAAGTATAGCCATATACTCTACATTTACTGTAATTTCACATTCACAGTTCGAACGGTGCCAGCAGTAGTTTCCAACGAAGGTTAGGTGGAGGTAAAGTTCTTGTTCTTTAACGAAGGTAGACCTTCGACTATAGCTCTTATCTAAAGATAGAGGGAGCAGGGCTTAAAGGACGGAGTCCGCCAAACGCTTTGCTTTCTTTAGAGTTTGTGAAAAACCATCGGAAAGTTGTGTGACATTAACGCACTCCCTATTATGAAGTTAGCTCGACGATATTCCGAGTCACGAACAGCTCTTCCGAAACTTTACTAACTACTAACATAGTCACGCTTTGCTCCCTTTGCCCCCGGCGAACAGGTTCTAATTAAATTATTAGTTTACGGAGCTATCTCAGATATCTCGAGTAAGGAGACGGGACGGGTTTTATAGTTCTATTTCTAGGAAGGAAGAGACTATCGGGAAGCTCACTCTCGGCCGGGCTCGAAGCAGAAGGTGAACGTAATATCTCTTGTTTGGCTTGGTTCAGCTCATCAAGCTATTACAAAACAGTCCAGCGGAGACAAAGAAAGAAGCCATTTTGACGGTGTTTTCGCTTCCAGTCCGTAATTAGATCTTCAGGCTTAGTCCAGTCCGGATCCATCCTAAACCAAAGAGCGGGGCTAAGCGAGGGGCATAGCGATACAGTGTTCATACTCGAGTTGCTCAAATCCAGTAGGAATATCAGGAATAGTAGGATCTAGTAGGGGCTTGCCCTGGAATGCAGTGAGGGACTGCCCGGAGCTATTGAATAGGACTCTTTACCAGTATCATAACCTCTCGATGGGAAATGAAACTTAGATCACGATGTGAACCTACTTATGAGTGGAATTCGTTGACAAGCGGGAAAACAAACTTTTCTCCAATTGAGATGCTTTCTTCATTTATGGATTCTATGCGAGATTCGGTTAGTTTGAATTGCCCATATCATGACTAGAAAGCTTTCCCTCATTGCCTTTAGCTTTGCTAAAGCCGACCACCTGTATCAGTCCGCTGTTCAAGGTTTTATAGTTCAAGCAAGGTCATAGGCTCAATCGAAGCCTCTTCTCTTGAATCAGTCTCCTCCATTCGAGCCAGTAATCAAGGAACTCTAGAATTTAATAAAGTTCCGCAGAACGACTTATGGGTAGCGAACCCTAAGCTCAAGGTCAGTACGAACAACTTCTTTGATACGGCACCACTGCTAGTTCGCCTTCTCCTATTAAAGCGCTCACACCCAAACAAACAAAAAAAAAGGATGGTTCTACCTCGCCGATGACCTTGACTAGAGAAAGAGTTTAGCAACCGCTCCTATACTTTTTCTTTTACTACAGTTCACCGAAACCCTTGCCTGGACCCCTTGCGCCCTTTACTTTGTTCAAAGCTTATCGTTAACCAGCCGTAGCAAGCAAGACTGTATCACCGACAAAAGGGAGAGGGGGTTTCCCAATTCTATCTATTGACCCGAACTCTACCTCTATGTATTCTACTCGTATCGTAGCATGAGACCCTTTCAACCTGCTCCTCTGCTTATGGCATTACCCTCCTACTATTTAGAAACAGGAAAATATACCTTATAGATCCCATCTTAGACCATAGCTAGACCACAAGATAGCCGATAGGAAAGATATGGATTCCTTTATGGCAGTTTATGGTTTATACCCTGTCCCTACTATCCAAGGCTTTCGTATCAGGGAAGTTGACTTAATAGGGTTAGGTAAGTCCCCACCACTCTTTGACTTTGAATCGAAGGCAACGAGAGAAGCTTTTAATTGTACTATGACCCCGAATTCGCTTATCACTTCTTTTCTTATTATTAAAACATTCTTATTTTGTGAATTCGATATTCTATTTCTTTTTTTCTCAGTGGATCATGAACCCGCGGGTGAATTACTTACTTTTTTTGGACTGAGCTTCGTTGCAACGTCCTCCTCGGGGTCTCATGAGGCTATTCTTTTATTTTTTAGATTTAGTTTATCGCGTGCGGCGCTTGAGCGCTGACTCCCTTCTATTGAAATTGAGGTTACATCTTTGTTTGAAACGTTTGTGTTATGTTAATTATATCATTCTTTCAGGATTGAGATGCTTGTGTTAACTATATGACGAATCTTCTTATCTTATTGTTATTGTTTAGCAACAGCCGATTCATACACTAAGTAAAGAGTCCCCGCATTCGTACTCTATTCCTAAGGCTAAGGCGATAGCTCTAGCGGAAACGCCAACTACTGAATAGGGCTTGGCACATTGAAAGTGAGAAACTGAACTTCGATAAGTTGGCAGTTGGCGTGAGATGATCAATCCTTCACCCGCCTATGAAACCTTTGTACATTTGGACTACCAGTTTACAAACTTTGGTGTCCATCTTCAGGAAGAGAAGTAAGATCTTGAGCCCTCTTCCTAACTAGAGAGTATAGTCCACTCCCTTTTCGGCTGATTCATCTGAGATGATCATTTAAGCAGACTTTTAGTTAGCCAGGAAAAAAACCTTAGTCTTGTATCCGTAAGCAGTAAATAAAGCAAGGATAGAATAAGGATGGGATAGTAATCCCCCTCTCTACGCCCTGTCCCAATCAACTTCCTTGAATGCCGGTCCTGCACAATACAGCCAGAGGAGGAGAAAATAACATCACATCCTGAATCTTTAATCTGACTAAAAGAAAGTTTTGAGTGATAGACGAGGAACATGAAAAACATTAGGGACCGAAAGACAGAAATCAACGAATGGAAGCTTCTTTCTTGCTCCTGCAACTCTCGAAACTAGAGGAAGGTGCTAGAGTCACGCTCGTTATAGTGATCTTTTTCAGTCCCCAGTGCTAGCTAATCCAGCTTGGCCAGGGATCTGAGATTAGATAGAAGGAATTCTCAGTTAGCAAGTAGTTAGAGTCAGGGTTCTCAAACCAGCTAAGAAGTCATTCTAGGCTCGTGCTAGCAAGTCAGCCGTAATCAAATCCGTCTTTGCATAGTAGTCAGCGTGCTAGGGGAAATCATTCTCAGTCCCCTATGATAAAGAAAATAGAGGCTGCAAACCGGCAAACAGCAGGAGTACCAGCTATAGTAGTCAGTCCACTGGGTCTACCTTTTGCGTCCCTGGTGAGGCCCTATGCATAGTGGTAAGGCGTAAGAACTCCAACTCAAATGAGGGGAGTAAGGTTGACTCTGGTCCCTCCTCCTAAAGGAAGTGAGCGACATCTTGTACGATGTACGTCCTGGCCGCTTGCAAGCGCTCCCTTGAACAGGTAGACCGGGGAAACAGCATATGATCTCCCGCGGCATGCGTGAATGTTGTAGCTCGAAAATGTAATTGCCTATGAGTTTGGGTGCGTTCCGCTTGCCATCTCCCCGATGGAATAGATAGCTCCTGCAACGCTCGCTTCACTCCCAGCATTGAAAAGAGGCAGCCTCATGTCAATATGAGCTCGCCCGGAGATCGTGATTTAGCTGTTGCGAGCTCCTCGCTTTCCGCTAGACCCGCCCTATAGCTGTAGAAGCTTTTCGGCCTATCGAAATCACAAGTTCGAAGCGGCCTTTCCTTTGCCTTTGATAGTCGACAAGCTTGACTTATAGCTAATCCCATAGCATAGAATTGGGTCGGCCGCCTGGAATCAAAACAAAAGAGTTTCGAACCCGTTGAAGATCCTTGTGGCTCCGGATCCCTCCAATCCAGCCGATTCCGAATCGACCAATTCCGGGATCTTTTGCTTTTGCAGCCCTGTCATCGAATTCATAAAACCTGTGGGGCATGTCGATGCTGAATGAAACTAAAGATGATTGATCCTAATATCAATCCGTCATACAAAAATAACTACGGCTCTCTCTCCGGGTAGAAGGAGGGGCAAGTCAAAATAGAAAGGCTCTTAGCATGGGAAGGAGATCAGACTTCCTTATACGTAGCATCCTTCCGTGACAAAGGCATTCTGGCCAGTCCACCCCAACCAAGCTCTTCTATTCCGATAATTCCCCACTACAGTATGTTAGTGGTCTTGCTTGGCTAGTGATAGTTGGCTCTATGCCTGCCTCGCGACTACCCTTCATACGGTTAGGTATGGAAAAAGGAAGGATATATACAATCGTAGTTAGGCTCAACGCGGGAACAAGAAGCGGAATCCGCTCACAGACAGGGACCAGGGAAGACTTAGATAGGGAGAGGAAAGACGTAACTAGACCGCAGAAAGAATAGAATCTTTTACCGCTACATCAGCTGGAGAAGAAAACTCTGCAAAGGAGATTCCTATCCTTTCTCTAGTTGAAGACTAATCTGGATATTCCCGAAGATGCTTGACTTCGAGTTCTTGGAGTGACAGCTTTGTAAACAAGGGTCCCTTACTCTATTACTCTTCATTGATCTGAAAGAAGTGACAGAAGAAAGCTACGGGCATATACCCCGCCCCGGGGGAACAAGTGCCACCTCAACAGCTATATTCTAAATCGTTAAGCCTCGCAATCCTTTCCTTTGTATCGGACCTTTCCCGCTTTCCTTTCTTGGCAAGTTAAAAAAAAAAAAAAGGCTTTTTCCACTTTCATACAAGAAGTCATAAAGAAGTGACAATTAAGATTCATAAGACTTCCCGCTCGGAAGAACTGGCTTTTCAACTGAAAGGAGGTGGAAGCTCTAGCTCTACTAAGACGGATATGGAAAGGAGGGCACTAAGCTCGGCGTTAGGTAGTTAGGAGCGAAGGTAGTACGAGGCAGAGCCAAGACTAAGAGAGGATGGAACCATCAATACGTCAAGGAGAGAGTTTCACTCTTGCCAGGTGGGGAAGCTTGACTTTGACTTCGGGAATAAGATTGATAGCTTTTTTAATGGGGCGAGGCTAACGGTTCCGATAGAAAGCGATGCCTACTAGACTGGCTCGAATAAGCCTTTAAATAGTCATAGCTTCTTCACCTAGCAGAAGTAAGAGACACAAGGAAAGAAAAAGCTTGTCCGAGGCAAAGAAAGCCTAAACCTTCACTAGATAGAGTTGGAGCTTTCTTTTGAGTTGCATCTAGTTCAGTAGGTGCCCTGATAGTCGTGAAAGTAAAGCTGCTTCCTTCTCTCCTTGCAGTCGAGCCTATAGCCTATTACTAGTTAATCCTTAGAGAATGAATGCAAGGTTGACTCTTCAGTCTTCGGCAGGAGGAGAAGTGGATTCCCTTCCAAAGAACAAGGAATCCTTGATGCTTCTCAAATGTCTTGAAGAATGCTCTCCTTGATGTGAGGTAAATGTGAGGGAAAGAAGGGCTAAGTAAGTTCACAGTTAAACTCTGAGAGGAGAGTTTGAATTCCACTCCGATCCTAGTTAGCCGAGTAGCTTTAAAGCAATCTACCTTTAGCGAATAGCTAGATTAGTTCTCCCCAATACTGATTAGTTGGTCGAGGACCTTGTCCCCTATTCCTTCGATCGGAACTGGCAACTTAACGTGTTCCCCTCCCTGGGGTATCCCCTCTCTGTCTTAGTTTGTAGAGTAATATTACCCCCCATACTTGAGTAAGTACCTCAAAAACCTTTAAATAGAGTGAGTTCCCTTGGGAAAGCTACCTTCTGTTGGGGATCCTTCTTCTGTTGAGCTAGGAACCTACCCACTTTGTAAAGCTTCTCCAGATTCAGTTATTAAACTAAACCCGCTCAAAACTACAACTAGACTACCTGTAGAGGAACTTTAACGGGCAAGAAGACCTAATAAGAAAAGGTGCTATCCCAATAGGTTCCGGATCGGATCGAGCAATAAGTGAAGGAGCTTGACCAATCCCAATGAGGGAAGTTGCTGAAAGAGAAGCGGAAAGGGACATCTTGAATTCAGGGGGAAGGGACCTTAACGACAACAAAAGAAGTGCGTGCATTTCCCGATCAAAGAAGCCCTTGAACTCACCTTCATTCAACAAAGAAAAGAAACTTCACGTATGAATTCTCCTCGGGATTGGACTCTTCTCACGAATTGGATTTGAACCAATTTCCGGGCGACTTCCCTTTTAGTCGATCGTGAGCACAACATGTGCAAGGAAGCAAGCTAAGGCGCTGAATGACCGATCAAATCAATGTGATCTACTAATGCAATGTTTTCTCCTTTCCAAACCTTCGACTGAGAGTGTCTTCGCCTATAAACTCTTCTTGCGTACTTGACTTATAGGCTTGACGCCCATTTCCTCTAGGCTAGTTCATTCCCGGAAAAGAAAACTAGTTGAATTTGCGAGGATCCTTAAGAAAGCGGGTGCCATTCTGTCAGCTTCGTCCCAATGGATATCTCTTCTCTCAAACAGCAACCTAAGGAATCTCTCTTTCCACATGAGGTTTGAGGGATAAGGTCTTCTGGAAACCTTTTGAAGTGGGCAAACCAAGTCAAAGAAAGAAGCAACTCTCCCAGGACCGGAGAAGCTCAATTGAAAAGGTTAGGAGTTTAGTTCTGACTAGTACTGCCGAGGAGCGATTCCTCTGAATGGCAAGTATGAGTTCAACTGCCCTTCCTTCGGAGAATGGAGTCAGGGAGTGAGGAGACAGAAAGAATATTTTAATACCTTTTTCCTATAGCTATCAACAGTCCGCACCTTTGGTTTTGTCAACACTGAGAAGCGAAGAGCTCAAGGTCAGGCAAGGCAGTCTAAGAGGCTATGGAATAGTTGCCTAAAAAGAAAGGGTTATCTATTTTTACATTTATAGACAACTTTACAGATTTGTTTTATGGATCTTTGAGCTAGGCTGCTGCTACAGATGCTTACCGTGCGAGCGGCCCTAGCTAATAAAGTAGCGAGCTCCCTTAGAATAGAAGTAGCTTTCTTTTATCCTTGGAAGTAGCTTCCCCAGTCCAATGACGGTAAGTAACAGGGAGATAGCATCCTTCCTTATTCTTCGGATTAGTGGGAGGCTGGCTTTCTGGTAATAGTTTGAATTGCAGTTATGCTCCGTGGTGACAAAATGGTTTTCCTTTGAGTTGATGGTATGGGTGCAGGTATGGGTATTGGAAGTGTTAATAGTTTGGTGATTGTATTGCTAGATCTATTCTTCCTATACCTAATTCTCTAGTCATATGTATTGTTGCGAATGCGCCTCAGTCTCCAGTGTTTTAGGAAGTGAGCGAAGTTCCCAATGTGAGAAGAATAATAGCTTTCGCCCGGCGGCTTCATGAGAGCCTGAAAACAGGGGTTTGGCTGTTTTCATTTTCATGACTTCTCCCTCAAACTAAATTCCATCGAGCCTTAGCTATTCTTTCGTTTCCTAAGCTTTATCGAACCGAACTTTTATCAGGTGCCGTACCGTAGGCTGTAAAAGAAGCGGGAAGAAAAAAGAAAGTTTGGGATTGCTAAGTACCTACGACTGTGGAATGCAGGTTGTCGGGATGCCCCAGATATTTTTTCCTTTTTTTGGATGAGGAACTACTTCGCAGCACAGAAAACCGGACTCACCAAGGACGGCGAATGGATAGCTCCCTTTGACCTTAACTAGTTGTCTCCAACCAAATAAGGGCCAGAAGGGAGTATGCCAACGAACTCTTCTTAGAGACAGAAAGTAACCGTATCAAGCAATTTAAATCTACGGATATGAGTGAGGTTCTCTTTCCTTCTGTGGAGTTGAGTTGAACTAGTGGCTCGAGGATTTTCAAACTACTCTTAGTTAGCCGAGGAAGAGGGGTTAAGAGACTCGGTTAACAGCTACTCAACCGAAGCTAACAAGGAAAGGCTGCACCAGAAGAAGATGCTTGACCGAGGGAGTTTCACTCAGTCTTTATATTAACCGGTAATACGAAAATAGGGTAATCGGCTAGACGGGGACAGAGAGGCAAGCGAATCGCTTTCGTAATCTCCAATCAATGGGCGTACCCCTCCCTTTATTAAGAAGACTATCGAGAAAAGGACTAAAAGAAAGAGAATAGGGATCGGGTTTAGGGTCACAAACTGAATCAAGAACAGCTGCTCTTCAAGCCTATTTTCCTGCAGCTGATTTAACCGGATGGCACTGTCTGCTACGAATCGTCCGTGCGTGGAAATTTGCCCTCGTAAGGTCTTTTTTCCCTGGTTAGGCCTCCTTAAATAACATAACTTTAAGAGTACAGCAAAGCAGCAAGCTTAAGGCGACAAGTCTCGGGCTTTCCTCTTGCAATTAGTATAGGTATTCTTGCCCTAATTGCTTCAAACCCGGAAATCTTAGACAAAAGTACGCAGAGAAAGAGCTTTGATTGCTAACCCAATCTGCGCGGTTTATTACAAATCATGTGCAATCAGGCATTCCACCTCGGATCAATCGTATGAAAGCATCAGCAGGAGAAGCAGCATAGGAAGGTGAAGAGCACGCTTCCCTTTAGTAAGAGAATGAGTTTACTTTCTTCGTTTTGTTTCGCATCTCTTTAGTGGTAGGCTGTGAGGAGTCAGCGGAAAGGAGAGCTTCCCTCCGGTTTCCGTCCCGGCTCAGTGAGTTCAGTTCGTCCCGAACGTCAGGCTTCGAGACTGAGTGCAGCGAGGCTCGTTCTTCACGATTGGTAGCACTCGTGTAAGGTCTGGTTTACTTGTTTCATCATCCATCTCCTAAGGGTTAAGATAACTCTGCTGGACTGAAGCCTATTTGTCCAATCATTCCCTTCCTACCTTTCCTGCCCTATGAAAGAGGGTTAAGGTTCTTATCCTGTCCATCTTCTTTTCTTCTGGTACCTTTTTTGCAAAGGCAATTTTTTAGACAATAAAATAAAAGATTAGGCTTTCGATCTGGCACGTCGTCCAACTCAAACTGTCCTTGAACGATAGAAGTCAAGCGGCATCCCACAAAACAAAGGGGTTATCTGTGTCGACTAGCAAGTTTTGGTAACACAGGGATGGCTCCGTCCGAGGATCGCTTATTGCGTAGGTAGTGAAACGACCAAGCGAAGGGTCCTACCCTCGTTCCAGCGAGGGGCGACTGATTGGAGCTCTGTTAAGGCAGGTCATGGAGATCCCATTGGCTTGGGGGGTCACCTTCAGACCTTTCCTGCTTTCTTAGTCTTAGACTTTCCTTCCGCGCTTGCCTTCATGCATCTCTATAAAGTTCGAATGCTTTTATGCTTTATTAAACTGGACGAAGAGGGCTGGTGGACTAGTTAGCAGATGGATCCTTCTGAATAGAAGTTATATATTTTATTCTTAAGAAATCCATGTCTTTTAAAGAAAATATCGAATATCGATTCAAAAATTATTTTCTTCTTCCCAGACTGAACGGACTCTGCTTTCTGCCGGTGATCTTTCCTCTTTTTTTTCCTATTATGTTTATGCCTTCGATTGCTTGCTATTCCTAGTTAGCTTTCAAAGAGACTTTTTTTTTATTCTACAATGGGCCTCATCGCATCTGAGATTTCCTATTATGAGATGAATGAGGAGGGAGTGAGGCCATCTAATCCGAATTGGAAGTTTTGAGGAATCTATTCTTTAGGATATCAATCTTGTCTTCTCCGGCCGGTCTTGCTATCCCGGCTGCAGGCCCTTTATCTGCTTGCTTGCTACACTTTCTCCTGGATTCACCTCATCGTGAATTTAACCGCGCATTTAAGGTTAAGGAGAAAACTTACTCTTTCCATGGAGCTCCTGTCTCGAGGGCTTCTCACAAGCGGATTCCAATCAAAGAGTTTTGCCGAGCCTCCAAGCAATGCAATATAAATATAGTGGTGGAGTATACTCCATAAGCCAACCGAATCCTAGGGCGGCTAGTAGTAGCTTCGCTCGAAAGCAAGGCTGCGAGCTTTGTCTACGGAGCAAGCCATCAAGACCTTTAATATCGTTCAAGTAAAGTCAAGTGTAAAGTAGAGGGATCGAAAGAAGTACGCCCGGTCCCTTAATTCACTTCTCTGATAAGGCCTTCCCCCTCCTCTGGGTTAGAGAGGGTTAGGAATTTAGATTCAAATTTTGAATACTTTGGAAAGATTATCAGCTGTCTACTATAGGGTCGAATGAAGGGGGGAAGGAAAAACCTTCTTCATATTCGGAAATGGGAAGTATCAAGCCCTGGTTCAGTCTCTTTCTATCTTGCCTCATTCCTGGGGATAAAATCTCCTCGTTGGGAGGTGGGTTAGGAAAACAGTTCCATACCTTTTTTTTTCTAGAGTACTTTACTGAACTGAATTTCCTCTGCAGTCTTAGGGCAGTCTTGAGAAAGAGAAAGAAATCTTACAGGAAGCATAGCATCCAACCCAAGGCTCTCTCTCTTTCTTCTTTTACCAAAGATATCTCAGCATTCTAGTTACCGCTCTCTGTCTGGGAGAGGAGTCTTTTGAAAGAAATAGACTCGGCTATTCAAACCTTTTCAACTATCTCACGCAGAACCGAGACATGGACCAGACTAGAAAGGAAGAACTGTAGCTACATGATGCGCCTACCCCCTGCATTTCTCTAATTTAAGTTGGCCAATGCCTTGACTTAGCTAATAAAAGTCTTCGGCGTAACGAGTGGTTTTTTAAAGAGTAAAAGAGTAACAGTAAGGGACGAAGCGCAATAGTGTTTTCTATGCCTAAGGAGTGTCTTGTCTTAAAAGGGTAATAAGGTAATCTGTATTTTACATGTGCCCTCTCCCAACGGCTACAAAACTCTTCTTCCTCTTGCTTACAGGAGATAAGAGAAGAATTTGCTCTGAGTCAGAAGATGGGGGAGAAAACTTGCTAGGCCCATAAGGAAGACCCATACCTCCCAAAGCCCTTCCTTTCGCGCCTCTTCCTTGACTGACATACCAATTACCCCGGGAATTCCCCCTTTTTTTCAATTTAGGGAAATGAAGAAAGACGAACTGCCCGTGAGCAGATGTTCCCAATTGAAGCTGAATGGAGTAAATTCTTCTTTCTAATAGAAAATAGAGTTTTTGAGCCCAACCACGCTTCTATGATCCATACCACCGGTCATGTCAAGCATATAAAGAGCTAGGCCTTCCTTCATCAGCTTGAAAGACATTTCTTCAGCCTTCCCTCGCCTCGACTTTCTGCTAGCGGTTAACACTTTTCTATATTATATGTTGACTTGGTCGGAAAGGACAAAATTACGTAAGGCAAATCTAAGCTTACGCAAAGAAAAGGGTCCGAAAGGAAGGTATAGTACCCAAATCAAAGGGAAAGGGAAGGAAGATAGGTGAAGCACTCTGCATTTTCAATTCGAATCGTAAAAAGCCCGAAAGAAGCTCAATTTGAACTCAAATATGAACCATAGACTGAACTGACTGAACTGGTTGGTATTAATGACTGAGAATCGATGTTTGCTACCCTTTTAAAGTTAAGCGTGTTGAAGGTTGGTTGGTCCTTCTCTTACTACTGGCCTAAGGTTTGTATTCAATGACCAGTCCTTCTAGTAAAGAATGAGAGTAAAGAATGAAAGCCTATAGCCCTAGAAAAGACCTTTAAATATGACCTAAAGCTTCAACCTCCTCGTCGTGGTCTAGTTCGCTTCGCCTCCTTTCCCCTAGCTCAAAAGAGCCAGTGATGGGAGTCTTCTACGGATTCTCAAGCTGGGTATTCTTAGCCTTCTTTCCTTAACCTTTTAATTAAAGTAAGGGCAAGTTCATGCTTTTACGCTTTCTCGCTTGATTTGTAAGTGGTTTAGCTTTCTTGGGAGCGGTATTGATCGCATAGCGGTATTGATCGCATAGCAGCATTGATCGCATGAAAGATTGCGGCGCTTACCACACGAGCTACTGTCTTACCGGGGCTGGCTCGCGTGTTATCGCACTTGAATGGGCGACAGCGTGGGAGATGGTCGCATTTATTGCCTTGCTTTCTCGCGAGTTGGAGTTAATCATCGAGTGAGGGTTAGATCATTACCGCTCCTGGGCGGGCGTTATTTAGCCTTCCTTTCGCGCCTTTCTCGCATTCTCGCGTGCTTTCTCTCTCAGGCAAGGGACTGGTTTTAGGGCAACAGCGTAGGCGTAATGTGCGAAGGCTTGGGCGTAATGAGGTAAAGCACGCCCGCGTTAGAGCTCTAGGCTTTCTATTTGCCAAGTCACTGCTTATGCCAAGTAGGCCAAGTCATGGAAGTCATTTCACTGATTTCACTCTTATCTGTCAGCTCCCATCTGTCTTCCTTCAAGGCCAGACTACCCAAATTATCTTATCTGTCTCAACTGTAAGGCAAGGCAAGCACCGCTAACCCTTTTTATTTGGAAGTCGATTCTGCTCTCATCTGTAATGCTGTAAGGCTCCTGATTTGACTCTCTCTGGAAAGTAATCTGCCAAGTATGGGTCAAATCCCTATGCTCTAAGCCAAGAACTCAACTTCATGCACTCGATTCGGACTTTGGTACCGGGCTAATAAGGATTATTGGAAGCCAAGTTAGTGGGCCATATTGGGAGCCAAATGAGTGGGATATGGCAGCAAGTCAAGTGCTTAGAGTTGTGCGTTCTTCGTTCCCGTTCCTCTTCCCTTTCCCCTGTTATGTGTTTTGTACTTCTTCAAATAGCTGGCCAGGATGGTCGCTAATCGTACTTTTTCTAGCCCCTTTCCCATCACCCGTCTAATGGGAAAGCCCATATTCCTTCCCTAGCGTCTTACGTTCGGGTGAGTCTTCTCTGATAATCGGACTTCCTTCCTACTAAAGTGGGAGTTACATGCTTTAACGTGAGTGGGAGCAAGGCAAGTGATTGAGTCGGAGTCTTCCCAGAAACCAGGGGAAGGTCTAGGTTCATTGGTTCCTTGGCTTAGGGAATTTCTCAACAGAATGAGCTCGATTCGTACTTTGTCTACCGGCCATGGGTACCACACTGGGTCTACCCTCTAGGGGCCTTACTGGGGCTGTTTAGAGCTCTTTCCGGATAAGCTCCGATCTGGGTCAACCCCTTACCCTGGGAACGACATTCGAGCGAAGCCCTTACGCGAGAAGTTGCGCGAAGGGAGTGGGTCATTCCGAAAGACCAACTTCCCTCTAGTCTGATAGATCGCTTTCTCTTGCGCATTAATGAATGGATTGAGGAATTTCGGTAGTATGAAAGGTTTCTAGTCTATCTGAGGCTATCTATCTAGTACGATCGATCAAGTCATTCAGTAAAATGGTGTCAGTCTCGGTTTAGGTAGTTTATATTTATTCTGATGAATTCGGATGATGTTCCATTTGAATTTCCTCTTTCGTGCGTGCTTGGCTTCCTACTGAGTTCGAGTGAGGGTCTTTCACCTGAAAGTTCTTGCTCTGTAACTGGTTACCAGCTTATGACCTGCGGGTAATTAAGGCTCTACCCTTTCTGGGGGGAATTAGGCTGCCTTTCTTAGCTTAGGTCTGATCATCGAAAGACGAAGGCATAGGCTACAACGGATTCTGGGTAAATAGATCTGTAATAAGGACTTTCTATTGCTTTTATAGTGGATAATTCTACCTGCTCGAGAAAGCTTTCGAAATCTTCAATCTCCTAAGATTCACCGTTCACTGGCCCACTAAAAGCCTTTCCTCCACCAACAGCGACAAACTAAGGCTTCACCCGAAATCGAGTTCTTGATCTTACCTAGCGTAAAGAGAATCGAATCCCTTGAGTTAACCGTTGGAGAGGAATCAGAAATGGAACCTTTGGCGACATTCTTCCCCCCTTCGGTAGTCTATTTCGGTTACAACACTATTTCCCCTCCGATCCGGTGCTATCGTTATAGTTGATCACGGCTGCCGAATCCGAGTCTTCATTTCCCTACTTTTATGATGAGAGAGCTGACCCCGAATCCTGCTGTTCTTCCAGGGAATCCGTCTTTGATAGAGCACTTGCCCGAGAGATCTTTTCGTTGAGCTCTTTTCCTTTCCTTGCGTTGAGCTAGGCTAGGATCTTAATAACCTCTTGACTTTTATTCCTTCCTCTTCCCGAGCGGATCCCTATTGGTGGACTCGGCTTGGCCATTCCCTTGTGGGTAAAAAGGAGTGGATTTCTCATGGTCTGAACTCTCAATCTGATATGGAATTCAGGAACAAGCCGTTAGCCTTAGACTGCGTCTTCAGGTACGTATATTGGTGATTCCTCATCTGATTCCCTAAACGTGAGATTTTCCGGGCTAATCCTTATCCTTAAATCTTCTTTGGGAATGGGCTCCGTAACATCTATCAAAAGAAGGAAGGACATTTTCTTATGCCTTCCCCACCATTCCCGGCCGTAGCACGGGCAAATCTATCTTCAACGGGTGCCCCGACTGCTTAGTCTTTCCTAGGAGCGATTCCTGCCATTATCCCACGTCCCTTGTCTTTATCGCTCTAGCAACTGCCAAACTTTTCTTGTCCATGCGGCTCTTTCTAAAAAGAAGAAAGCTCCAACCTCTGTGCACCCAGAGAATAAGCAACTCGCTAGAAGGAATAGATATTGGCTCTTGACGTAAGGAATAGAAGGAAGGTTCTTTGCGAGAGTAGTGCATTTCGGGGGAAGAGGGAAGTAGTGGCTTCTACTCCCATACGAGCGCACATTAATCTAATTGAAAGATGGTAAGAGAAGGACTTGACTTGATCACGCTGCTCAGTATACTAGTATAGAATGCTTTTGTTCCAGTGCCAGTGATAGATTGGTTTAGAAAGATCGTATCGAGATCGCTTTTTCTCAATCTAGTAAGAGGGGTTAGTTAAAAGAGATGGATTCCTTTCGGGGCTTGGGCTAGCTTGGATCTTTTCCTCTGACTTTGATTGCCAAGATCTTTCATTCCATCATGATCCCTGACGACTAGATTTAGAATCAAGATGTATTGTCTTTTCCGTGTGTCCATCTTTTCCTTCTTTTTCTTAAATCCTTTAATGTGCGAACGAGCGAACCTGAGGTCAAATGTTCCAATCGCTCGAGGAGGAACCGACACTTTCCACCTCGTTATTGAAAGGCGCCATTCCTACTAAGCAGGCCCTGAAGGTATTTAGGTAAGGTTTTAATCAATATTTTGATTTTCATCAGGTCTTAACATTTTACATGCTGTTACTGATACGGGATCAGCGGGAATAGTTTTGTAGATTTGTACAAGTAGTATTCCTATTTCTATTTTTTTGGTATGCCGCTCCGCGAGCAAGGAGCGAGAGAAGAAAGTGGTAATGTCAGAATTTGCAACTATTTGTATCTATTTAGTGATTAGTCTGCTAGTTTCTTTGATCTTACTCGGTCTTCCTTTTTTATTTTCTTCTAATAGTTCGACCTATCCAGAAAAATTGTCGGCCTACGAATGTGGTTTCGATCCTTTCGGTGATGCCAGAAGTCGTTTCGATATACGATTTTATCTTGTTTCAATTTTATTTATTATCTTTGATCTGGAAGTAACCTTTTTCTTTCCTTGGGCAGTCTCTCTCAACAAGATTGATCTGTTTGGATTTTGGTCCATGATGGCCTTTTTATTGATTTTGACGATTGGATTTCTCTATGAATGGAAAAGGGGGTGCTTTGGATTGGGAGTAATCACTAGTGATAGGGCAAAGGGGGGAAGGACAAAGGAAAGAGCGATGCCTACATTCAATCAATTGATTCGTCATGGTAGAGAAGAAAAACAGCGCACGGACCGTACTCGAGCTTTGGATCAATGTCCCCAGAAGCAAGGAGTATGCTTGCGTGTTTTAACGAGAACACCGAAAAAACCTAATTCAGCTCTACGTAAGATAGCCAAAGTACGGTTGAGCAATCGACATGATATATTTGCTTACATTCCGGGCGAGGTCATAATTTGCAGGAACATTCTATGGTCTTAATAAGAGGAGGTAGAGTGAAAGATTTGCCAGGTGTTAAATTCCATTGTATTCGAGGAGTCAAGGATTTGCTGGGAATTCCGGATCGAAGAAGAGGCAGATCCAAATATGGTGCAGAAAAACCTAAATCGAGATGAATGGAAGATGCCTCTGGAACTACTTTTTTCGGTCAGTCGAGAACAACGTTACTTTTTTGACACCAGCAGCCATAGGATAGCTTTTGCCCCAGTAGTTCTTTACTCTTAACCGTCTGCCCCAGTTCATTACTCTTTAAAGCAGCCGTTTGTTTGCCCTACTCACTACTGCTCTTATTAATTGCCCAAGTGGAACAACGATACTGATATTACTGCCCGGAAAGCTAGGACGTTCGATCCGCCTTTACCCCTTCTTTATCGCCAGGTTGGTTTCAAAGCGTATGTACCAGATTTCCTCTTCCCCAAAGGAAATCTCACCCGTTCTGAGCCCCCCCTCGTCTGCGAGCTACACTGGTGGGTTTCTTTCTTTGTGATGGAGGAAGGAACAACTAAGTATCAATCATATTGTTTGTCATAATCCAGCGAGAATACTATGGATCATAGCGATTGACCAGAGCGGGACACTTTGGCACAGGCAGAATCAGACGTCAGGTTGTTTTCCAGTTCATTATATCAGACAGATGAGGGATCAACAGCCAGATCACGGAATAAAACAAAGGATAATCCACAAGGGGCCGCGTCATGCGCCGAAGCAAGGGTTGAGCTCGAAAGCTCTCACCCAGTGAATATCTCCGCGCAAGTCACTTCTTTCGCCAAGTGCAAGTAATTGATCTGACCGCAAGCAAAGGATTACCATTACAGGCTCAATAGAGCACCTCCTTTCTTTGTATCCGAGGCCGCGAAATGACAATCTGGAGGAACTAGCTTATGATCGGCCTAACATGGCTCATCCGTACTATACTGTATCAAGTATAAGCCCTCGCACACCAACGCAGATCAATCAATGAAATCCTCCCTCTAGCCTTCCACCTTCACTTCTGGCGCCTGTGTGCCTTTCTTTTTAATAGATTGCACCGTTGGCAAACGGCGCTTTTGAGTGCCCCTAACCTTGAGGGGGCCGTAGATCGAGTTCTGGGCTAAGGTTACCAGTTTCGCAGCCCTTCGAAACTCCCTTCTGGAAAAGGTTCAGTAGATCTACCAGGTTACCGGAAATGACCAAAGAACAAAAAAGCCAATCGAAAACCGGCATAGAATGGAATTTATTGGTTCGCCACTTCTGAAGAAGCGAAGGAGAAGGGCGCAAGGATCAACCAGCTCTTCTTATTCCGATTACGTGAGTTTTGACTATAGGGATTTGGCTCATTCAATGCCATCAACCAATCCAACCCAACTAGTGCCAAGGGGATACCCATCTTTTTTGATGGGATGGTGAAGGGATGATCTAGGGTAGGAAGAAGCGATAGCAGCCAGCTCGACGTATGTTCGCATACTGTCAGGTGTTATTTGAAGATTGATTCCGGATTGAATTGACAAAGAAGAAAGGAACAAGCGAGAAAAACTAAAGCGCTAGCGCACTCCAGCAAGAGCAAGAAAAGAAGGACAATACAATATAGGCACTACTTATTTATAAGATATAAAAACAAAAACATATTGCGTAAGTGAGATTCTTTACAACCAAATCAAGAACAGAACCTTTAGGCGGCACCAAAACAATTATCATTGCCTCTCTTTTCTCCCTGGGAACTAGACTCGGGAACTAAGCAAAAAAGAAATGGTAGGTTGGTTTCAATCTTTCTCCCTTCGCTCACGTCCGAACCCATCATTGTTGGATCGATATCCAGTTTCACCAGCGGCAGAGACAGTTGGATCACTCATCAATGTCATAAGCTTAAAATGATGGCTTTTGGGAAGCCGATGCTAACTTGGCTGACACTGAGACCGAGAGGAAAAGGGTTCTTGATGGCATTCCCGGCCTACGAGGTTATGAACTAAACTCCCTCGCAAGTTCCATGTCATGGAACTTTTTTTCTTCTTTGTACGAGTCTCTAAAGGCCTTTGCCTTTGAAAGAAGAAGCTGCTACAGACAGAATAGGCTGCTCTCGGCTGCCAATGAGGCAAAACCTTCACCCTATTCGGGGTCTGCTCTCACCCCTAAAACTTCCGTCAAGTGGCTGTTTGGCCCCCCTTCTTATTCGGCCTCGGTCGAACCCCCTGCAAGGTTCGAGCCGGTGTGAGTGTAGTTCACCAGAAACGAGATGATGCCAAATATATCGCGATCAGATCTCGCTTATCTATGAGGGAACCTAGTTATATATGCATAGTACATCTTACTTCTATTGTGATCCCTTCGTCCACTCAATCCCCGGAAGCTGAATGAAGTGCGGGTGAATTCGTTCCCTTGACCCCCCATTTCTTCTTGTCTGAAATCGGCCGTCAACGACAGATCGGAACATGGCGACGTATATAAGGAGATGAAAGAGCTCGTATTCCCTTACTCGTCCATTCAATTCAGCCTTCGCTTAGCTATTCGAATCAATAATGGAATGGGAATGGGTGTGGTAACTACTAGTTGTGCCCTTCCCCCCGTTTCTTTGGCTTCAACGTCAACCGGAGAAAGCCCAAGAGATGAGGAATCTGAGAAAGCTTATCTTCTGCCTACCAAAGACAGAGGGTCAGGTGCTGTCTGATCTCCTTTGTTATATCTCTTCTTTGGCTCTTAGGAATCTTAGTTTGCTTCCTTGATTCCGTCCCTTGGGACCGCTCTTTGGTACTTCAAAGGTCAATCAGCCCAATCCCTTTGATTCGTAAAGGGATTGCCCGAGTCCGTTGGAGTATCTTTCTCTTCCTTTCCGACCAACTACTACCTGGTTCTATCAAACCATACTATTTCACTCCTGGAATTCCCTGATAGAGAACTCCTGTTCTATACCTGAGGCTAGCTACTAGCTCAGACTCCGGCTTCTGAGTGTGGCCAAGTGGTAAGTCCTTTCTTTTCTGTCTGAGAATATGTCTTATCTTCCGAGGTGGCATGAGACAATCAGTGAGTTTCAGGTGGCTTTAGTCTTTTGAATGTTCCTGAGGTGGATCGAGTCTCTGGTAGTTCTAGGTGGCTAGAGACCAGCGCTAACAGTCCTAGAAAGAGCAGTCCTATTTCTAAAGTACACTAACATCTTTGACATGAGGACGCTTTCAATCTTTCTTCATGAAAGCCAGACAGCGGAGATAGAGTCCAAGCGCACTATAGCACTGCAGGGAGAAAATATCTTCCTTTAAAAAAAGTAGTACTAAATCAAAGAAAGACATGAATTGCCCGAAGGCCAGGTTATTTATAAAAATAGGCACAAAGACCGATCCCGACCGTCCCTTATTATTTTACACGTTTACGCCTGGAAATGATGCTTGAATTCTTGCTTGTCTTATGAGCCATTGACTTATGGAAGACATGGGGCACAAACGAGAGCATGGTTAATTAAGTAGGCTATGGAGCATGAGCCATATCAGTGCTATAAAGACTTCCTTTTTCGATATGGTTTGATAGTAGGAGAGAAGTAGTACCCTATGGAGTATGGCCCAACCAGCAGCGGAGTACTGTACTAAAATTTCTGTCCTACCATCCCAGACCCCTTTCTATCCACAACTGAGAAATATCACAACCGGCCGAACGCGCCCCTAGAACCAATGCCAGCCGAAGCATTCACCCCTGGGATCATGATGCTAATGCCAAGATCTCAGGATATGGCTAGACCCTAAATCCGAATAAAAACCTACCACTTGGCTGCTATGGAGCTTTGTAGTTATGGAGCTATAGTACCTCTATGCCCTTGCCTTTGAGTTCCCCAAGGCAGTTCATCTGCGGACCAGTAACAGCCCAGCCCCTACCTGTTAGCAACTATGGAGCTAATGAACCTTGGCCTTTGCCTTTCTTTCTTATCTCCCTGCCCGAAAGACACTAGATACGAATAGAAGAGTGAACTACCTCAGTCAGGGAACAAACAAATGCATCTTAAACGACTTCCAAGACTGGCACCAAAAGGCAATGGTGATAGATCAGGATCCCATGCCATTTAGAAGGGTAGTTTACTTGTTGTTAAGGATGTCTTAGTGCGGTACTCCAAAAGTTAACATAGGCTAACATAAAATAAACGTTGAGTACTTTTTGTGCACGAAGGATGGGTCGCTGCTAATACAGGTTGTCAACATAGATCAGTGTATAAGATTTTCGGAAAGCAAAACAATTTAAGGGTGAACTGGAGCCTAGGCCATTAACGCTTTTCTATTGTAGTTCAATGCGTTTGCCACGGTGCGCTCTCCTTTGTTAGCAAGAAGCGGTTAGCGGGACTCAGTTCCAGGCACGCTTGCCTGCTATCCTGATTTGTGAACAGATGTAAGCTATCTATCTGTGTCCGAAAGCAGGGAAAGCTCATACCCGTAAATTAATTCATTGAGTTTCCGGCTTCTTATCTCTTTCCTTTTAATATCTTCTTTTCTTTCTCCTTATACCCGAAGGAAGAGGAAGCTGCTCAAAAGCTAGGGAAAGAAAGCTAGCTTCGTTTCCGGCTTTTTGGCTTCAGCACGCCATGGGAGCGGTGCCCCTGAAGCTAGAACCGAGGAGCCGGAGTAATTCCTGAAGGCAAGCGAAGGTACCAAAGGGTATGGGGCAATGGGTGATGTTACCCGTTTATGGGTTTGTAGGCCCTGCTCCTGGCTTTCCTATTGGGATTCTTTCCTGACTTCTCTCTTCTAGCGAAGTGACTCTAGCCTATGGGGAAGGGCTTTGCGTAGTAGTAGCACAGATCGGCCTCTAGAAGCGACGTTATCGGCTTGTGCCCAGCACACCACGGCTTTGGTTGGTGCTCTATAGAACCCTTGGCTTTCCCGGCCTGATTTTCCTTTTTTATAGTCTTGCACTTGCAAAAGTAGCTTCTATTGCTTTAATGTGTGTTCAACCTCACCCATGAAAGGTCTGTGCGATGAAACAAAAGAACTGGGATCCTCAACCTCGAAATGATATCAAAGAGCTTCGGATCTGACTTAGAGAACATTAGCAAGGACTATAGGGAAGGTTTTATGATAAAGCAAGAACGAGGCCTTCCCGGCTGGCCTATCTTGTCTTTCGCGAAAGCACCTTTGGGCCGTGGTTTCTCAATCTCTTTCGTGACTTTCAGAGCAGATAGAATACACCTACTCTAGTTGCATCCCTACGGGAGGGGGTCTTTTTACCCAAAATGGAATGGCCTTCAGACTTTTCCCAGCGAAGAGTTTTTCCTTTAATCAGCGGGGATGGCACCTGCCTTTCATTAGATGACATTTCTCTCACTACCAATAGTCTCCGCTTCAAAGCTTTTGGGCTTACCTGCTTTCGGTTCGAGAGTAGGAATCGACTCTAAGAGCAGCGTACGCGGCAAACTAGAAGATTAAGATGGCACAAGTCTTTATTCATTATGTTTTATTAAATTAAAGAAAGTCCGCTCTGAATGAAGAGGATTCAGGCTGACTAAAAGAAGAAAGTCGAGAGAAAAGAAATGCCGGTATCGCGGACTCTTAATCTTTTCTGGGCATTCTAGGTTTTCTGATTGACTATTATATTACTATTCTCTTTTATCGAAAGGCATCCATCCTCTCTATCAAACCCTTTTCGTTGAAAACTCACTCTTTTATGCTATATACGAGCAAAAAAAAGGGATGAGGTCTCTATGGATAGAGTTCGATCATAACCCTTCAAGCGGAGGGAAACAACTGATGAAGTGGCGGCTGCTAAAAGATCGGAGAAAGCAGAAAACTCAGTAAGTAAAGAAGACTCGGCTCGGCCCTATCCTATAATGCCCAGTTCATAGTTCAAGTTATGGGTACTACCCAGCGCAGAAAAGTCTTATTGGGTCAAAACTCGAAAGGAGCTCCCAGTGGCAACTTTATAGAGCTAACTAGGTACTATCTTTATTATTTGCCGATGGGTACTCTCGATTATGGGCTTCCACCACCTAAAGCAGATGGTTGAGCAACAACGTCTGATTCAAAAACATCAGTCGTATCATCTACATATTCTAGTTTATAGGTAATTTTCTGCTCGCTACGCCCCTGCTGTACCAAGCCAAAATTGCTTGAATAGCTTGATCTGCGCTCTAATGGAATAATTTGAAATATGGAATTCCTGGTATGAGCTTAAAATAAAAAGCATTCCCTGGAGCCTGAACCACGTGACTTCGTACCTCAATCCCAGTCGCATTCGATCTAGAGAAAAGAAAAGCTATTCTTGCTCCTGTTCAACTGTGGCTAATCTCTGCGAAGGTTCGCAGGAAGATGCTCTTTGCCTTTAGCCTGGCACTTGCCATTGAATCAGCTGCTCTTAGCTCTCCAGGGAACTTAGGGATTAACTTATTTATAAGTTTTCCGCTTTGACTTTAAAGAAGAAAGACCTGGCGTAAATGATTTAATTGAGTTCCCGGCTTGTGGCTTTGCTTTAAAGTGCAAGGTAAGCGAATAGGGGATTTTAACTCCGAAGAATAGCCAAATCAAATCAATCTCCTCGGTAAAGGACTTTGGTTTTATTTGAACTACCAGACCACTAATGACAAGGGAACTCCATCAAGAAGGTTTGGTTCAACGTAATAGCTACCGCCAAGGCTTTAATAATACAATAAAGTACGGTAAACCCCAGGCTCAAGGGAAGCGCTACCAGCCTTAAAGGAAGGAAAAGAGATCAGGAATGAGCTTTCATTTGATAGAATAAGATAATGGAAAGAGTTCACATTTCCGCGTAGTATTCAATTGGGGTTGAAGTGGAAACCTCGGATCTAATAGGAACTTGGTAAGTGGAAACTATCATCAACGAGAAAGAAGTCTTGTTATGGCATTTGCCAATCTTGAAACTTCTAGCCTTGCTTCTTCCTTCTATGGGTATATCTCCTTTCCTGGCCCTAGCTTCTGAAGCCTGAATAAAATAAACTTTATTACCTACGCAATAAAATACATGAAAGCAAGCAGGGGAAGCTGAGAGGTACTTGAGAGAATGGAGAGGGCAGGGACCCCCCTAATCGAAAGCAAGGTGCGCAGCGGGAATGGGGATAGACTGATTAACCTACCTTAGATAAAAAATGCCAGGATAAGGATTCGCACGGGATATTGAATTAAAAAAGGAAACAGGACAGACAAGTAAGGCACGAAGAGGCTCCAATAAGGTTTAGGCTTGAGGTTTACGGTAGCCTTAAGAGCAGTAGGAGGTTGAATCATATAAAATAGGCATGGAATGCAAGCTGTGATTGAGAATCTACAGCAGAGCGGAAGCAAGGGAGCGAAGTTACTACTGCAAATAGCCTATATTATTATATAAATAAGTAATAGCTCTTAGAATGGTTTGTGCAATTGAAGTTGTTTTTTTCAAATAGCTTGTACCCAGTTAAGTTAAGATATGAAGAAAAGGATGCATGCTAAAAGACTTTGCACGAATAGGTATAGGTTCAGATGCGGGATTACCCCAGAGATACCTTCCTAAGCCTAAGCAACAATTACTGGATTTCCAGTTTCTAGTTTCCTGAACCGGATTGCACTGATCTGATTAGGCAGAAGAAAGATGCCATATTAGCCCTGATGAAGCTTCCCGCCTAACTGGAGAGAAGTTAGGCACGAAGAGTTTCCATGATGTGGCTATGTTTTCGTTCAGCACACCGGACACCGGCTATTAGGCCAATTAGACTGAAGGGAAGGTGCGGGCAGAGAAGGAGTTTGAAATGAAAGTTTCAGTCTTCACAGTCCTAGGCGCACTAGAATGGATAGCACAGGTCGGAGGTGAAGATTTGACTAAGAAGATTCGGAGGAGTGAAAATAGAAGTAAACCTCTGACAGTTAGCCCAAGCCAAGGTTCGTAGACCTGCCAGTGATGATTGAAATCCAGCTGACATAGATTCTGCTGCAAAGGCGGTAGTAAGAGGACCTGAACCGTTGACTGGGAGCCGATAACTCTTCTTTCTCTGGTGAGATCGCCCGTCCATACGAAATTAAGTAAGTACCAGGATTGACCCTAATATGAGACACTTTCTTGCTTTAGAACGTAAAGTGGTACGAGCGTAGACGAGCAAAAGGCTTCAAACAAAGGTAAGCTCGGGTTCAACGGTATGAAAATAGCTAGGCAAGGTACGAAAGGCCTTCGTTCACGAGGGCAAAATCCCACCGAGATAGAAAGTCCCAGAAAGCCGGACTCGTACCAAAATGGAAAGTGCATAACGGGAGAAGAAGCTAAAACCATCAACGAATGCGATGCACACAAAAACCTTGTTTGCATTAGTGAAAGTAACGAATCCCCTGTTCCTGCTGTTGGAAGTTTTACAGCCAAAGAAAGAGGCATCGGTAGGGACTAGCTGGAAGGTGAGCACATGGGAAATTTTACGTATTCTAAGTGAAGCCGAGGTGCTATAATAAGAATCCAACTAACTAGAAAGCGGTTCTTGCTCTGGTTTCAGGGAATCAATCCCTAAAAAGCCCAGGAAAGTCGATTGACGGTAGATTGGACACTGAATTCAGTATCGAGGCTTGACGCCCCGAATTCTTTAGGTTTTGATAACCAAGCCTTGACTTGCCTAAAAAGAGGAAGATTTCCAAACTACTGACTTACAGACAGCAGAGGAAATCCCGGCATGAAAGAGACCAACCTAACCTGCCTTCAGGCGGCACGCACTAAAGGCGATATACTTCACCCGGTCTTGGCTCCTTCTCCACACTTCAGGTCATGAGCTCAGAAGGTTCACGTCTCGAGTAAGGTTCAATGTAATTGAAGCCCATGCATAAGCCGAGATAAGAGCTAACAAGCAATGATAGAATATTTTCAATTTAGATCCTGCGCTTGCTTTCCTTTCATCTCTAGTCTATAGCTAT
>JARJHC010000016.1:17500-42500 GCA_031304145.1 Cardiospermum halicacabum | reverse complement strand
GAATGAACTACCCCCAATTTCTCATTTTCTTGAATGATGTGAAGGACGAGTTCTTGCCTCTCCCTTTCTACATTCCATAAGCCCTTTCTACATTCCATAAGTGAAAAAGTAAAAAAAAAAAGTAAAAAGAAAATGAGAAATTGTACGGACGGGTTATAAATACAAAACAAAATAAGTTGATCAAAGCCTTCCACTTTTTGCGGAATCGGTTGAGGCAAAATGGTGTGAAGGCTAAGAACGACAAAAAGAGAGCAAAAAAGGGGCGGAAGCAAAATGCGAATAAAAAGTCAGAACTAAGAATTTAGCACCTTCGAACATCTTATTTCTTATTCAATTCATTTTGAATTGATTCTTTGAGCGATGTGGTACGTCAGCGGCAAGAGCAGCTAGCTGATTGAGATGCCACAGCTCCTTGTTTTTCATTAAAAGGACGATCTGATCTGATCTCTTCTCGGGTTTACCCGCCGGGCAGCCATCCACACCACATAATGGTGAGATAGCGCAAAGAGAGCCCATGAGGAATAGAAACCCAACGCTTGACCAGCGACAGATCTATTTGGTGAGACTGATTAGTCAGTTTTGGACCAAGTCTTGAGTCCACTATTAACAACCGCTGAAGCATAAGTAGGACCCCAGAGCATACTCATAAGGTCATGCATGAACTTAACGGCCACCTATCCGTTAAGACTTCAAATATTCCTCTAGGCGCGTCCTGGTCAAACGTGCCATCAGAGGGAATTCGACGCAAAACGCCCATTGCCCAATCATGGACGGGCCGGATCAACCATTGCGTTCTACCTTACCCTCTTTCTAGAAAACGAATAAGATCAAAAATGCCATCATTAGGGCAAACAATGCAATAGCTTCGGTTAGAGCAAAGCCTAAAATGGCATAACCAAATAATTGTTTCGCCAATGATGGATTTCGCGCAACGGAATGGATCAAAGAACTGAAGACATTTCCAATACCAACTGCTGCTCCCGCTAAAGCAATTGTTGCTGCTCCCGCACCCAGTAATTTAGCACCTTCTAACATCTTTTTTCTTATTTTCTTGATTGATTCTGTATTTCGATAGACGAGGAGGTGGAATCCAGGCGGAAACCTCGCCATCCATAGGAAATGGAGTGCCCTAAACCCAGTTCATGATTCTTTATCATCACAAACCGAATAAGTTTTTGCCTCCATATAATGGAGATGAAAATAGTTAGCAGGAAAAAGATGCAAAAGATCACGAAGGGCGTTGCCGCAAAAACTGAAGAAGCTCTAAGACTCCTTCTACTTTTAGCGGCGGGGCACTCACATTGGTCAAGCTTCTTGTTATCACTAACGTGGATAACTGAGAAAAGAAAAACGAAATAACCAATATCGCTGCTCCCGCACCCAGCACCTTCGAACATCTTTTCGAACATAACTTTTTTCTTTTTCATTTCAATGTCGGAGTCACGCTTTTCTGTTTTCGATTCACTATTTTCTGTTTTCGATTCACTATCTTCCACCTTAACCCTAGTACACTGAACACCAACCTAATCTCGATGAGAATCCGTACACGGAACGGAGACCTTCTTTTGATACCAAACGGAGACCTTTGATGTGGGCGAAGGGTTCTCAACCAATCTCCCACTTGACACGCAAAGCAAGAAAAAGCAGTCTATCTTCACAGAGAAGGATCTTCGGCAAGGGGTTCCCGGCTTCGCGAGACCATTTCGATCTGCTCTAGGCTAAGCTCAATGGGGCCTTGCTTTGTTGATGCCTTAGTCTGATTCAGATAAACTGTGAGAATTCTTCTCTTACGCAATTTCGAGTTGGATGAAAAGAGTTCTCCTAAATGAGGCCTCTCCTTACAATTCAAGAGTTAAGAAAGTCTCTTCTTCTTTTTAGAATATAGGAAGGAGATCAGACTTCTTAGAAGGAGATGAGCTACGTAGATCTTTGTATGTACGGGTCTCGGTAATTGAAGAGAGAAGATAGGAAAAAGACAGAGGATAGTCTAGATCGTGTCCCATAATGGCATTCAAAACAGTCCCAGAAGTGGGAATAGCTGTAGCCGTCTCAGTAGTCTCATTGGATGGGTAGTCTTTCAAGAGAGCTAGGGAACGAGACTGAGGCACGAAAGCGGCTGGAATAAAGGAGTCTCTCATCTCACTCCAGCCAGTCTAAGAGGAAGAGATTCTAAACCAGAAGAACCGGGGGTCTCGAAAACCTGCCCCTCCCCTAACCTGAACCAATAAGATAAGAAAAAGTCGTAAATTGAATATAGTAAAGCCAGTAGTTCGAGTTCGCGTTCTAGTTCTATTTTTGTCGACCGGATGGGACCTAACAAACTCTCTATGTTCGTACCTGCAGCTAACAAGTCAAAAAGTGTCCCCTGAGTCCGAGTTAGCTCTTCTAGTTCAGGACACAGGACAGTATGGGACCTCTTGCTTAGCCCAATGCCTTTCTCCATTCTATCAGTCCGTCCAATCCCTTTCGAATCCCCGAATGAAGGCACATATGTCAAACGGCTTCACAATCATCAAACGCGATTGAAAAACATCAAAAAAAGAAAGGGGGAAGTCACAAACGAATCCTCTGCCCTTATTTGGGCGATCACTCCATTCCTATCTAAAGGGTGTAGCGATAGAGCGGTTTAGTTTACTCTTTCTCTCTTCGCGTAGTAAAGTAGCCTACCCACGAGGGCTTTGTTATCGAAAAGGTAGTGGTAGTGGGTTCCGCGCAATTCGAGATATGAGCGCATTGGCTATTTCCGACGCTTCAATCGCCATTTCGACACCATTCATTCGTGGGTTATTTTATGTCTTTTCCGGACGATCTCTTAGCGGTGGCCATATAATTAATAGGTTCCCTCGTTCGTAGAAGGGCACGATGATTGAATGCATAACCCATTCTTGATTGAAGCAATCATCAAACCGTAGGAGCTTCCAAAATCCTTCTTCTGGGTAAGGGAGAAGTAAACTACCCTAGAGTACTACCCGGCGACTTCCCTTGCCCGCTTTTGCTCCGATGAAGGCGTTGGAAGTGCTGTTGATTGTGCTCCTCGAAGAAAGAAGGTCAGTATCCGCAGTGCAGTAAGAATACCCCGGTGGAAGAAAGGTCTAGCCCCACGGACTAGTCGTTCAGTAGTCTTACAGAGCAGTTACTCAACGGTCCAGTTGTTTAACCCTACTAGCGGGAGCCAAGAATTAATCGCAGTTGTTGGCCGCACAGCATAAGTCTCTAGCCCGCTGTATAGCCTACCGTCAGGGGTCCGGCAAACGGAACTCAGAGTTGCTCAAGGCACCCCCAGCCCTTGGCACAACGATCAGGTCAAGCAAAGCGCTCCAACCAAAGGGGGCGCAGCGCGCACATAACTCCTTGATGAAGGGAGTTTTCAAGCTCTTCACATTGTGAAACTGGAATCCTTGAATTGCTTGATGGCATTCGATTTCGTTCCGTCGGCGATCCTCGTTGTCATGTCTTCTTGTCTTTCTATTCCTCTAGCTAGGCTAGAGCAATCTATTCTAGATTTAAATCAATAGAGTTCCTTCGCGTATTAGGAACCTGCCCTGTGTTTAGCTATGTATAGGACTTTTCTTGGGATGACTGTAATGGGAATGAGTAGCCCTTTACCTACCCTAAACAAGCGAGCACAATAGAGCTTACAGTTGTTGTCTATCTTCGCCCGATCACCGAACCGTCAGGCTAGGAGCGCCCGCCTTGAATCTGTCAGTTGATTGGCCCATCCTAACCCTAATTCCCATCCTCACGCCTTCAATCAAAGAAGATGGATTGTGTAAAGAATGAGATAAGGTTCTTGGGGCTTAAGGGAATGCTAATAAACAAACACAACATAAAGAGAAGCGAGCACTCCTTAGAAGGGGAAAGACCAGGATTGAGTAAGACTCATTCCCCAGTGAGGAGAAAGGGATCATATAGTGCGACTCCATAGAAACTTCCCTATTGATTTATCCAGGTCATCCTGGTACTAGTTTTGGGGCTATTAATTACTGTATTAACTCCAGCTAAGCCTCTCTACAGAAAGGATTTTTTGATACAGCGCGCGCATGGATGCCTTTCATGCTTTGTGCTGGACCACCACTCTCTATGATAAATTCTTCTTACTAATGCTGCAGAAAGACGAGAGGGCTATGGGTATATACCCGAAAGCACCTTCACTGGCCATGGACTACTCAATCAATCGGACAACCCAGCCCTCGCTTCACCACTTCCAAGACTGAAAATCCAATGATAGAAGAATCGACAGCTGCTCCTGCGCTTACTCCAATCAAAAGGAGTGAACCTGACTTCGAAGACACCCGGGCAGAGGCTAGCCTCACACACGAATACAAGAAGACTGACAAAGCGGACAACTCCAGGGAAGAAGCTAGCACCTACTCTTTAGGACGGAATGCTTTCGGGAAGAGGAGAAAGCATGCAAGATATAGAGGTGCCCCATATTTGCCAGAGTCAGGAGTTTGAGGAGCTGTTTTGGTTTAAGCACTGAGCATATTCACCTATTGTTGTAAAGCAGTACTGGGCTTGGTAGCGAGGGTGTCACTTGTATAGAATACTATCATCTCTCCGAAAGAAAGTGTTAGTTGCTGATTCTCTTCCTTTCTTTTGTTTTCTCAGGCAGGATTCTTAGGCACCCATCAGGTCCTCTACATCAGCTTCTCTCTTTTTTTTTTGAGCATTGACCCGATAAGTAGATTTTTTAATGTGACCAGATTGCTTGCTATTTGATTCGCGAGTACGAGAGCCAAGACTCCTTACAACTCGCACCAATAGCGGCATAGAATCCCCTTTCTCCTCTGTCTCTTACAGTTACCGGATGGATGGTATCTCACCGCATAAGTGTCAGGGATGTCGTAGTTTTTTTTGGTACATCGGAGCGATTAAAATCGCTTCTAGCCTACAGCACGAGGCCTAGCATCAGTGTCAGTGCCAACGCTTGGGGTTGGAGTAGCAGAGGATTCACACTCCATAGTACCCTTACCCCACACCTTGCTAGTGCATCATAATTACAGGCTCTTTTGACTTCCTTAGGTTCTAGGAAAGCGGGCTTCGCCATAGGATCAGAAGGCCTACGGGTGATCCTACGGGATGAAAGCCCATTTCGGGTTGATTCGATTCCGTTATTGGCCCGATCCGAGTTTTCGCATGAGCGAGAGAGGAAGGGACAGGGCTTTGCAGAAGAGGCCATTCTATATGAGGCCCGAGGACGGGAACATGTATCCAGTGGGCTGTGGTGATGTCAGAATTTGCGGGTGGGTACCTTCACCTACGAGCAGTTTATGCTTTAGTAGCTACAAAAGGCCCACCTTAGATAGGGCGATCTCCTTTCCCTTCTATTCCTTACGAAGACTCCTTACCACCTGTTCTCTTTTTTCTCTTAGCGCATTGCATTGGGAGATTGTCCAGTTCCCTGCGGAGTGGAGGCTTCTTTTCCCCGAGGCTTTGGTGAAAGATTTGCTCCCGTTAACGACCATCCATATAGCTTGATTCCATTATGGTCTATGCTAGCCTATTCAGCTAAGTGTCTATGCTTACTATAACGTGTTATTGGCTCACTCGTCTAGGGCCTTCCCATAGGGGTGAACCTGAGCTTATAATCAATTGAATGGCCAAAGTGACTAAAGAAAAGGCCTTTTTTTGGTGGTAATTACTAAATTAGTAATTCTGATAGCGATAATAACCTCTTTTTGGCTTTCTTAGGCCAAGGAAGGAAAGCACAGCACTGTAGAACAGGCGTAGCGGAACATGACACTGATTTCGGGGAAGAGGGAAAAGCTATCAGACATCAATCCAATGAACAGACAAAGCGGCTTGTCGTACAGGTGCATCAGTAGCGGCCTTAGCCTTCAAAGCGGATCGATCACATCCATCATGGTCGGAGGTAGTGGCCGTGAACCGGAAAAGGAGGAAGGATTGAGAGATGAAAAAGGGTCAATCTGAACTCTGGGAACCGGAACGTCCTTGATGTATGCTGTGAAGTATAGAGGGCGATTGTGCTTCATATCACCCAAGAGGAGGTCTTTTTTTTTTAGTGAAGCTAATAGAGGTCTTTGCCGCCTGGACAGACATTCGTCACAGGGACTGTTCGGCTTTTTCTTTTTGACTGCCGACTCCGCTTCTTTGTCAGATGATCAATGGAGAACTTGAGGTCTATGCTTGTGAACATAAGCATTAAGCGCTTGTAATTCCTTAATTCGATTCTCACATGTACTTGAAGACATTAATATATGCACGCGTGCATGAATGTGCTTACAAATGTTCAATCAAGTCATACTCGAAGGGCTTGGCCTTCTTCTAACTGGGGTGATTCGATCCTTTGCCCCCGAAGGGTTTACATAAGAAGAGGAGGGTAGTAAAGTATACTTCTTGTGGTAATCTTTTCTTGAACTAGTTCCTTTACCAGCCTCCAGTACTTCTTTAGACTCAACACCCACAGCTTCTTGTTCATCAGGGCGAGAAGGGTCCGACGGGAATCCTCAGGTTGAGTAAGGTTCGCCTTGTCTTTTGAAAAAGACTTTTAGCATACATTCTCTAAGACTACACAGCAATGAGCTGCATCTTCGGTAGCAGGTTCTTCAGCAGAAAGTTAGTTGCACCTCATGCACAGTAGGAGGATCTTGGGTAAGAAGTTCGACCTCCAAGGCTTCGGCCTGTATTTGAGCATCTTCAGTGAGGCGGACTCTTCAAGCCATTGTCGAAGAGACTGTCAGAATTGCTCTTCGAATCCTTTCTTCACGATGTTCTTCCAATGACAACTGTTCTGGCTCGGGATCAATGGGCCTGTCATCCCCTAGGGTCGTAGAACGATCCTGTCATGGGTGGGAGAAAAGATATGGGACTAGTATGATTTCATACACCATCAGGAAAGAACTCTTAGTCTTCTAAAGCCCAGTCTATCTCGTCTGAATCTGATGACACTCGGAGTAGGTCTTGAACCATAACAAACTTAACAATCTCTTTCGGGAGTGGGATTTCAAGCTCGCAATAAGCAGTAGATTTGACGGGAACTCTCACTCAGTTTCTCCGAAGGTGATCCAGGGATTTATTCGGTGGGAGGGCAATCTCTTCGCTCGCCCGATAGTCCCAGAAACCAAACTAACTGAGTCAGGGTCCGAAGTAGAGCAAGGATGAGGGCAAGTTGTTTGCCAGCTCATTAAGCTGGAAACCGCCCTGATGAAAGAATTGTGTTGACTTTTGGGCGGCTAACCACTACAAAGACAGCAACTACCGAACTACCCATTGCTATTGGGATTGAAAGTTCTAAATTACCTCCTATTTCAAACTCACTTTTTTTATTGAATAAGAGGTCTTCGGTAGAAATGGAATAGATGGTGGATCCCTTCTCTTTCTAAAGCCAATCGTACGCCCGGAATGGAATGTAAGGGTTTCCGAGACTTTCTTCTCCCAATCAAACATAACATCTTTCAAAGAAGGCGTAATTCAGTGTCACAAAACTCATTCTATTGGTCTTTTCCTTACTATAAGTCAGATTGGGGAAAACTGTGAATCGACCCTTCTGGAGAATCCCCCGGAACACCATCAGAGTAAGCATTTCGAATCGTAATTCTGACTTACAGCTCCAGTTGTCCCGCTAGACTGATGGCTTAGTTGCCCCGCTCCTAGAGTTCGGCTATTAGATGGATTCACTTTATCCCGAAGCGGGCTACTTACATACTATCAGTACTGACTACCACTCGTTCGATTCCCACACATTGATTGAAATGAAAGACCGGGAATCACCCTTTTCTTTTAAAGCGCATTTCTTCTACTTCTACCCGGAGAACAGGGGATGAAATCCGGTTCTTTGTTCACGATAAATCCTTCTCTTCGAAATGGAGTGGCTCGCTTGTAACGACTGAACGAGCCCAGCCTTTCCCTTCGCCCTACCAGCTTTCGTGTAACCAGACCTCTTTCGAGCCATATCTCTGCTTTGCCCGCTACCGGACTCGTCCCTATTCTTTCGAGAAAGCCTCCTCTATCCATATTCTTCTCAAAGGAGTCATTCCGCTTATCACTCTAGAACGACTCCAACCCTTTGCACCACCACAGTTGCTCCTTTCTATTAAAGAATGCTTATGATTTGATTTAAGGCAAAACCGCATATCAGATGGTCCTACAGCCGAACGAAGGAGCTCTTCCAGAGAGTTCTTTACTGTCTGGTGCAGGTGATCCACTTTTTAGTACCCATCCATAATCTTTATTTTATCAAAGCCTCGAATTCTTTCTTAAACCCTGAGTGGAAGGGGTGCACGTGGGTCCCTATTTGATTGAAGAAAGGTCACTTAAGACTTTGCGTTCTATTCTTAGCCCCGCTTCTTACCTAGAAACTAGTCTTTGCTTTTAGAGTCTCTATCCCTATTGGGACTGCCCCGGAGAATCTCCTAATGAGACTGATTGGGATGTAGAAAGATAAAATAGTTCATAATTTGCTTTCTTCAACCGTACTGGATACTCTTTTCTCAGCTAGACTAAACTGGCTCTGCCTCACCAGGTCTACTAGAGGCAAGTCTATAAACTGCGCAACCCTATATGCATTCCTACACCGAGGGAGGCCTCCTTCATACACATAAGTGGAAAGAGCTGCAGTTTTCTTCTCCTTCGCCCGAGGAGCCTATCCCTGCTTTGTTTGATAAGCCGCGGATTCCCGGGGTTCCAGAGAAGGGGCTATATTAGATTGTCACAATCGTTGCACGAATTGGGCTTTCCTCGATCGAGAATACCCCCCTATTTGGAAAGTTCTCCCATTCGTTTCTTATATTATCTCGTGGCTGTTGAAAAAGAAGTCTAGTTTCGTGGGGATTGAACTACAGGATTGGTTGCTTTTGGAACCCCAGGCATTGAGCATTTTGGGAAAGCAAGCATTGTTCAATTTCCTCGTTCAATTGCTTTTGATTTCTCTTCGAGGAAGGGGATGAAGATGGGGATTTGTGCCAAAACCCTAGGGTTGCGCTCCGATTTGATGGCATTGTTGAGATCTTCAGGTGGGGGACACAGAAGACGAATCTTATGCTTGGTCGATAGGATTTCGAATCTTCTTTCTAATCTCAAATAGAGGGAATACTGAGTGAAAGTAGAGTAGTTGGCCGGCTCGGTCTCTGTCCCTGTTCGTTAGCAACGAAGTAGGGTTGTCAAGGTTCTTTTCTTTCCTTGAATGAGTGGGATGAGAACTGATTACCCAATTTTTTCTTTCTTTACTATGTGTCCCAGCGCTACGCCCGGCCTCCTTTTCAGTAGATGAGATTAGGATGAAAGGGCTTGCTTTCATTAACATTCAGTGAAGGTGCATAGCTTCTTTGAATGTCCCGCTGATTGACTACTACAATATAGTAGCGGCTAGCTGATAGAGATGCCACAGCTGCTTCTTCAGAAAGAGCTGCAAAAGCGAATACCACTCCACTACGTTAGCTGCCTCCTTTGCTGATAGAGCGGCAGAAGGCGGGGACGACGTTTCAAAGCTGTCAAGCAAAGAACCTTTGCTTTGCTGCAGGAAGAGGGTGATGGAATCAGGCTTGGTGATGTTTCGGAAGCCAAAGTTGATGTAGTAGAGATTAAACTAAAAGCATCACTCTCCCATCTCCATCATGATCGAAAATGGACCGCATGAGTGACAAAAGATTGGTCTGGTCCTTGTGGTGAAATGATCAGACCGTTTGTATTGTAAACCCTCGCAACCAATGTAGGGCGTTGGATCTAGTCACAAAAGCAAGGCTGCTCCACGTATACGCACAGCACGGACATATTGATTAGAATTACTAAGTAAGGGGACCCTGGCTTTTGAACTCCTTTCCTTCTATACCCGGGGGAATGTCACTGAGTAAAGGATGTTACGAACACCCATTAGGAGCTCTTCTCCCTTTTGCCGGCCAAGAAATTCATCTTTATCAGTCTGGTAGAGATCTGTGGGGGTAGTTGAGAAACTCATTGGTAACTCCCGCCGAGTCTATATGGTGAGATACCATTCGCCTCTCTGTAAATGTCTTAATTAGGTAAGTTCGAAGTCAAGCTAGAGGGTAGTGGTAAGGTGAGGGGATTCGCAATGGCAAATCCTCGGTTTCAGGCCTTAGTCCGGCCTTTCCATGATTGGGTGATGGATGTGCTTCGTCGTCTTCCGACTGACGGGACATATAAAAAAACCGCGCCCCTTGCTCGGTCAATTTGTTTTCCTTTGATCTCAAAGCAAAGCTGCTACCGAGCCGGTAGATTAAAGTGGAGGTGTCTTGTTTAGTTTCGCTTCATCAGAAGCTGTCACTGAATAGTCTGATAATGCCCCATCTCTATATGTGCAACCTATGAAAAGAAAAAACAACTACAACTTCGAAATGATTGATTGCTAGCAGTGATCATTTCCCATCCCATGGTGTTAGTTCTTTTCCCTGACGAGGGTGTGCTTTCTATTTCTAATAGTAGGTCTCTTTAGTACGCAGGAAGAGGGCTTAGGCAGAAAATTCAACTTGCTTTCTTATGATATTTCTAGTTAGATGAGCGGCTGAGAATGTTATGTCAAAAGGACCAACGACGAGCTAGATAGAGGATAAGAGAAGGAGGAGGAGTAGGAGCAAATTCGGACAGAATCGAATGATTACGAGATAGACAATGAGACAAAGCCAAGAGGGGAGAGCACTTAGACAATTCACTTTGAGTACAGGGAAGTCTGCTGGTAGGAATTCCTCAGGGCGTATTACGGTTTTTCACCGAGGGGGTGGATCGAAGCGATTGCAGCGAAGAATTGATCTGAAACGAAGCACTTCGTCTATTGGCATTGTAGAAAGGATAGAATATGACCCTAATCGTTCTTCTCGGATCGCTCCAGTACGATGGATCGAGGGGGTGCAGCTACGCCGCCAGAGGAAATGCAACACGATAGAAGAGTTCGCTCCGCCGCGTAAGATCCTCGAATCTACCACGACCACCATCCGCGGCCTATTTTCGTTCTCTTCCCTGCCCGGAAGGTGGATCAAAGAAAGGTAGCTTGCTTCTCTCCTGGACTGATGGCGGCTTATGTAGTGGTCGGCCTTCCTACCAGAATGCCTCCGTGGTCGAAGAGCGCCTTTACTAGTAAGGGCGCTGGAAGCAAAAAAACTTGCGCGAAGGACGGCTTCTTCTCTGCCTTCTCCTCTCCAAAGGCCAAGGGAGCATCCCTTTCCTTCGGTAGCTCTTGTGGTTTCCCAAGGATAGCGGTAGCTGGGGCAAAGCCCGCTTTCTTCGCTCCGCGAATGAGAGAGAAAGTCAGAGGAAAAAACACGTTCTCTCTTTGCGAGGTCCGAAAGTGGAGAACGCATAGCATTCTCTGGGCACATAGGATCAAACGTAAAGCAGCGCTTTCTTGGCAGAGTTTTTGGCGGCAAGATACTATAACTTTAAGGCTTGTTGGAGCTGCTGAGCATAACGAATCGAAGCCAAAGACGGATCAAGGTAGCTTGCCTGCCAAGCCGATAGGCGAAAGGCCGAAGGATGGAGCGCGCAAAGTCGATCGTGCACCTGTCGTGTGACCCGTTGGTCCTAAGCAATGTCTTGCGCGAAGCGACCCACCTAGAAACAAAACTGCTCTCCTTTACTAGGGGGCACAAAAATGGAACTTCGATCGGATGCGGGTATCCAATCCCGCCGCTGAGATGTCCAGCGGATTCCTGGGCCTTGACGAATGGCCGGCCACCTTACCTTTTACGTTAGAAGAGCAAAAGGCCCGGGGCAGAGCAGGATGAACCAATGTGAATGAGTGTAAGCTTCGTTGCCCGAACACGATTGATGCTGACCACACTAGGTGCTACCGCGGTAGCAAGAGAGGCCAGGCGGTGACAATTGAGAGGTTGTCACTGAGCATTCCTAGTCACACGGGAAGATAGGTCAAAAGGCAAGGCCATACGCCCGTTTGGCTCCTCGCGGAGTATAGCTCACATCCAAACATCTGATTGGGGAACGGGGCAACGCCCATGAAGCTCCGGCGGAAAGGGAAGGCCTGCCAGGCCGTATGCCCATGGGTGCAGGATTCTTCGAAAAAGCGCGGGCTGACTCGGAGACCTGGGACCTTGGCTTAGCAACGAATGAGGGGAAGCTCTTCGGGCTTTCTCCGCCAGCGGCTTATGTAGTGGTCGGCCTTAAAGCTCGCTAAGCTTCGCTTCCCTCCCCTATTAAATGATAAATGAAGAAAGTCTTGACTTAGTAGTAGTAGTCGGCATTCTATAAGCGACTTGTCGAGTCTACGAAGCTTTGCTTCTTGTAGTCGGCCCGTAATGCCTCTCTTCATTTGCTTGCCTCCTTCCAGCTCAGAATGCCTAATGCCTATTATCTAGTTCTAGAAGCTAACCGCCAGAAGCTCACCCTTCGGGTGTCGCTTCCTGCGCTGGAGGCCAAGCATTCTGCCAGACGTCCCGGCCTGGGAGCCCCGTTCGCCTTTGGTACTTCAGTAGATCTTCAAAAAAAAAAGCGCTACTTCAATGCAGCCTTAACTACAACTACATTACGCAAGCTCCACCAATACCTATACCTACCTATAGAATAGAGTCACAAAAGTACCAGTGACGGTGACTTTCTAGGTTTATGGATTCAGTCAGCTAAACTCCTCAATAAATATCAACAAACAACATGTCGTGACCGGTGTAGCTAAGTTTCCAAAGGTGAACAGCCCCCTGTCCTTTATAGTCGTAAAGAGCTTCTCAAAAGTCAGGAAGGAGGCATTCGAAAGGCCGACCACTATATCATAGGCCTTCTGGTGGGAAGGCCGACGACTACACGGGCTCTATGCCAAGTCATGAGCGATAGCGAAGCCAAGCCGCCGCTATACCTATAGGCGAAGGGATGAAAGCCCGACGAAGGCCTATGAAACTTTAAGAATAAAATAAGTACGTTAAGGTTACGAAGTCACTTAGCCGTCTACAAAGGGAAAGGCGTCGGTACGGAGTCACCGTCAGCTGTGGATATAGACTAGGCTATAAGGAACGGAGTATTAAACTATGGACCGAGACTACACTAAGGAACAAGGAAGCTTGACTGAGCAAAGAAGTCAAGGAACGAAGCAGCTTCTCTAATAGCCCCGTTGAATAGGAGGGCGAAGGCTTTTTGAAAAAGTCTTTTTTTATGCATTTTCTTTCTATTTAAAGAGAGAGGGCTTCAAGTTCTTAGGAAGAGCCGTACGAGGCAGCTCACGTACGGTTCGGGAGCCGAGCCCCAGCACGGGGGCTTAGGTCAACACTTATATAATAGCCAGTCATCCATTAGAAGCAGGCAAAATGGTGATGAATTGCGATTGGTCCAAACCTTCGACCGGCGACTTATTGCGACCCGCCCAGAATGCCCATCCATACTAAGACCTTATTCACAAAGAAAGGCCGAGTAGAAGGGGGGCAGTCAGCTGGCTGCTTCTTGGCCACGCCCCCCTGCTTATAGATACGAGATACTTGATCTGAATTCTCAAATAGGAAATTGCATACCATTAGCCGATATACGTATAGGAACATGGGTACATGATATTGAATGTCCCTAGAAATGCATCTTTAACGGGCTTTCTTTCCGGCTTGAAAGCGGGCCTCCTCTGACCAAAGCAAAGGTTGCTGACTCTTATATTTATTCTCAAAGTGGGCATCCTCCAGCTGGGTCTCTAGTCTTTCTCATGTATTCACTTTCACTTTCAGCAAAGAGGTTTCAAGCAATCGAAGGAGCAATCCGTGGCAGCTCAGCTCGCTTTCAAGGCGGTCTTGGTTTCAATGGACTTCAAGGTACAGTCTTCATCACGAAAGAAAGATCGATTCTACGGCGAGGGTTTAAGCGCATAAACTGCTTGGAGATCTTAACGAAGGCTATCTTGATAGAAGCAATTCTCTTTTGAAACACATCAATACCCCGAACGAAATGAGAATATCTTGGTACGGTACGTAGTTGCTAGGGAAGGAGAAATGCAATAAAGGTTTTCGATAGACTGAAAGATATACTTTCCATTTTTAGTTTAAAAGACATTCGGTCACCCACGGAAAGATCCTAGAATGTCTGATAAGCCATCAGTTCCTCCTAAGCCCTCTTTTCGAACTATTGATAAAAAAGCTTTGCCCGGCCCGATTCTAGTGGCTAGCTTGTTGGTTTGGTGAAGCAGTGGCGCATAGGCAGCTAATGAGGTAATTCTAACATAGGCCGATCGGTCCTCGCTCTTGATCGCAGCAAGCACCTTGTTCCCTGTTCCCTAAGCCTAAGACGGATAATAAGAAACCAAGTAGGATTTCCTTTAATATAGATAGATGCTTTCCCAGGACTCTCTTTCACTCAAGTCGTATAAAACAAGGTTCAACTAGCGCTTAGCTGGAAGGCGTGGTGATAGAGATCGAACCATGAAGAACTAGAACGGGCCTTTTCTTCTGCTGTGTCCGGCTCTTCTTTCGAAAGCCAGTCCCAAGATCTCAAAAAGCGAGATAGAGATACAAGCTGTTCCGAGACTACGAGTAAGGCCTCCTACAGGGAGTTTTAACATAAGAGGGAGTTTTAACAGGAGATTGTTTTTTCTTATAATTGAAAAAAGACTTTCAACCTTTAGCTTGTCACTCTCCCCTACTTCGCTTTGCTTGCTTAAATTGCCGTTCTGAGCCATCCAAGAGCGTACCTGAATCAAACATTTCGTTTGCCTTTTTCCCAAAGCCAAAGGCATCCGTCACTGTGGGTACTCATTCTTTGATATATCCGAGGGCCAAATGCCAGAAAACTGACTAGCCAAAAGGCCGGGATAAGCGAAAAAAGGGGGCAGTCATTGGATTGTTCGCTTCTCCTTATGTGGTACTCGACCGGCTATACTTCGCTGACTTTTTTTGCTGTCTTTCACTCTCTTGGAGTGGAGCTCTCAGTTGATGAGAAACTGGCCTTGTGCTTTCGCTCCACCATCTCCCGTGCCATACCTTTGTCTTAAACCTGTTGTCTTTACCAACTCCCCTTATAAAACCACGAGTGGGTCTCTCGTCTATGGAATGGTCAGCATCTACACCCGATTCCTAAACTCCAGCTCCTGCTCATGAAAGTTAAGATTTGGATGTCCACCCGGCTGAAGGATCCAATAGTGAATTCTTTACTCAATGCTGAAGCTGGTTCTGAAGGATCCAATAGGTCATGGCTTGTGGGAGTCATTGAAACCAAGACTTTCGGTTTAGTGTATATTAAAAAGAACAGAGGAAGGAGCCTGGCCTAGAGTATTCGGCCTAACTCACAGGCTAAAGGCTATTAAATAGTCGCCTAAGCAGACGATGGACGAGACTCTGGAAGAGTGGCTTTCTGCTGAGGTTGCTTTCTGACGGGCTTGTGACCAACTCGGTAAAAACCCCTAATGAAAACTATGTCTGTATGTATACCTTCAAATCAATTGAATCAATGCAAGCAATGTTGTTTCCACATGCCTATTCATTCCTATTTGGTTGGATTCCTCGGTTCATGTTATGCCTTAGATGGAATAGCCTGTTTTTCTAGCTATTAGTTTCCTTCATTCAGGTATGGTGGCAGGGAATACAAAGTTCAAGTAGGCTTCGTCGGTTTGAGAAGGTGAACGACGAATCCGAGTGATCGAAGATTCAAGTACTGAGCGAATATTCAAACGTCTATTCATGTTAGAACTTTTTGCGCCTTTGGTTGACATTAGGTCTTATCACAAAAACTCAATCCCTAACTGAAACCATCTTCCTCCGGCATCTTACTTACTTTGACTTTCCCCTTTATCTAAAGTATCCAGCACTGAATAAATGGTTTGGTAGGGAGACACCGGTCTGCGTTGTAGATGTTCGGCCATCTTTCTTGCTGTAAGGATTTAAGAAGCTCTTGGCAGCTCTTAGTATCCATAGGTTCAAAGTTTTTCTATGACTAGATTCCGTGCTTCTTCGTCTTGAGAGAGGATCTCAAAGGCTTTTTTTTTATTCATTCTACAGCTTATATCATCTAGAGTCAACCCGGGCGGCTTTATGCTTTGTACCGGATCTAGAAAGAGATTTTTGAGTGCCCCCTTCCAGAAATCGATTTCGTAACGTCCTGCTAAAATAGATTTCGAAGGAGGTGAAGAAGATGAGCAGGAGTGATAAGAGGTATCCGACTCGCTTCCACTGGAAGGGCGGACCCGCTTTGAATCCGAAAGCGAAGTAGGTGTGTCGGCCTCGCTTTTCTTTCCATGCCCTTCGTCCCGTTCCTCTCGCGGCGGACTACCCACCTGAGCCTCTGTAGAGTCTTTTGAGGAGGCTGAGGCTGAGTCGTTATCCGGTGAGGAAGGGGAGTCGTTCTCCGCTGCAGGATTGGACGGTCCTGCCTCGTTGGGAGCTGGCAGCCGTGGTGCCCCCTGAGGTTGTTGACGATCGCCCGTCCCCGGACCTGCTGAATCAGGTGACCTGACTGACACTTCTGCAGCTCTGACTAAGCATCTGGTGATATCTATAGCTATAACATAAGGCATACCTCCAGGAGTACGGAAACTCCGCCACATCGAGATGTTCACAGCAGCCGGCTTCGATGAAAACTTTATTTCGCTTTATTTCCGAGGCGAGGTGCCGAGGGACTCTTGCTGTAGAAGTCAATCCTGACTATTTCGTAGCTGGATCCGTCACTAAGCGAAGACTAGCCTGCTCTTACTCGAATCAGGCCAAAACTCTTTCAATTTGAAATCGGGTAAGGGGTAAAGCAATCAATGCTTAATCTTAATATAACCGACCAACAAGCTTCTTTTTTGAAGGACGGTCTTGTTGGTGTTTGGTACGGTTCTCCATTGATCACACGCTTTCTTTTCGAAAAAATGAACGGCGATCGCTGGACGAATCCCCTCTCCCGCTTATTGATTAGGGCGAGTCACTCAAGTCCCTTGTCACTCGACTCTCTTTTACGAAAATCCCTGGGTTTATGCCTTTTTCGTAAACTAAACTCGCTCGTCAAGCGAAAAACATAGGAGTTCCCTCACTACGAAAGAGATGGAGCGGATGGCGTACTGATAGATCTCCTATTCGTTCTGGATCCAGCTGAAAAAGCCCTTTTTATATTAGTAAAGCGCCCCTTATTGAAAACTAAAGATTGAAAACTAAAGTCAAGCAAGAAGCGAGAAAAGTCCTTTGTAAATTATCTTACTAATAATAATGAAGGGGCTTGGCTCGAAAGGTTTACTAGAGCAAGGGTTGATCGAGCTTACCGAACCTAAACCTAAGAAACCGGATGAGGTGGGACGGACGAGTAGGAGATCCAAAAGACTGCTAATTCCATCGGGTTAATAGTCATCCGATAGACGATTGTTGGGTTCTTAAAGTAAAGATCTGATCCAAAAGTTATTAGGTGTCATTGAAATAGACCCTCCTAAGCAACCTGTGGTCACCTCAAATCCGGTATTTGTAATAGTTGGAGATCTTCTTTGCCCGATAGCTGAGATCTCGCCAAGCATAGCCTATTTAGTTCTAGCACCGGGTGTGAAGAAAGAGTTACCCTCCACTCCAAGGGGGATTGATCGTCAGATTAGTGTGTTAGCTCGTTATCAACCGTATAGCATAAAAGAAAAGCGCTGGCCACAACCTCGAACTTCTATGTGCTTGTTGATGCCTATTCAGACTCGGTGCCTCACAGCCATTACTGATTTTTCTTCTTGTCTGGTACGACTTCTTCCTTTACCAATTTTTATCAAACAGCAAGATGCAACCAATTATTTGATTACAGATATTGACCGACGAAATTTTCTTCCAGTCGGGACTCACGAACGGGATAGGGCGAGAAGTAAGAAAAGGACGGAGTTTCACTTAATAACATAGGGTTCGGTGGGCAACTTCAAATTTGCGCTTAGTAAGCAATGAGATAAGGGAGCTACTCCAGATCTTATAGGTTACAGTAGTCCCTTTCCTTTACGGTTTGTTTCATTTGCTTTCAAGTCTAGTGGAATCACGTATTACAGCTTGATCCGGGATCACAAAACACTATTCTATTAGGTCACGAACTCGTACTCGCTTTCCTGTGCCCTATTCTCTCTGACCAGGCGCTAGATCTATTCGATTGACCATCAAGCTAGGAAATAATGCCCTACCTTCGACTGAGACTTTCTTCGCCTACTTTCTATTCCTGCGTACTTAACTTATAGGCTTTGCGTACTATTATTATACACTTTATTCTCTTACCGATAGTGGCATGTAAGATGTTCAGTCTATCCCAAGGTATGAGGCACTTTTCTCAAGGTCTCTCAGCAATGGGCAGAGGTTCTTGCAGACCAGCTGGATTAAGGTGCTCAACCTTGTCTTGTTGGCATACAAGACAAGTTCTCACGTAGGCTTCGATATCATCTTGCATTCGAGGCCAATAATAGTTGTTCCGCACGAGTGCAAGGGTACGTGCCATTCCTGGGTGACCGGCCCAGTAGGCCTTCCTTGATGCGTTCAAGAAGATCGCACCGAGGTGTACTCATGGTAAGAGTAGAAAATTCAGCTTTTCTGCTTAAGGCGTCCGCTACAACATTAGCTTTGCCCGCCTTGTACTCAAGCTTATAACCAAACTCGGCCAAGAAGTCTTGCCAACGAGCTTGCTTGGGGCTAAGTTTCTTCTGCGTTTGGAAGTAACTTGTCGCCACATTGTCGGTCATGATTCTAAATTTGATGCCTAGCATCTCCATGTGCGTAGGCAATGGATTATGGCAGTCATCCCCTTTTCTTGCACCGTGTACCCTCGCTCAGTGTCACTGAGCTTGCGACTTTCATAGGCCACGTCGACTAGGTTGATCTTCAGAGTTTCTTCCCCCACTTCTTACTAGCAGCTCTGCCCGAGAACAACCTATGATTTTTTCACAACAAACCACGAAGAGTCGAAAGAGCAAACTGATTCAACAATCGCTATTCTTTAGCACCCTTAACCGTGCCATGAACAGCGCTCAGAGTCGATTCTGTAACAGGAAAAGTCAAGACCGCTACTGCTCTACGCCTTACTAAACTAAGAGCTATACCACAACTAAGAATGTACTAGGACTGTCGGAGTTGTAAGAATGTCGCTCATCCGCTTTGAGTAGGATAGACTTTCGCATCGGTTGTTATCGCACTGTCCTTCCTTTGCAAGATCCGTTGTTCATGATCCAGATCTGCTGCTTGAAGGTAAAAAGGCGTAACCGCAGTTATTGATTGAATCTGCATCTGGCAGCAGTTTTCACGTGGCGAATGCGCTTATCTTTACCTTCTCGATCTGAGAATGATTACGCGTAGTAGCGGTCAGTCCTTCTCCTGTTATAGTTGGCGCTAGTTTCTGCTTTCACAGCTGGATGCCGAGAGGACGCTCTTTCTTAAAATAAGATAGGTCTGAGGTTGAGGTATCGAGGAGGAGACTGATTTGAACTTGAAGACACCCGTAGGCCTTCTTCTCCTAATTACGAGAAAGACAGGCTTAGTTCGACAAGCTTTTAGCTTTCACACTTTCTGTGCCTCTGTATTTCAAATTGGATACCAGATGTTCGAATTTGCCTGTGATCTCTCTCCAACCATTCAAAATTTCTCATTCGTCCGCTTGACATCGGGTTTAGGAGATTCAATCTTTCTTGGTTTCCTGGTCTATGTCCAAAAGTCTTAGCCAAATCCGGTGCTTGTCCTGGCAAGGCAGGTTCCACTCTCTTTGACTCGTCCGTAACTAGTCCAGATGGAGTTCTCGAGGACTTTCATGCTAGCTGTGCTGCCCTGTGAACTTTAAAATCATCAGGGTCGAGCAGGTTTATTGAACAGGGAGGGGAATCCATCTTTCTTACCTAGGAGACAGGGAATGACTTCTGCTATCTCCCATTCTTTATCTAGAACTCCTACTGTAACCGGTTCTGAGATCTTTCTCCGAGACAAGGAAACCCGCCTCTTTTGCTTTGCTTGACTGCCCGTCTATTTACTTAATATGAACCTCTGCTGTGAGTCCTTACTCTGGAACCCCAGGATCTGAAAGAGAAGAACGGTAAAGAAATGGAGCGGGAAGAGCTGGAATAGGGTAGGTTTCATAGGAGGCTTTGTCGCTGCGATCACCATCAGGACTTGCATAGTCACCAAATGCGAAAACAAATCATACCGCCATGGACCATAGGATTGCCCTAGAATGCCTTTTCCCTTAGATCCCAAGAGTCCTTTCCCAAGGCCGGAAGAAACTAAAGACTCGTTAGCCAGTTCAAACAATTTCTTTATTTCAAACAATTTCTTTATAAGGAGATTTCAAGTTTGCTATAGGTATAGAATCCCCGCCAGAGGCTAGCATTCTGGAAATATCGGATTCGAGGGCGAGGGGGAAGAAGAAAGAGCCCTATCAACGTATCCTTACGCAGATACTGATTATCCGTAGACAATGACTTATGAGGTATAGGTTCAGAAGGCTCAAGATGTACAAGGTTGATATAGAAAGTGTTTCCGTGAGTGAGATAGAAGATACTGAGTGAGCTATAAAGTTTGAGGAGTAATGGATCATCTAGTGGTAACCGGTCTTCACAACACTTTCTATAGGCTCATTCCCCTCCTTTAAATATCGTATGATACAGAAGACTCTAGAAAGCATAAGATCAGTTCAATTGAAACCTTCTTTCTTCGATCAGGAATGCATTCATCCTCTCAAAAAAGAAGTTTGAAAGTATTGCCACTTGAATCAGGGGCTTCCACGCCTTTTTTCTGGCTGACGTTCCTTTGGTTGAGGTCCCCCTGGACTTAGAATGAGGAAGTCAAGCATCGAATTCCATGTGTTCAGCATTTATTTCATATTTCAAGAGGAGGAATAGCACAAAAGAGGAGTGGAACAACTACCTTCCCAGTCTATCGGGACTCTACCTATACTCCCTGAATCCCGTTCCTTCTAGGCGAGTAAGGGCATAAACTTCTATAAAAAAAAAATAGAAAGAAAAACTCACGAAGAAAGCACCGGTAAGGTTGTACCTAAGCCTAAGGGCTGGGGCTGGCCTTTACTGGATCTAATTCCCTCTGCGAGCTACCGGATCTAATGCACCATTCTTCGGCCTATTACGAACAGTTTCGATCGTCTTGTGTTTAATCAATCTTCGGCAGGAGTTTGATGCGGGGATTCCCAGCTGTAGTGGGCATCGCCCTATACTTAGCGAAAGAACTTTATTTCGCCCTTCCTTGATAAATAACTTTCAAGCTGTTACTTCTTGCTCTTCCACGATATATACTCCAATGACAATTCAATATTTCTTTCCAGTGATGGATTCCCTGTCCAGCGCATCTCCTGCCCAATCTGCATCGGAGTCTCCTGTCATCTGAAGGGAACTGGAAGATGGGAAAAGAAGACCTTTTCCAGGTGAACCCTTAAGATATCTGAGGATTCTGTATGCAACATATAGATGTATCGTTCTTGGTTTCTGCATGAATTGACTCACGACTGTGACACTCTCCCCCACTTATTCTGCAGACGTCCTCGTCGCCTTCTTGTTCAGAAAATCTTCGATCTTGTCCACGAAAGGCAACAAGGTTTCGGCGCGCTCCCAGCTTGCTTCGGCAATCGGCAAGTTCTTCCACTTCACCAAAGACTCCATATGTGGCTTGTTGTCCGGTGTGCTGTTCACTTGACGGTCTGCTAAGACTTCCTCAGCTTCGCGCTCTGGCATAACGGTCACGTGAGGCATCGGTCTTGTGGAAGTGTTTCGAGCGGGGGATCATAGGAGTCACATTAGAAGGAGCAGTTGACTCATCAGTAGGGGTAGCCCCTTTCATTGAGAAAAGGCCCACAGTTTTGTAAAAACTTGTATAATTGGGCCTTGGGCTCCTGATTTCCTTTCGCTCAGTTCCATACTACGATCCTCCAGCATACCTAGAAGCGTAGATAGAGACAAAGGCAGGGACAAGGGCAAGGTAGGTAGGAGCATAGCTTATTGCATATCCAGATCGAGATCTAGATCCATAAGTCGATCCATCACCAACAGCACTAGCTTATCCAGATACGGATACCTATAGCAGCTTAAGAAGCAAGGGTAGCATCCCTAACAGCTTCATTGGTTCCATATCAAGATCCATATACAGGAGATCCATCATATAGAGACCCAGTAGCAGCAAAAGCAGAGACAGAGACAGATGCAGCAGTTGATGCTTGTTCGACTTTTTACACATTGTTCCGACTTTCGGTACATACCTACCTAAGCTATCAGTAGCAGTCCCAGGTCCAGTATAAGCATCTAAGTAAGCAGCATACCTAGCAATGTACCCTCCATCTCTAGAATAAAAGCGAGCACGAGTAGTTCCATACCCGGTAGACCCAGGAGCAGCAGATCTAGACGCAGTAGAGGGAGCAAAGGCAAGCAGTAGGTGGCACCAGCCACATATACAGATCGAGATCGATACCCTGCATCAGTAGCAGCACCTGTAGAAGCACCGCCTAGTAGCAGCAGAGTAAGAAGCAGAGGGTGACGGAACGGAATAGAATCTCAGTTCGGAACATCTCTTCCTATTCTTTTTCTTTCTATCTCCTCCGGCCCAACTACTGGCTGGCTGGATTTCAGCACTAAACTACACCTCCAGCTTGCCTTGTGTGTTCCCCAGCCCCCTGTCCAACCGATGCTTCTCTGCAACCTAAGCGATGTGGCTCCCATCTTCCACTCCTAGTTTCGTCCAGTGCCCGGCAGCTCAAGCTATCACCTCGAGTCTCCCTACCCAGCCAGCATAGGATATCTAGTTGAAGCGAGGGAAGTCCCACGAAAGAAAGAAGGGAGCGGGCGCCCGGAACCAGTGGCAGCATCAGAGGAGGCTCCGATGCCTATCCAGCAACCTCAAACAACCATCGAACTGCATGCATAAACTGTCAACTTCTCCCTGCGCTAGTGAAGCATCTCATCTCATTCCTGCCAGTGCCGGCTGTAGCAGCAACTGCATCACCAACGCGCCCTTTCTTCCGATCCCGGCCCGGCCCCGCTCCACTAATCCATCGACTTCTCCTCAACCGCTTTAGCAGGTCTGACAAACCACCAGCCCCTGGGACGCAAAGGGCAACACTCACTCTTGCAAGTTCCCGTGTTTTTCTATTTCTCTCTTTCCGGCTCTCTCCTGTGGCCGGCTTCCCTTTCACCCTTCACCAGGTGTAGCTGCTCTCGGAGGGGCGGGGCGGATCGACAAGCAAGCCTTGCCCAACTCATGCTCATGCGGGGCGGGGAAGACTAAGCATCATTCAGAGCTCTCCCGGCTCAACATCTCTATTTCCAGTGATCAATGACTCCTTTCCTCTGCCTGGGAACGTTGCACGGCTCGCACGAGAGTCCCTGATGCGGACCGGCACTGTTCGAGAAAATCAAAGCAGACCATGGGGGACTGACCCGAGCTATCGACAAAGAAGGACTTATTTATTTATAATAAGGCACTCAGACATCAAAAAGAGGGCTACTTCACTATGAATGGTAACATATGAATTGAAACAAATGCGACGGGTGTCAATTACCAAAAACGACTCGACCACTAACTTAGTCTCGCGGGATGTCCTCGAGCGAAGAATATTTGAAACCACTCTCGAACCATCACACGGATTCCGACCAAACAGCCCATGATATGGTAAGAACGGAATGGAAAGGAAAAAAAACGATTCTATGCGCAGACGTGAAAGCTCTATCGATAGAAGCATTCTAGCCTATTTTTATTTAGAGAGGAACGATTCCCTCGTCTGAGAACCGCCATTCCCGTCCTCCCCACTAAAAAGAGCGATTGAAAATCTCGATAACCTAAACAAAAATGCAGAAGTGAGCGTATCCCAAAGCAAAGCTCTCACCCTTTTTTAGCCAACCCCATTTTTCACCTTGAATTGGTCAAAGCCACAAATCTGATGAGAAAGGAGATCAGAAAGATACGCGGACGACTTGACTATAGTATAGGTTGGATGTTTCCGTGAGCAGTAAGCAGCAGATCTCCCCTTATTTGGGAAAGCAGGTGGCCGCGTGTGAATTCTTTCAAGGCAAGGGGCGGCCTGATTCGACATTGTTGTTGACTCTGATCTGGTCGAGGTGGTTTTCGTTTACCAGCGCGTAGGTGTCTAAGTTCCTATGACCGAGTCTTTCTGGCCCCTGTGAACATCTTTTCTTAATGTATTAAAGAGGGCCTCTCTAACCGGTGAAAAGTGGTGGGTGTCCACTAACGGCCATTCCTGGCTCGGCTCCGATAACGCAATTCCGGGAGGAGTCGGTAGTTGGGCACTGGATCCCTTCGGATCTGGAGAACGTGTGACGCTGGGTCGGGGTTTGGTGAACCAACTGGTCGCTCCTCTAGTTGAAGTATCGGGCCCCTTTTTCATTGCCTAGGTTACACCTTCGGAATACCCCAGAAGGGAATTTTTCTCTACTTCCCTCAATCTTCACTTTACGCCACGCCGACTCCCCTTTCGTCATAAGGCGTGGAATTAGACCAAGGGGAATCTCCATAGGAACTAGTCCCTCTGATTTCATCGTAGGAGATCGAGGCAGAGCCCCAGGGCTATGGAGAAAGATGTAGATCGATCGCCCTAGATAGACAACTACATAGAGGGTCTCTACAAGTCTATATATTCTTTGATTTCGTTCCCCCCGTAAGATCAATATCACAACTAATGAGGTCTGCAAGTTTCACAACTAAGTAATAGTAATACCCGATCCGATAGTTTACGATATAGATAGATATTTTTTTTTTATTAAGATATTAATAGATGATATTAATAGATATCGGTAGTTGTCCGGTCGTACCCAAACAATAATATTCCAGAGGGAAATGCACCTAAGATCAAATATTTCGAGCCGGCTTCCGTGGAAAATTCAGACTTTCTTTTTGATGCTGCGATTACATAAAAACATAAACTTTGAGGCTCAATAGCTAAATACATGGCAATTGAATCATGAGCCGAGATCATAAAGAGCATACTGCGAGTAGGAAGTGGAATTAATACAATGGATTCAAAAGCATCAAACCTCTCTTGTTCGAAAGAATCGAAACACATCGAAATGGTACCAGCCGTACTTAATAATAGAAGGATTTGGCAGAAATATGTAAAATTGTCCCTCCTAAAAAGATTATTCCAGAATAAATGGGCAATAGTTAGGAGAGGTGCGCCAGCGGCGAGCAGAAGCAAGGTTATT
>JARJHC010000016.1:0-10000 GCA_031304145.1 Cardiospermum halicacabum | reverse complement strand
GCTGGACGAGGTTGCTTCGAGGCGGAATCCCCGCCAGCCATAGGAAATAGAATGAACTACCCCCAATTCTCATTTTCTTGAATGATGTGAAGGACGAGTTCTTGCCTCTCCCTTTCTACATTCCATAAGCCCTTTCTACATTCCATAAGTGAAAAAGTAAAAAAAAAAAAGTAAAAAGAAAATGAGAAATTGTACGGACGGGTTATAAATACAAAACAAAATAAGTTGATCAAAGCCTTCCACTTTTTGCGGAATCGGTTGACGGTTGAAAAATGGTGTCACAAAAAGGCTGAAGAAAAAAAGAGAGCAAAAAGGGGCGGAAGCAAAATGCGAATAAAAAGTCAGAACTAAGAATTTAGCACCTTCGAACATCTTATTTCTTATTCAATTCATTTTGAATTGATTCTTTGAGCGATGTGGTACGTCAGCGGCAAGAGCAGCTAGCTGATTGAGATGCCACAGCTCCTTGTTTTTCATTAAAAGGACGATCTGATCTGATCTCTTCTCGGGTTTACCCGCCGGGCAGCCATCCACACCACATAATGGTGAGATAGCGCAAAGAGAGCCCATGAGGAATAGAAACCCAACGCTTGACCAGCGACAGATCTATTTGGTGAGACTGATTAGTCAGTTTTGGACCAAGTCTTGAGTCCACTATTAACAACCGCTGAAGCATAAGTAGGACCCCAGAGCATACTCATAAGGTCATGCATGAACTTAACGGCCACCTATCCGTTAAGACTTCAAATATTCCTCTAGGCGCGTCCTGGTCAAACGTGCCATCAGAGGGAATTCGACGCAAAACGCCCATTGCCCAATCATGGACGGGCCGGATCAACCATTGCGTTCTACCTTACCCTCTTTCTAGAAAACGAATAAGATCAAAAATGCCATCATTAGGGCAAACAATGCAATAGCTTCGGTTAGAGCAAAGCCTAAAATGGCATAACCAAATAATTGTTTCGCCAATGATGGATTCGCGCAACGGAATGGATCAAAGAACTGAAGACATTTCCAATACCAACTGCTGCTCCCGCTAAAGCAATTGTTGCTGCTCCCGCACCCAGTAATTTAGCACCTTCTAACATCTTTTTTCTTATTTCTTGATTGATTCTGTATTTCGATAGACGAGGAGGTGGAATCCAGGCGGAAACCTCGCCATCCATAGGAAATGGAGTGCCCTAAACCCAGTTCATGATTCTTTATCATCACAAACCGAATAAGTTTTTGCCTCCATATAATGGAGATGAAAATAGTTAGCAGGAAAAAGATGCAAAAGATCACGAAGGGCGTTGCCGCACAAAACTGAAGAAGCTCTAAGACTCCTTCTACTTTTAGCGGCGGGGCACTCACATTGGTCAAGCTTCTTGTTATCACTAACGTGGATAACTGAGAAAAGAAAAACGAAATAACCAATATCGCTGCTCCCGCACCCAGCACCTTCGAACATCTTTTCGAACATAACTTTTTTCTTTTTCATTTCAATGTCGGAGTCACGCTTTTCTGTTTTCGATTCACTATTTTCTGTTTTCGATTCACTATCTTCCACCTTAACCCTAGTACACTGAACACCAACCTAATCTCGATGAGAATCCGTACACGGAACGGAGACCTTCTTTTGATACCAAACGGAGACCTTTGATGTGGGCGAAGGGTTCTCAACCAATCTCCCACTTGACACGCAAAGCAAGAAAAAGCAGTCTATCTTCACAGAGAAGGATCTTCGGCAAGGGGTTCCCGGCTTCGCGAGACCATTTCGATCTGCTCTAGGCTAAGCTCAATGGGGCCTTGCTTTGTTGATGCCTTAGTCTGATTCAGATAAACTGTGAGAATTCTTCTCTTACGCAATTTCGAGTTGGATGAAAAGAGTTCTCCTAAATGAGGCCTCTCCTTACAATTCAAGAGTTAAGAAAGTCTCTTCTTCTTTTTAGAATATAGGAAGGAGATCAGACTTCTTAGAAGGAGATGAGCTACGTAGATCTTTGTATGTACGGGTCTCGGTAATTGAAGAGAGAAGATAGGAAAAAGACAGAGGATAGTCTAGATCGTGTCCCATAATGGCATTCAAAACAGTCCCAGAAGTGGGAATAGCTGTAGCCGTCTCAGTAGTCTCATTGGATGGGTAGTCTTTCAAGAGAGCTAGGGAACGAGACTGAGGCACGAAAGCGGCTGGAATAAAGGAGTCTCTCATCTCACTCCAGCCAGTCTAAGAGGAAGAGATTCTAAACCAGAAGAACCGGGGGTCTCGAAAACCTGCCCCTCCCCTAACCTGAACCAATAAGATAAGAAAAAGTCGTAAATTGAATATAGTAAAGCCAGTAGTTCGAGTTCGCGTTCTAGTTCTATTTTTGTCGACCGGATGGGACCTAACAAACTCTCTATGTTCGTACCTGCAGCTAACAAGTCAAAAAGTGTCCCCTGAGTCCGAGTTAGCTCTTCTAGTTCAGGACACAGGACAGTATGGGACCTCTTGCTTAGCCCAATGCCTTTCTCCATTCTATCAGTCCGTCCAATCCCTTTCGAATCCCCGAATGAAGGCACATATGTCAAACGGCTTCACAATCATCAAACGCGATTGAAAAACATCAAAAAAAGAAAGGGGGAAGTCACAAACGAATCCTCTGCCCTTATTTGGGCGATCACTCCATTCCTATCTAAGGGTGTAGCGATAGAGCGGTTTAGTTTACTCTTTCTCTCTTCGCGTAGTAAAGTAGCCTACCCACGAGGGCTTGTTATCGAAAAGGTAGTGGTAGTGGGTTCCGCGCAATTCGAGATATGAGCGCATTGGCTATTTCCGACGCTTCAATCGCCATTTCGACACCATTCATTCGTGGGTTATTTTATGTCTTTTCCGGACGATCTCTTAGCGGTGGCCATATAATTAATAGGTTCCCTCGTTCGTAGAAGGGCACGATGATTGAATGCATAACCCATTCTTGATTGAAGCAATCATCAAACCGTAGGAGCTTCCAAAATCCTTCTTCTGGGTAAGGGAGAAGTAAACTACCCTAGAGTACTACCCGGCGACTTCCCTTGCCCGCTTTTGCTCCGATGAAGGCGTTGGAAGTGCTGTTGATTGCTCCTCGAAGAAAGAAGGTCAGTATCCGCAGTGCAGTAAGAATACCCCGGTGGAAGAAAGGTCTAGCCCCACGGACTAGTTCAGTAGTCTTACAGAGCAGTTTACTCAACGGTCCAGTTGTTAACCCTACTAGCGGGAGCCAAGAATTAATCGCAGTTGTTGGCCGCACAGCATAAGTCTCTAGCCCGCTGTATAGCCTACCGTCAGGGGTCCGGCAAACGGAACTCAGAGTTGCTCAAGGCACCCCCAGCCCTTGGCACAACGATCAGGTCAAGCAAAGCGCTCCAACCAAAGGGGGCGCAGCGCGCACATAACTCCTTGATGAAGGGAGTTTTCAAGCTCTTCACATTGTGAAACTGGAATCCTTGAATTGCTTGATGGCATTCGATTTCGTTCCGTCGGCGATCCTCGTTGTCATGTCTTCTTGTCTTTCTATTCCTCTAGCTAGGCTAGAGCAATCTATTCTAGATTTAAATCAATAGAGTTCCTTCGCGTATTAGGAACCTGCCCTGTGTTTAGCTATGTATAGGACTTTTCTTGGGATGACTGTAATGGGAATGAGTAGCCCTTTACCTACCCTAAACAAGCGAGCACAATAGAGCTTACAGTTGTTGTCTATCTTCGCCCGATCACCGAACCGTCAGGCTAGGAGCGCCCGCCTTGAATCTGTCAGTTGATTGGCCCATCCTAACCCTAATTCCCATCCTCACGCCTTCAATCAAAGAAGATGGATTGTGTAAAGAATGAGATAAGGTTCTTGGGGCTTAAGGGAATGCTAATAAACAAACACAACATAAAGAGAAGCGAGCACTCCTTAGAAGGGGAAAGACCAGGATTGAGTAAGACTCATTCCCCAGTGAGGAGAAAGGGATCATATAGTGCGACTCCATAGAAACTTCCCTATTGATTTATCCAGGTCATCCTGGTACTAGTTTTGGGGCTATTAATTACTGTATTAACTCCAGCTAAGCCTCTCTACAGAAAGGATTTTTTGATACAGCGCGCGCATGGATGCCTTTCATGCTTTGTGCTGGACCACCACTCTCTATGATAAATTCTTCTTACTAATGCTGCAGAAAGACGAGAGGGCTATGGGTATATACCCGAAAGCACCTTCACTGGCCATGGACTACTCAATCAATCGGACAACCCAGCCCTCGCTTCACCACTTCCAAGACTGAAAATCCAATGATAGAAGAATCGACAGCTGCTCCTGCGCTTACTCCAATCAAAAGGAGTGAACCTGACTTCGAAGACACCCGGGCAGAGGCTAGCCTCACACACGAATACAAGAAGACTGACAAAGCGGACAACTCCAGGGAAGAAGCTAGCACCTACTCTTTAGGACGGAATGCTTTCGGGAAGAGGAGAAAGCATGCAAGATATAGAGGTGCCCCATATTTGCCAGAGTCAGGAGTTTGAGGAGCTGTTTTGGTTTAAGCACTGAGCATATTCACCTATTGTTGTAAAGCAGTACTGGGCTTGGTAGCGAGGGTGTCACTTGTATAGAATACTATCATCTCTCCGAAAGAAAGTGTTAGTTGCTGATTCTCTTCCTTTCTTTTGTTTTCTCAGGCAGGATTCTTAGGCACCCATCAGGTCCTCTACATCAGCTTCTCTCTCTTTTTTTTTTGAGCATTGACCCGATAAGTAGATTTTTTAATGTGACCAGATTGCTTGCTATTTGATTCGCGAGTACGAGAGCCAAGACTCCTTACAACTCGCACCAATAGCGGCATAGAATCCCCTTTCTCCTCTGTCTCTTACAGTTACCGGATGGATGGTATCTCACCGCATAAGTGTCAGGGATGTCGTAGTTTTTTTTGGTACATCGGAGCGATTAAAATCGCTTCTAGCCTACAGCACGAGGCCTAGCATCAGTGTCAGTGCCAACGCTTGGGGTTGGAGTAGCAGAGGATTCACACTCCATAGTACCCTTACCCCACACCTTGCTAGTGCATCATAATTACAGGCTCTTTTGACTTCCTTAGGTTCTAGGAAAGCGGGCTTCGCCATAGGATCAGAAGGCCTACGGGTGATCCTACGGGATGAAAGCCCATTTCGGGTTGATTCGATTCCGTTATTGGCCCGATCCGAGTTTTCGCATGAGCGAGAGAGGAAGGGACAGGGCTTTGCAGAAGAGGCCATTCTATATGAGGCCCGAGGACGGGAACATGTATCCAGTGGGGCTGTGGTGATGTCAGAATTTGCGGGTGGGTACCTTCACCTACGAGCAGTTTATGCTTTAGTAGCTACAAAAGGCCCACCTTAGATAGGGCGATCTCCTTTCCCTTCTATTCCTTACGAAGACTCCTTACCACCTGTTCTCTTTTCTCTTAGCGCATTGCATTGGGAGATTGTCCAGTTCCCTGCGGAGTGGAGGCTTCTTTTCCCCGAGGCTTTGGTGAAAGATTTGCTCCCGTTAACGACCATCCATATAGCTTGATTCCATTATGGTCTATGCTAGCCTATTCAGCTAAGTGTCTATGCTTACTATAACGTGTTATTGGCTCACTCGTCTAGGGCCTTCCCATAGGGGTGAACCTGAGCTTATAATCAATTGAATGGCCAAAGTGACTAAAGAAAAGGCCTTTTTTTGGTGGTAATTACTAAATTAGTAATTCTGATAGCGATAATAACCTCTTTTTGGCTTTCTTAGGCCAAGGAAGGAAAGCACAGCACTGTAGAACAGGCGTAGCGGAACATGACACTGATTTCGGGGAAGAGGGAAAAGCTATCAGACATCAATCCAATGAACAGACAAAGCGGCTTGTCGTACAGGTGCATCAGTAGCGGCCTTAGCCTTCAAAGCGGATCGATCACATCCATCATGGTCGGAGGTAGTGGCCGTGAACCGGAAAAGGAGGAAGGATTGAGAGATGAAAAAGGGTCAATCTGAACTCTGGGAACCGGAACGTCCTTGATGTATGCTGTGAAGTATAGAGGGCGATTGTGCTTCATATCACCCAAGAGGAGGTCTTTTTTTTTTAGTGAAGCTAATAGAGGTCTTTGCCGCCTGGACAGACATTCGTCACAGGGACTGTTCGGCTTTTTCTCTTTTGACTGCCGACTCCGCTTCTTTGTCAGATGATCAATGGAGAACTTGAGGTCTATGCTTGTGAACATAAGCATTAAGCGCTTGTAATTCCTTAATTCGATTCTCACATGTACTTGAAGACATTAATATATGCACGCGTGCATGAATGTGCTTACAAATGTTCAATCAAGTCATACTCGAAGGGCTTGGCCTTCTTCTAACTGGGGTGATTCGATCCTTTGCCCCCGAAGGGTTTACATAAGAAGAGGAGGGTAGTAAAGTATACTTCTTGTGGTAATCTTTTCTTGAACTAGTTCCTTTACCAGCCTCCAGTACTTCTTTAGACTCAACACCCACAGCTTCTTGTTCATCAGGGCGAGAAGGGTCCGACGGGAATCCTCAGGTTGAGTAAGGTTCGCCTTGTCTTTTGAAAAAGACTTTTAGCATACATTCTCTAAGACTACACAGCAATGAGCTGCATCTTCGGTAGCAGGTTCTTCAGCAGAAAGTTTAGTTGCACCTCATGCACAGTAGGAGGATCTTGGGTAAGAAGTTCGACCTCCAAGGCTTCGGCCTGTATTTGAGCATCTTCAGTGAGGCGGACTCTTCAAGCCATTGTCGAAGAGACTGTCAGAATTGCTCTTCGAATCCTTTCTTCACGATGTTCTTCCAATGACAACTGTTCTGGCTCGGGATCAATGGGCCTGTCATCCCCTAGGGTCGTAGAACGATCCTGTCATGGGTGGGAGAAAAGATATGGGACTAGTATGATTTCATACACCATCAGGAAAGAACTCTTAGTCTTCTAAAGCCCAGTCTATCTCGTCTGAATCTGATGACACTCGGAGTAGGTCTTGAACCATAACAAACTTAACAATCTCTTTCGGGAGTGGATTTCAAGCTCGCAATAAGCAGTAGATTTGACGGGAACTCTCACTCAGTTTCTCCGAAGGTGATCCAGGGATTTATTCGGTGGGAGGGCAATCTCTTCGCTCGCCCGATAGTCCCAGAAACCAAACTAACTGAGTCAGGGTCCGAAGTAGAGCAAGGATGAGGGCAAGTTGTTTGCCAGCTCATTAAGCTGGAAACCGCCCTGATGAAAGAATTGTGTTGACTTTGGGCGGCTAACCACTACAAAGACAGCAACTACCGAACTACCCATTGCTATTGGGATTGAAAGTTCTAAATTACCTCCTATTTCAAACTCACTTTTTTTATTGAATAAGAGGTCTTCGGTAGAAATGGAATAGATGGTGGATCCCTTCTCTTTCTAAAGCCAATCGTACGCCCGGAATGGAATGTAAGGGTTTCCGAGACTTTCTTCTCCCAATCAAACATAACATCTTCAAAGAAGGCGTAATTCAGTGTCACAAAACTCATTCTATTGGTCTTTTCCTTACTATAAGTCAGATTGGGGAAACTGTGAATCGACCCTTCTGGAGAATCCCCGGAACACCATCAGAGTAAGCATTTCGAATCGTAATTCTGACTTACAGCTCCAGTTGTCCCGCTAGACTGATGGCTTAGTTGCCCCGCTCCTAGAGTTCGGCTATTAGATGGATTCACTTTATCCCGAAGCGGGCTACTTACATACTATCAGTACTGACTACCACTCGTTCGATTCCCACACATTGATTGAAATGAAAGACCGGGAATCACCCTTTTCTTTTAAAGCGCATTTCTTCTACTTCTACCGGAGAACAGGGGATGAAATCCGGTTCTTTGTTCACGATAAATCCTTCTCTTCGAAATGGAGTGGCTCGCTTGTAACGACTGAACGAGCCCAGCCTTTCCCTTCGCCCTACCAGCTTTCGTGTAACCAGACCTCTTTCGAGCCATATCTCTGCTTTGCCCGCTACCGGACTCGTCCCTATTCTTTCGAGAAAGCCTCCTCTATCCATATTCTTCTCAAAGGAGTCATTCCTTATCACTCTAGAACGACTCCAACCCTTTGCACCACCACAGTTGCTCCTTTCTATTAAAGAATGCTTATGATTTGATTTAAGGCAAAACCGCATATCAGATGGTCCTACAGCCGAACGAAGGAGCTCTTCCAGAGAGTTCTTTACTGTCTGGTGCAGGTGATCCACTTTTTAGTACCCATCCATAATCTTTATTTTATCAAAGCCTCGAATTCTTTCTTAAACCCTGAGTGGAAGGGGTGCACGTGGGTCCCTATTTGATTGAAGAAAGGTCACTTAAGACTTTGCGTTCTATTCTTAGCCCCGCTTCTTACCTAGAAACTAGTCTTTGCTTTTAGAGTCTCTATCCCTATTGGGACTGCCCGGAGAATCTCCTAATGAGACTGATTGGGATGTAGAAAGATAAAATAGTTCATAATTTGCTTTCTTCAACCGTACTGGATACTCTTTTCTCAGCTAGACTAAACTGGCTCTGCCTCACCAGGTCTACTAGAGGCAAGTCTATAAACTGCGCAACCCTATATGCATTCCTACACCGAGGGAGGCCTCCTTCATACACATAAGTGGAAAGAGCTGCAGTTTTCTTCTCCTTCGCCCGAGGAGCCTATCCCTGCTTTGTTTGATAAGCCGCGGATTCCCGGGGTTCCAGAGAAGGGGCTATATTAGATTGTCACAATCGTTGCACGAATTGGGCTTTCCTCGATCGAGAATACCCCCCTATTTGGAAAGTTCTCCCATTCGTTTCTTATATTATCTCGTGGCTGTTGAAAAAGAAGTCTAGTTTCGTGGGGATTGAACTACAGGATTGGTTGCTTTTGGAACCCCAGGCATTGAGCATTTTGGGAAAGCAAGCATTGTTCAATTTCCTCGTTCAATTGCTTTTGATTTCTCTTCGAGGAAGGGGATGAAGATGGGGATTTGTGCCAAAACCCTAGGGTTGCGCTCCGATTTGATGGCATTGTTGAGATCTTCAGGTGGGGGACACAGAAGACGAATCTTATGCTTGGTCGATAGGATTTCGAATCTTCTTTCTAATCTCAAATAGAGGGAATACTGAGTGAAAGTAGAGTAGTTGGCCGGCTCGGTCTCTGTCCCTGTTCGTTAGCAACGAAGTAGGGTTGTCAAGGTTCTTTTCTTTCCTTGAATGAGTGGGATGAGAACTGATTACCCAATTTTTTCTTTCTTTAGGAGGAGCAATACACGTGGGTCCAGAGTTGATGCCAATGCTGAGGCTCTGTCAAGACGTAGAGATTTCAGCAACTCATAGATAATTTGAAGGAATCCATGCAGGCAAAGAAGGTGTCGAATACCGAAGCAGCCTCATCTTCTGAGAAGGCCTTAGTGCCACGTGAGGATATCAGGAATGAGGAAAACGTGGTTGATATTGCATTAGTACTACACAAGAGCTCGTTGAGGGCCCCCACTACTCTGGATCCTGCGAAGAACACAGCAGTAAAGTTGGGTACGGAGTATGCAGGGAAGGAAAATCAGTTGGGTCCCTTGAATTGAAATCCGAAGAGAGCTCAAGGGAGGTCTTTTCTTACGAAGTAAAGAAGATAAACCTCCAGACAAACATGGAAGAGTTGGGGTTATGAAGCAGGCTTTGAAGAAGAAGCCAAGGTCGAAGTGAAAACCCCCGACATACATGCATTTCCAGACAAGAAGATTGAATGTGGAGGAATAGTCCACATGATGAACCAAACGAAGCTTGAGGGGCAGAGTGAAGTTACCATTTTAGGAGCAGATGCCCCTATATTAGATAATGGCTGGTAAGGGAAATGAATGAAAGAAGCTTCTCCAATAGATGTCATTTCTTTAATTCCTTTGACAGCTGAAGTTCCAGTGCCATTTGAGTAAGGAAGATTGGCCAATCTGAATGACTCCCTGTGATACTTTGAGAGCAGATGTATTAGTAGTTCCTTTTCTAGTTTTAAACCAAAATGAGAATTCAATCACCAAGTG
>JARJHC010000015.1:55000-57500 GCA_031304145.1 Cardiospermum halicacabum | reverse complement strand
AGCCACAGCACCGCCCTAACAAGCTTCAATCCAACAAGCATACAAAGCGTCCGCCTCACGGCCATCACTTCGAGCGCAAGTCGGACTCCGGCCCATCTGTGACGGTGCCACGTTCTCCTTACCAGCCAATATGTACGTATCATCCGTGAAGCGCCCTTTGAGCCATAATTTCCCATTTTTAACCTTCGCCGGAAAATTGCCGCCGCGGGCCCACCAGCGGTGGCGACCGGCCGACCACGAACGGCGACATACCCCCGCCTCCCCCCACATTGCCATGCATTTGCATGCACAGCGTGGGGGGCGAGGGGGGAGGCCATGGCTCACGCATTGGCTGCTGGGTAGGCAGCCAAGCACCTCCCCCCTATATATGCTAATGGAGCGATGGCAGGAGTGCCACCACTAAACACTCTTGTGGTCGAGATGGACAACTATTTTTAAAAAATTCAATTCTTGGAATTTTGATGTGAAATTTTGTATGCATGATAAGAATAATGTAATGTACTCAAAATAAAATTACAAAAATATTCTGTGCACGGAAAGTATTTTTTTTTATTTTATATTCACTAAAAACGGAAAAATCATATAAAATAAAAAAAATGTCAAAAATGTCTGAAACTTCACCAAAAAATCCCTAAAATCATAAGCTGAATATTCATATATGATGTGCGGGGAGAAAATGATTTTGGCTCGGGGATTTTTTTAAATCTTAGTTTTGCCGCAAAAACGGGGCCTCACAGGTAGCAAATGAGGCCATGTGTGGCATAAGGATGAGGTCGTTGGAAAAAAATTTTTACACTCCACGAGTTTCTTACAAGACATGTTGAGCAATATGTTGGCAACCCAAATATGAAATTTGAACGTGTTTCGACATTTGAAAGTTTCTCTTTTTCTCGAAACCGTATTTTCAAAGAACCTCGTTTCGAAAAAAATGCATGTTTGAGCCATAGGCTGGTCAAACCAAGCAATTCGGCAGGCCATTGGCGCTTGCTGGCTAGGCCATTGGCGCTTGCTGGCAAGGCCATGCGCGCATGATGGCTAGGCCATGCGCGCATGATGGCTAGGCCATTGGCGCTCGCTTGCTAGGCCAAGGTAGGCAATTGGCGCTCGCTTGCGAGGCCATGGCAGGCTATTGGCGCTTGCTTGCGAGGCCAAGGCAGGCCATTGGCGCTTGCTTGCGAGGCCAAGGCAGGCCATTGGCGCTTGCTTGCGAGGCCATGGCAGGCCATTGGCGCTTGCTTGCGAGGCCAAGGCAGGCCATTGGCGCTTGCATGCCAGGCCATGGCATTCCATTGGCGCTTGCATGCGAGGCCAAGGCAGGCCATTGGCGCTTGCATGCGAGGCCATGGCAGGCCATTGGCGCTTGCATGTGAGGCCTGCGCTTGCTTGCGAGGCCATGGCAGGCCATTGGCGCTCGCTTGCGAGGCCATGGCAGGCCACTGGCGCTCGCTTGCGAGGCCATGGCAGGCCACTGGCGCTCGCTTGCGAGGCCATGGCAGGCCACTGGCGCTCGCTTGCGAGGCCATGGCAGGCCACTGGCGCTCGCTTGCGAGGCCAAGGCAGGCCATTGGCGCTCGCTTGCGAGGCCATGGCAGGCCATTGGCGCTTGCTTGCGAGGCCAAGGCAGGCCATTGGCGCTCGCTTGCTAGGCCAAGGCAGGCCATTGGCGCTCGCTTGCTAGGCCAAGGCAGGCCATTGGCGCTCGCTTGCTAGGCCAAGGCAGGCCATTGGCGCTCGCTTGCTAGGCCATGGCAGGACATTGGCGCTCGCTTGCGAGGCCATGGCAGCACATTGGCGCTCGCTTGCGAGGCCATGGCAGGCCATTGGCGCTCGCTTGCGAGGCCAAGGCAGGCCATTGGCGCTCGCTTGCGAGGCCATGGCAGGCCACTGGCGCTCGCTTGCTAGGCCATTGCAGCACATTGGCGCTCGCTTGCTAGGCCATGGCAGGCCATTGGCGCTTGCTTGCGAGGCCATGGCAGGCCATTGGCGCTTGCTTGCGAGGCCATTGGCGCTTGCTTGCGAGGCCATGGCACATTGGCGCTCGCTTGCGAGGCCATGGCAGGCCATTGGCGATCGCTTGCGAGGCCAGGCAGGCCATTGGCGCTTGCTTGCGAGGCCATGGCAGGCCATTGGCGCTTGCTTGCGAGGCCAAGGCAGGCCATTGGCGCTCGCTTGCTAGGCCAAGGCAGGCCATTGCGCGCTCGCTTGCTAGGCCATGGCAGGCCATTGGCGCTCGCTTGAGGCCAGGCAGCATTGGCGCTCGCTTGCTAGGCCATGGCAGGACATTGGCGCTCGCTTGCGAGGCCAGGCAGGCCATTGGCGCTCGCTTGCGAGGCCATGGCAGGCCATTGGCGCGCTTGCAGGCCAAGGCAGGCCATTGGCGCTCGCTTGCTAGGCCAAGGCAGGCCATTGGCGCTCGCTTGCTAGGCCAAGGCAGGCCATTGGCGCTCGCTTGCTAGGCCAAGGCAGGCCATTGGCGCTCGCTTGCTAGGCCATGGCAGGA
>JARJHC010000015.1:40000-42500 GCA_031304145.1 Cardiospermum halicacabum | reverse complement strand
GGCCATCACTTCGAGCGCAAGTCGGACTCCGGCCCATCTGTGACGGTGCCACGTTCTCCTTACCAGCCAATATGTACGTATCATCCGTGAAGCGCCCTTTGAGCCATAATTTCCCATTTTTAACCTTCGCCGGAAAATTGCCGCCGCGGGCCCACCAGCGGTGGCGACCGGCCGACCACGAACGGCGACATACCCCCGCCTCCCCCCACATTGCCATGCATTTGCATGCACAGCGTGGGGGCGAGGGGGGAGGCCATGGCTCACGCATTGGCTGCTGGGTAGGCAGCCAAGCACCTCCCCCCTATATATGCTAATGGAGCGATGGCAGGAGTGCCACCACTAAACACTCTTGTGGTCGAGATGGACAACTATTTTTAAAAAATTCAATTCTTGGAATTTTGATGTGAAATTTTGTATGCATGATAAGAATAATGTAATGTACTCAAAATAAAATTACAAAAATATTCTGTGCACGGAAAGTATTTTTTTTTATTTTATATTCACTAAAAACGGGAAAAATCATATAAAATAAAAAAAATGTCAAAAATGTCTGAAACTTCACCAAAAAATCCCTAAAATCATAAGCTGAATATTCATATATGATGTGTGCGGGAGAAAATGATTTTGGCTCGGGGATTTTTTTAAATCTTAGTTTTGCCGCAAAAACGGGGCCTCACAGGTAGCAAATGAGGCCATGTGTGGCATAAGGATGAGGTCGTTGGAAAAAAATTTTTACACTCCACGAGTTTCTTACAAGACATGTTGAGCAATATGTTGGCAACCCAAATATGAAATTTGAACGTGTTTCGACATTTGAAAGTTTCTCTTTTTCTCGAAACCGTATTTTCAAAGAACCTCGTTTCGAAAAAAATGCATGTTTGAGCCATAGGCTGGTCAAGCCAAGCAATTCGGCAGGCCATTGGCGCTTGCTGGCTAGGCCATTGGCGCTTGCTGGCAAGGCCATGCGCGCATGATGGCTAGGCCATGCGCGCATGATGGCTAGGCCATTGGCGCTCGCTTGCTAGGCCAAGGTAGGCAATTGGCGCTCGCTTGCGAGGCCATGGCAGGCTATTGGCGCTTGCTTGCGAGGCCAAGGCAGGCCATTGGCGCTTGCTTGCGAGGCCAAGGCAGGCCATTGGCGCTTGCTTGCGAGGCCATGGCAGGCCATTGGCGCTTGCTTGCGAGGCCAAGGCAGGCCATTGGCGCTTGCATGCCAGGCCATGGCATTCCATTGGCGCTTGCATGCGAGGCCAAGGCAGGCCATTGGCGCTTGCATGCGAGGCCATGGCAGGCCATTGGCGCTTGCATGTGAGGCCTGCGCTTGCTTGCGAGGCCATGGCAGGCCATTGGCGCTCGCTTGCGAGGCCATGGCAGGCCACTGGCGCTCGCTTGCGAGGCCATGGCAGGCCACTGGCGCTCGCTTGCGAGGCCATGGCAGGCCACTGGCGCTCGCTTGCGAGGCCATGGCAGGCCACTGGCGCTCGCTTGCGAGGCCAAGGCAGGCCATTGGCGCTTGCTTGCGAGGCCATGGCAGGCCATTGGCGCTTGCTTGCGAGGCCAAGGCAGGCCATTGGCGCTCGCTTGCTAGGCCAAGGCAGGCCATTGGCGCTCGCTTGCTAGGCCAAGGCAGGCCATTGGCGCTCGCTTGCTAGGCCAAGGCAGGCCATTGGCGCTCGCTTGCAAGGCCATGGCAGGACATTGGCGCTCGCTTGCGAGGCCATGGCAGCACATTGGCGCTCGCTTGCGAGGCCATGGCAGGCCATTGGCGCTCGCTTGCGAGGCCAAGGCAGGCCATTGGCGCTCGCTTGCGAGGCCATGGCAGGCCACTGGCGCTCGCTTGCTAGGCCATGGCAGCACATTGGCGCTCGCTTGCTAGGCCATGGCAGGCCATTGGCGCTTGCTTGCGAGGCCATGGCAGGCCATTGGCGCTTGCTTGCGAGGCCATTGGCGCTTGCTTGCGAGGCCATGGCAGCACATTGGCGCTCGCTTGCGAGGCCATGGCAGGCCATTGGCGATCGCTTGCGAGGCCAAGGCAGGCCATTGGCGCTTGCTTGCGAGGCCATGGCAGGCCATTGGCGCTTGCTTGCGAGGCCATGGCAGGCCATTGGCGCTTGCTTGCGAGGCCAAGGCAGGCCATTGGCGCTCGCTTGCTAGGCCAAGGCAGGCCATTGGCGCTCGCTTGCTAGGCCAAGGCAGGCCATTGGCGCTCGCTTGCTAGGCCAAGGCAGGCCATTGGCGCTCGCTTGCTAGGCCAAGGCAGGCCATTGGCGCTCGCTTGCTAGGCCAAGGCAGGCCATTGGCGCTCGCTTGCTAGGCCATGGCAGGACATTGGCGCTCGCTTGCGAGGCCATGGCAGCACATTGGCGCTCGCTTGCGAGGCCATGGCAGGCCATTGGCGCTCGCTTGCGAGGCCAAGGCAGGCCATTGGCGCTCGCTTGCTAGGCCAAGGCAGGCCATTGGCGCTCGCTTGCTAGGCCAAGGCAGGCCATTGGCGCTCGCT
>JARJHC010000014.1:67500-70000 GCA_031304145.1 Cardiospermum halicacabum | reverse complement strand
TGAGCATACCCGTGCCTCCACCAACTCCCCTTGCCTTCCCTCGGCATGTTGGCTAGCTCGACTTGAACCACCCCTGGTCCTCCTCGCGACCCCTTGTGGATCCCCTGATTGTCTACCCGCGACAATCTTCCTTGGGCTCTCCTTCGTCGCTTTGCCCCCTGGCATTCCCTTTCGCGACTTCGCCCGCTTCACCAAGTCACTAGCTCCCTTGCTAGCGGCTTGCCCCTTGGCTCCCTCTGAGCCTTCAAGTGCTACCTCGCTCCCCCGAGCATCTACCGCAATAGGAACTTTAGAAGGTTCTAGAGACGTACCTTCACCCTTGCTCTCCTCCAAGGATGACTCTATGGCCTTCTCCCCATCCGCTACAACCTGAATCGCGGTCAAAGTTCCAACCCTAGCGGCACACGTTCCACCGGTACCTCATGTTCCTGCCCCTTGCAAGTGAACTTCATGTACCCATCCCTTGTGAACGTCAACGGCAGCACCCGATCCATGAAATCTAGGCCTAACACCACCTTGTAATCCTTGAGTGACACCACGCTCAAGTCTACTGGACCTTCCCAGCTCCCCAGCTTCATAGGAACGTCCCTTGCAAAGCCAAGAAGTGGCCTAGCAGGCTGATCACCGTCTTGATCCAACCCGGCTCCTTGGCGTACCTGATGCCCAATCTAGTCGCTTCCTCCTCAGAGACTAGATTATGATTGGCACCGCTGTCCACCAGCACCCTGGTGCCTTTCCCCTTCACATAGGCATCAGCATAGATTAAAGACTTACCCGGAGCGATACTCGGCCTAGCAGACTTCCCCGCTGCTGTCCTCACCGAGTTGCACACCCGTAGTGCCCCCAAATGCACCACCTCGCTCCTCCCATTGCTCTCATCCCCGGTGATCATGGCATTTAGTTTCGCCTTACTCGGGCATTCCCTCGCGAAGTGTGGCCCTCCACATAGAAAGCACCCCTTGCTTCCTCCTTCGCCCTTGTGCTTGCCATTCCCCCGCTTGGCTGCCTTGTGGGGTGATCTTTCCCTCGATCTTTCTCCCCCACCATTGCTAGTGTTTCTCCGCTCACCAGCATCCCCCTTGTCCGCCGCCTTCTCCCTCTTTGGCGTGCTCTTGCTGAACTCTATCAACGATTCAGCTACCGCTATAGCACTCGCCAAGTCTTGGACGCCTCTTCTCTTCACCTCCAACTCGGCCCACCTCTCAAGGCCATCCAAGAAGTAGAAGAGTCTGGACCCCTCGTCCATGGTAGGAATCTCAAGCATAAGTGAAGTATACTCACGGATGTATTCCTTCAACGACCCCGTATGCTTGAGTGCACGAAGTTTCTTCATGGCCAGCTCCACGGCATTCTCGGGTAGAAACTGCCTCTTCAGTTCACCCTTGAACTCATCCCATGTATCTACCCGTGCTAACCCTTTTTCTATCTCAACGTACCTTTGTCTCCACCATAGAGCAGCGTCATGGTCAAGATAGAGGGTAGCGGTGCTTATCTTCGTGCCATCATCCACAATCTTTAAGGCATCCAAATAACGCTCCACATGCCACAAGAAATTCTCAAGTCTTTGGCATCGCGTTTACCCGCAAATTTGGGAGGTTCCGGCACCTTCACCTTCGGTACCGTGCTACTCGAACCGGCAGCTCTTGATGCTATGGCAGCCTTGCACAAGCACAAATCCTCCTCCAAGACCTTCAGCTTGGAAGATACCATGCCATGTACTTCAGCCCTTAACTCCCTTAAGGACTTCTCCACCTTCTCCCATAAGGTGTTGAGAGCGCCTTGGAACATACCTTCGAGTTCACCCCGCATGGCATCCAACTCGTCATCCCTTGACTGAGCCGAATCCATCAAGTCCCCTACGGCCAATTCCACCTTAGCCAGCCTAGCTTCGAATGCATCCACCACCTCGGATGTGCTGGTGACTCCCCGCGTCACCTCCTTCGAATGGCCACGCTTCTTATGTTGTGGACGAGCCCCTTCACGCCCACTCTCCTGCTCAAGTTGCTCAGGAATGAGGCTGCTAGTATCAACTTCCTTCCTAGACATCGTTGCAAACTTCCCCCAAGTAAGCAACACGCAGCTTTGACACTATCCTTGTCAAGAACCTGCTTGATACCAACTGTCACGCGCCGTCAGCTTCAACCCTGCTAGACGTGCGGCACTTAGCTCGGCAATATCCCCAAACCTTGCTAAGTTCAGCCTTCCCAAATATAGAAGGAGAAAACTAGCTCACTCAACTCACTCACAAAGGCACAACTTGAGTTTATAAGGAAAAGAAGCTTTATTGCACACAAAGAATGCTTACAAATGTGTAAGTGTACAAGGAGACTCTAAGAACTCTCTAAGTGTGAGTATCCAAGGATATGTACAAATGAATGAGGAGCCACCTATTTATAGGCAACTCCACCTCCTCAATGTGTGGTGGAGATTCAATCTCATCCACCTCCTCAACTTGTGGCTAGAAATGCCCTTCTAGCACCTTCTTCTCTTGACAAGGGTG
>JARJHC010000014.1:10000-12500 GCA_031304145.1 Cardiospermum halicacabum | reverse complement strand
GAAGGACATCAAAGCGTTGTTGGATAGCGGCGCCAACATGAACCTAGTCTCCGAGGGGGAAGTGGCTAGGTTGGGCATCAACTACACCAAGGAGCCTGGCTGGATCAAGACTGCGGACCAACCAGCCCAGCCACTCCTTGGCATTGCAAGAGGCGTCCCATTGAAGCTAGGCAATTGGGAAGGGCACATTGACTTGAGTGTGGTGCCACTCAAGGACTATAAGATGGTGCTGGGCCTAGACTTTATGGACAGGTGCTACCTCTCACACTTACCAACGATGGGTGCTTAAAGTTTACAAGCAATGGGCGAGACCATCAAGTCCCTATCGAGCGCGTGCCTGTTGGTGTTGGGGTCCTTTCGGCCATGCAAGTAGCCAAGGGCGTGAAGAAGGGCCAAGAGACATTCTTGGTGGCGTGCAAAGGCGAGGAAGGTATGTTTTCTGAGCCTACTGATGTTCCTAAGGCGGTGGAGTGTTTACTTGATGATTTCAAAGATATGATGCCGCCTGAGCTGCCAAAGCGATTGCCGCCAAGACGTGAGATTGATCATGTGATAGAGCTTGAGCAAGGGGCCAAACCTCCTGCAATGGCTCCCTACCGCATGGCCCTTTCTGAGCTGGAAGAGTTGAAGAAGCAACTCAAGGAGCTGCTTGAGGCGGGTTTCATTAGGCCATCGAAGGCTCCCTATGGCGCACCGGTGTTGTTCCAAAGGAAGCATGACGGCAGCCTTCGCATGTGCATAGACTACCGGGCCCTCAATAAGATCACAATCAAGAACAAGTATCCAATACCTTTGGTGGAGGACTTGTTTGATAGGCTAGGCAAGGCGCGCATCTTCTCGAAGCTTGACTTGCGGTCGGGGTATTGGCAAGTGCGCATAGCTGAAGGGGATGAGGAGAAGACCACGTGCGTGACGAGGTATGGATCATTTGAATTTCTTGTCATGCCATTTGGCCTCACAAATGCGCCTGCTACATTTTGCACCCTCATGAATCGGATATTCCACCCATTTCTCGACAAATTTGTGGTGGTCTATCTAGATGACATTGTGGTCTATAGTGAGAGCTTAGAGGAACACCTAGACCACCTACGGAAAGTGTTCCAAGTGCTAAGGGAGAGTGAGCTCTATGTCAAGAGGGAGAAATGCTCATTCGCTCAAGAGGAAGTCATGTTCTTGGGGCACAAGGTGGGGCATGGGAAGATTAGCATGGATGAGGCCAAGGTCCGTGCTATAGTCGATTGGGAGCCTCCTACTACGGTCTCGGGATTGAGATCATTTCTTGGCTTGGTGAATTACTATAGGAGATTCATCCAAGGGTACTCGAAGAGGGCGACACCCTTAACCAATCTCCTAAAGAAGAATGTGGCTTGGAATTGGGATGATGCGTGCCAAGCTGCTTTCGAGGATCTAAAGCAAGCTGTGATAGCAGGTCCGGTGCTAGCCTTGCCTGACTTTGGGAAGCCTTTTGAAGTGCACACTGATGCCTCTGACTTTGCCATTGGGGGCGTGTTGATGCAAGAGGGACATCCAGTTGCGTTTGAGAGTCGCAAGCTGAATGACACTGAAAGGCGCTATCCGGTGCATGACAAGGAGATGACTGCTATCATCCATTGCTTGCGTGTGTGCGGCATTACTTGCTGGGGAGTTGGTTTGTGATCAAGACCGACAATGTGGCCACTAGCTACTTCCAGAACCAGAAGAAGCTCTCGCCTAAGCAAGCACGGTGGCAAGACTTCTTGGCGGAGTTTGATTATGTGATGGAGTATAAGCCAGGGCGGGCTAACCTGGTGGCCGACGCTTTAAGCCGCAAAGCTGAGTTGCAAGCCATTAGCACCGTGGCAAGCAACCTATTGGAGCGGGTCAAGGAAGGCATGGAGCAAGATGCCTTTGCTCAAAATTTGCTGCGTGTGGTGAAGGAAGGCAAGACTCGGCGCTTTTGGGAGGAAGATGGCCTAGTCTACACCACGGGGAATAGGCTCTTTGTGCCTAGATGGGGGAATCTAAGGAGGGAGCTTATCAAAGAATGCCATGACTCACTTTGGGCTGGGCATCCGGGCATGGCTCGCACACTCGCACTCATTGAGCGCACATACTATTGGCCGCGGATGCAAGACGAGGTGGAGGCCTATGTAAAGACTTGCTTGGTGTGTCAACAAGACAAAGTGGAGCAACGAGCGCCAGCAGGTTTGTTGCAGCCTCTTCCTATAGCTGAGCGCCCATTCGATAGCGTGACCATGGACTTCATTTCGGCACTGCCACTATCGGAGGGATCTGGCTCGATTATGGTGGTGGTGGATAGGTTCTCTAAATATGCTATCTTCATGGCTGCCCCACGGGATTGCAAGGCGGAAGACGCTGCTAGGCTATTCTTAAAGAACGTAGTCAAGCATTGGGGCCTTCCTTGCAGCATCATTAGTGATCGTGACCCGCGCTTCACTGGGAAGTTTTGGAGGGAGTTGTTCAAGCTCTTAGGGTCTGAGCTGTTCTTCTCAACCTCCTT
>JARJHC010000014.1:0-2500 GCA_031304145.1 Cardiospermum halicacabum | reverse complement strand
CATGGCCTAGCAAGCGAGCGCCAATGGCCTGCCTTGGCCTAGCAAGCGAGCGCCAATGGCCTGCCTTGGCCTAGCAAGCGAGCGCCAATGGCCTGCCTTGGCCTAGCAAGCGAGCGCCAATGGCCTGCCTTGGCCTCGCAAGCAAGCGCCAATGGCCTGCCATGGCCTCGCAAGCAAGCGCCAATGGCCTGCCTTGGCCTCGCAAGCGAGCGCCAATGTGCTGCCATGGCCTCGCAAGCGAGCGCCAATGTGCTGCCATGGCCTCGCAAGCGAGCGCCAATGTCCTGCCATGGCCTAGCAAGCGAGCGGCAATGGCCTGCCATGGCCTCGCAAGCGAGCGCCAATGTGCTGCCATGGCCTCGCAAGCAAGCGCAGGCCTCACATGCAAGCGCCAATGGCCTGCCATGGCCTCGCATGCAAGCGCCAATGGCCTGCCTTGGCCTCGCATGCAAGCGCCAATGGAATGCCATGGCCTGGCATGCAAGCGCCAATGGCCTGCCTTGGCCTCGCAAGCAAGCGCCAATGGCCTGCCATGGCCTCGCAAGCAAGCGCCAATGGCCTGCCTTGGCCTCGCAAGCAAGCGCCAATGGCCTGCCTTGGCCTCGCAAGCAAGCGCCAATGGCCTGCCATGGCCTCGCAAGCGAGCGCCAATTGCCTACCTTGGCCTAGCAAGCGAGCGCCAATGGCCTAGCCATCATGCGCGCATGGCCTAGCCATCATGCGCGCATGGCCTTGCCAGCAAGCGCCAATGGCCTAGCCAGCAAGCGCCAATGGCCTGCCGAATTGCTTGGCTTGACCAGCCTATGGCTCAAACATGCATTTTTTTCGAAACGAGGTTCTTTGAAAATACGGTTTCGAGAAAAAGAGAAACTTTCAAATGTCGAAACACGTTCAAATTTCATATTTGGGTTGCCAACATATTGCTCAACATGTCTTGTAAGAAACTCGTGGAGTGTAAAAAATTTTTTCCAACGACCTCATCCTTATGCCACACATGGCCTCATTTGCTACCTGTGAGGCCCCGTTTTTGCGGCAAAACTAAGATTTAAAAAAATCCCCGAGCCAAAATCATTTTCTCCCGCACACATCATATATGAATATTCAGCTTATGATTTTAGGGATTTTTTGGTGAAGTTTCAGACATGTTTGACATTTTTTTTATTTTATATGATTTTTCCCGTTTTTAGTGAATATAAAATAAAAAAAAATACTTTCCGTGCACAGAATATTTTTGTAATTTTATTTTGAGTACATTACATTATTCTTATCATGCATACAAAATTTCACATCAAAATTCCAAGAATTGAATTTTTTAAAAATAGTTGTCCATCTCGACCACAAGAGTGTTTAGTGGTGGCACTCCTGCCATCGCTCCATTAGCATATATAGGGGGGAGGTGCTTGGCTGCCTACCCAGCAGCCAATGCGTGAGCCATGGCCTCCCCCCTCGCCCCCCACGCTGTGCATGCAAATGCATGGCAATGTGGGGGGAGGCGGGGGTATGTCGCCGTTCGTGGTCGGCCGGTCGCCACCGCCGGTGGGCCCGCGGCGGCAATTTTCCGGCGAAGGTTAAAAATGGGAAATTATGGCTCAAAGGGCGCTTCACGGATGATACGTACATATTGGCTGGTAAGGAGAACGTGGCACCGTCACAGATGGGCCGGAGTCTGACTTGCGCTCGAAGTGATGGCCGTGAGGCGGACGCTTTGTATGCTTGTTGGATTGAAGCTTGTTAGGGCGGTGCTGTGGCTCTGGTTCGACTGACAGTGCGTATCAAACGTGATGTTGGCTGGTTGAAATGGGGATGCGCTGCCGAATGGATGGGCCGATGCTAGACGAGCGCTCGAAGTGTTGGCCGTGAGGCCGACGCTTTGTATGCTTGTTGGGTTGACGCTAGCCCGCTTGGTGGTGGGACTCGGTTTCGGCTAGGCCGTGCATGCCGCTGTGGGATGTGCCGGTTGAAATGGAGAATGCAGTAAAGGATGGGTGAGCCGATATCCGACTTACGCCCGAAGCGTTGGCGAAATGGCATTGTGCATAAGCCCGACGTCTTCAAATGTTGGTTGGATTGACGCTCACCCGTCCGGCGCTGCAGCTCCTATTCCGCCGGCCATCTCACCGTCCCTGTCCCGAAGGAAATAAATGGTGGCAGTACCTACAGACTTGGCGGTACGCTCGCGTCTGTCGGTGCTGGCAATGGGCGTTTTGTATGCGTGTGTGTGGCCAATGAACCACCGAGTCGTTGGTTTACACTGCGCGTTCGATTCGTCGGTTACTAAGTGTACGCAACAGACGCATGAGTGGTTTTCGATTGGCATGAGCTTGCAGGCTCCTTGCTCGCGCAACGAACTGCATGCTGGCCATTCTTTTCATATCTCCCCATGCACGTTTACGTCTTGTGGGTGTTGTCCCGGTATCCTGTGTTGCTTGCCATCGTATGGAAATATAAAAAGATTTCATTTTCTTGCTTTCGCCCCGTGCCTTTTACGGCATAGGGCGGA
>JARJHC010000013.1:12500-15000 GCA_031304145.1 Cardiospermum halicacabum | reverse complement strand
CCCGAGAATGTCACCGAGTTGGCTATGAAGAAGCTACGTGCTCTCAAGCACACGGGTTCGATCAAAGACTACATTCGTGAGTATACCTCGTTGATGCTTGAGATCCCGAGCATGGATGAAGCATCTAGGCTCTTCTATTTCCTAGATGGCTTGCAAAGATGGGCTGAGCTTGAGCTCAAGAGAAGGGGAGTCCAAGACCTCGCAAGTGCTATTGCGGTGGCTGAGTCCTTGATCGAGTTCACAAAGGGCGGATCACAAAAGAAGGACAACAAGTCATCCAAGAAGGGGAATTCGGGGAAAGGTGGGGGAGATAAACCTCACAACAAGGCAGCCAAGCATGGCAAAGACAAACAATCGGGTAGCGAAGGTGGGAGCAAGGATAGCCAAGGCAAGCCAAGGCGTGATTGCTTCCTATGCGGTGGGCCGCACTTCGCGCGTGAATGCCCAAATCGTAGCAAGCTGAATGCCATCATAGCTGCTAATGAGAGCACTAGAGAAGGCGCGCAATTGGGGGCAATGCGCGTGTTGAACTCAATCGAGGCAGCAACGGGGCAAGCTGCCAAGCCCAAGGGAGTGCCACGCATCACTCCGGGTAAGTCCCTCATCTATGTTGATGCTCATTTGAATGGGAAGGACATCAAAGCGTTGGTGGATAGCGGCGCCAACATGAACCTAGTCTCCGAGGGGGAAGTGGCTAGGTTGGGCATCAACTACACCAAGGAGCCTGGCTGGATCAAGACTGCGGACCAACCAGCCCAGCCACTCCTTGGCATTGCAAGAGGCGTCCCATTGAAGCTAGGCAATTGGGAAGGGCACATTGACTTGAGTGTGGTGCCACTCAAGGACTATAAGATGGTGCTGGGCCTAGACTTTATGGACAGGGTGCTACCTCTCACACTTACCAACGATGGGTGCTTAAAGTTTACAAGCAATGGACGAGACCATCAAGTCCCTATCGAGCGCGTGCCTGTTGGTGTTGGGGTCCTTTCGGCCATGCAAGTAGCCAAGGGCGTGAAGAAGGGCCAAGAGACATTCTTGGTGGCGTGCAAAGGCGAGGAAGGTATGTTTTCTGAGCCTACTGATGTTCCTAAGGCGGTGGAGTGTTTACTTGATGATTTCAAAGATATGATGCCGCCTGAGCTGCCAAAGCAATTGCCGCCAAGACGTGAGATTGATCATGTGATAGAGCTTGAGCAAGGGGCCAAACCTCCTGCAATGGCTCCCTACCGCATGGCCCTTCCTGAGCTGGAAGAGTTGAAGAAGCAACTCAAGGAGCTGCTTGAGGCGGGTTTCATTAGGCCATCGAAGGCTCCCTATGGCGCACCGGTGTTGTTCCAAAGGAAGCATGACGGCAGCCTTCGCATGTGCATAGACTACCGGGCCCTCAATAAGATCACAATCAAGAACAAGTATCCAATACCTTTGGTGGAGGACTTGTTTGATAGGCTAGGCAAGGCGCGCATCTTCTCGAAGCTTGACTTGCGGTCAGGGTATTGGCAAGTGCGCATAGCTGAAGGGGATGAGGAGAAGACCACTTGCGTGACGAGGTATGGCTCATTTGAATTTCTTGTCATGCCATTTGGCCTCACAAATGCGCCTGCTACATTTTGCACCCTCATGAATCGGATATTCCACCCATTTCTCGACAAATTTGTGGTGGTCTATCTAGACGACATTGTGGTGTATAGTGAGAGCTTGGAGGAGCACCTAGACCACCTACGGAAAGTGTTCCAAGTGCTAAGGGAGAGTGAGCTCTATGTCAAGAGGGAGAAATGCTCATTTGCTCAAGAGGAAGTCATGTTCTTGGGGCACAAGGTAGGGCATGGAAGATTAGCATGGATGAGGCCAAGGTCCGTGCTATAGTCGATTGGGAGCCTCCTACTACGGTCTCGGGTTTGAGATCATTTCTTGGCTTGGTGAACTATTATAGGAGATTCATTCAAGGGTATTCAAAGAGGGCGACACCCTTAACCAATCTCCTAAAGAAGAATGTGGCTTGGAATTGGGATGATGCGTGCCAAGCTGCTTTCGAGGATCTAAAGCAAGCTGTGATAGCAGGTCCGGTGCTAGCCTTGCCTGACTTTGGGAAGCCTTTTGAAGTGCACACTGATGCCTCTGACTTTGCCATTGGGGCGTGTTGATGCAAGAGGGACATCCAGTTGCGTTTGAGAGTCGCAAGCTGAATGACACTGAAAGGCGCTATCCGGTGCATGACAAGGAGATGACTGCTATCATCCATTGCTTGCGTGTGTGGCGGCATTACTTGCTGGGGAGTCGGTTTGTGATCAAGACCGACAATGTGGCCACTAGCTACTTCCAGAACCAGAAGAAGCTCTCGCCTAAGCAAGCACGGTGGCAAGACTTCTTGGCGGAGTTTGATTATGTGATGGAGTATAAGCCAGGGCGGGCTAACCTGGTGGCCGACGCTTTAAGCCGCAAAGCTGAGTTGCAAGCCATTAGCACCGTGGCAAGCAACCTATTGGAGCGGGTCAAGGAAGGC
>JARJHC010000013.1:0-2500 GCA_031304145.1 Cardiospermum halicacabum | reverse complement strand
AGAAAGATCGAGGGAAAGATCACCCCACAAGGCAGCCAAGCGGGGGAATGGCAAGCACAAGGGCGAAGGAGGAAGCAAGGGGTGCTTTCTATGTGGAGGGCCACACTTCGCGAGGGAATGCCCGAGTAAGGCGAAACTAAATGCCATGACCGGGGATGAGAGCAATGGGAGGAGCGAGGTGGTGCATTTGGGGGCACTACGGGTGTGCAACTCGGTGAGGACAGCAGCGGGGAAGTCTGCTAGGCCGAGTATCGCTCCGGGTAAGTCTTAATCTATGCTGATGCCTATGTGAAGGGAAAGGCACCAGGGTGCTGGTGGACAGCGGTGCCAATCATAATCTAGTCTCTGAGGAGGAAGCGACTAGATTGGGCATCAGGTACGCCAAGGAGCCGGGTTGGATCAAGACGGTGGATCAGCCTGCTAGGCCACTTCTTGGCTTTGCAAGGGACGTTCCTATGAAGCTGGGGAGCTGGGAAGGTCCAGTAGACTTGAGCGTGGTGTCACTCAAGGACTACAAGGTGGTGTTAGGCCTAGATTTCATGGATCGGGTGCTGCCGTTGACGTTCACAAGGTATGGGTACATGAAGTTCACTTGCGAGGGGCAGGAACATGAGGTACCGGTGGAACGTGTGCCGCTAGGGGTTGGAACTTTGACCGCGATTCAGGTTGTAGCGGATGAGGAGAAGGCCATAGAGTCATCCTTGGAGGAGAGCAAGGGTGAAGGTACGTCTCTAGAACCTTCTAAAGTTCCTATTGCGGTAGATGCTCGGGGGAGCGAGGTAGCACTTGAAGGCTCAGGGGAGCCAAGGGGCAAGCCGCTAGCAAGGGAGCTAGTGACTTGGTGAAGCGGGCGAAGTCGCGAAAGGGAATGCCAGGGGGCAAAGCGACGAAGGAGAGCCCAAGGAAGATTGTCGCGGGTAGACAATCAGGGGATCCACAAGGGGTCGCGAGGAGGACCAGGGGTGGTTCAAGTCGAGCTAGCCAACATGCCGAGGGAAGGCAAGGGGAGTTGGTGGAGGCACGGGTATGCTCAAAGACCTCTAAGGGGAAAAAGAGGTTCTCGGGGGAGAAGCGGCGGGGAAAAGGTATGTCTCCGTGTGCCTTGCTTGATTTGATGACCTCCATGAGGCGACAAGTGGAGCGGATACCTGCTGATCGGGTGACATATCAGCGAGGGTGTCCATGTTTGACGGAGTACTTGGTGGAATGGAAAGGATTGCCTAAGTGGGAGATGACTTGGGTGAAGGAGTCAGATCTAGGGCAATCACACCAAGTAGTCAAGGCGTACAAAGCTCAACGTCCTTGACGAGGGCGTCAAGGGCTTGGGTGGGGGAGAGTTGTCACGCCCCCACAGTCGGCCTAAGGGAAAAGGGCCATTATTGGAGCATATGGAGCTGTTTTGGAGATGCCTTGACAGTTGCGGGCTGTTTGGTGGTTTCGGGTGAATTGGCTTAACGGATCAAGCCAAGACTTGGTGAGGACGTTCACCACATCCAGAGGGGTCTGGAGATGGCAGGCGCTAAGTGCAAGGGCAGCCAAAAGCGTCTGGAATGAGCCACAACAGTCCAGGGTCGCTAGAATGTTCTAGAAGCAGGGCTTCTGGAACGTGCTGGAGTGTTTCGGCCATAGCGGGAAATTGGCTGAACTAAATGGGCTGATATTTTAGAGGGACATTCAAGACTTATAGAGGATTCCAGAGAGTCCAGGAACGTGTTATTTGGAGGTCTGGAGCGTTCTAGAGAAATAACGCAAGTTGGAGGACAGTCCTGGAGAATTCTGGAGAGTCTAGAGACTTCCGGAGACAACCAAGGTGCATGAGCTGGGGAATGGCGCGCGAGCTGGGCATTGGGGAAGCCTAGAGGACTCTAGAATCATGTGGGATCAGGTCCTTGGCCGCCTATGTAGAAGGAACTACACTCATGGCCTGTGGAAGACACTAGAATGGGATTCTAGAAGGTTCCGGAAGCTGCTGGAGACAAGGGCAGATTGGGGCAGATTGGAGCTGGTTGGACGTGAGAGCTGGGCTCAAGAGCTTCCTAGAAGGGTCTAGAAGCATCAAGGACGTGCACTCTAGCTGCCAATCTAGATGGTTCCACCCTTGTCAAGAGAAGAAGGTGCTAGAAGGGCATTTCTAGCCACAAGTTGAGGAGGTGGATGAGATTGAATCTCCACCACACATTGAGGAGGTGGAGTTGCCTATAAATAGGTGGCTCCTCATTCATTTGTACATATCCTTGGATACTCACACTTAGAGAGTTCTTAGAGTCTCCTTGTACACTTACACACTTGTAATCATTCTTTGTGTGCAATAAAGCTTCTTTTCCTTATAAACTCAAGTTGTGCCTTTGTGAGTGAGTTGAGTGAGCTAGTTTCTCCTTCTATATTTGGGAAGGCTGAACTTAGCAAGGTTTGGGGATATCGCCGAGCTAAGTGCCGCACGTGTCTAGCAGGGTTGAAGCTGACGGCGCGTGACACTACGCTCTGAATACATTAGCATGGG
>JARJHC010000012.1:0-61000 GCA_031304145.1 Cardiospermum halicacabum | reverse complement strand
GCCAACATAAAAGAAATCAAGTCTAACTTGGAAAAGGAAATCTAATTTAACTAGGAATAATTGAATAAGGAAATTCTAAATCTAAATAAAATAGAAAACTAAAACCTAAATAAAATAAGACAGACTAAATTTAGTAATATGCCTGATTACACTTTACTTGCGACTCACTCTTTTTGACCTTCTACATTGATCTTCAACAATGATCTATCAGCCATAATCTTTGAACGCCTTAATTTATTCAGGCATGATGAGGCACAAATTATGACTAAAACAGTATATAATATTGCTTTAGTTACACATTTTCATGACGCATTAGAAATAGTAATAGTAATCTTATTGATGTAGTTGGCATTAGATCATAAAATGTAACACGTTATAGTAATGCAGAACATGCACGCCATACAAGTTGTAAGGCCATCTTCAAGGAACATGTTATTTCAACATTGCATATGTAAAAACCGTTTCAACCAACCACTATATCGCGTTGTCCCATGAAAATGTTTGGCGTTTGGCGCGGCCTCCAAATGTGCAGCCACTACAAGCGCACCACTATCATAGAACCAAATGTACCTTTTTCATCTTTTTAATATTAAAAATGCATTTTGTAACTAATGTAATTAGCTTTTTATTTTAAATTTTTTATTTATCTTTTTTATATTTATTTTACCAACTATAGTTTTTATTAACTATTTTATTAAATATTTAATTAATAATAAATTAAATATAATTAAAATAAATAATTTTGTAACTAAATAGTTATTAATTAAATTTAAAATATTTTTAATCATGTAATTATTTATTTTTTATATATTATGTAATAAAAATTATAAAATATATAAATAATAAATTACAATATAATATTGTAACTAAAATTAATAATTGAATAATAATTAAATTTTATAAATAAATATAATTAAAATAAATAAGTTTGTAATTAAAATTATTTTTGAATATTAAGTGTAGAAGTATCATTATTATATTAAACATTAAAATATAATACGGTTTTGACTCACTCACTACCTTTTCAATTACTTTTTCCGGAATGAAAAGATGTAATTTCCAACTGGAAATTATGTTTTGACCTTTAATGAATGATCGTTTGGATTTTTCTAAATAGGTTGTCAATTCTATGATGTTCTTTGTAGCAATAACATTAGTAAGAATGAAAAACCATTGTAATGGCGGGAAAACATCACTATACTTCCCGCCCAATCCTTGCACATATAAATTAAAGGCAGACAACACTACTCACAAATTGTTTCATCTCACTTACTACTACGGTGAAGCAAGAGTTCATGAAGGTAACTTGAGTATTACTTTGTATTTTTGTTTTGTTTTTGTCATCTATATGAGTATTTGGATTTCTATGTATAATACATGGATAAATGTTGAATGCCAAGGTAATTGATTGATTAATAAAAAAAACAATAATTTAAGGATAGTGAGTAGTGTATACCAAGGATTTGAAATGTCACCTACAATCGAGTTTTAGATAAAATTGTGCTCGAGAACATGGAAAGGTTTGGATATAGTAGAACTCGCACCAAATTGTCTCTCCACAACATATGAGTCAACAACTAGAAAACTTCTGACTATTTTTTTTTATTTGAAGGTAAGAAGTATTAATAGATCTTTAATATTTTAATAACTTCAAGGTTGAATTGTTGGCTTATAACTTAAAAGTATATATACATTTGGAATATGTGTCCAAACATTAAAAACGTAGCTACTGCCTCTGACAAGAAGTTTGGACTGAATGTAACCATGGAACAAGAAATAAATAGAGAAATGCTGGATGCATTAGGTACCCATACTGATGAATTTCAGAAGCAGATTAAAGTGGTTGCTGGCTGCTTGATAGAAGATGCAAAATCTAGCCTCCAACTCTTTTGTTGCGAAGAAGATAAAAAAACAACTAAAGGAATTGTTGATGCATGTGAAACTTTTAGAGAAATCTCATGTCAGATTAGTTGTCAATTTCATGCCGTTAGTTTTTTGTTTTAGCAGCTTATTCCTATTTCCTAAAAGCTGCTATATGTACTTGTCTATTGAGTTTATGTTTTATCTCTTGTACTCGTCTATTGAGTTTATGTTTTATCTCTTAGGTTTATGTTTTGCCATGTGGTTAATGACCAAGTTAGTTATGTTATACCATATATTGGTATTTGTTAATAGATGTAGTAGAGAACAAGTATTGTAGTAACATTTGCAGTTTATTGAAGTTATTTAAGAAGAAGCTCATTTTCTCTGTTCTCTCAACTTAGCTTTCTATTTCTGTGTGTGTTGAATAAATTCATTGACATATGAACATAGTTCACTGATCGGTGGAACCCAACTCATTTGTTACTTCCACCTTCACATTTCGATTTCTAACAGGAATGTGCAATTGCGCTGCAAAAGACAGTGGTATATCTGGGCTTAAAAAGTATGCTGTTACAAAGCTAAAATGTTGTTTAGCCAGGATATTTTTTGCAAACAAATCAATGTCTGATTTATACATTGTAGAGAGAGACAGTCACACAATACATAAGGTAAATATATTACGCATTGGAGTGGATGAAGCAGTGTTGAATGATTGCGTGAGTGGTAAGAATTCTGAAAATATGAAAAGGTAAATACCGTAGTACAACAACTGAACGTGGAATTGAGGTTTGTCTATGTAACTTAATAACTGTATCTTATGTTTTAGTCAAATTTAAAAATTTGCAGCATATGCTTATAGTATTTCATTACTACAGATATGCAACTTGGTAGAAGGGAACAAGAATGATAGGAATAAAGAAGGGAGTAATTCTGTACTACATACATATATGTTGAATTCCTATTTGACCAGGAAATAAGAGTGCATTCAAACTTTTAATTCATATGCGGTCTCCAAAGACTCCATATGAATGAAAATTATGGGAATGTCAAGATATTTACTATCTGTTGATATGAAGTGTGTTACTTTGTTAAGTTGTATGAGTGTGTATTTAGGTTAATTCTGTTTCAAATGTGTGAAATATTAAGAAGTGTTAAATGTAATATGTGATGCTAGCTAACCAGTTTCAAGTTAAAAATATTTTCAAAAAATATAAGAAATGTAAGCTGGTAATGAAAGACGCACTAGGCTATGATGTATGACAAATTACCACATTTACTGGAGAATCATTTATCAATGATGTTTCTTTGCAATGATTGGTGAAATGTATTTCATAAAATAATGAACTACCTCACATTGATCATTGATATGAATTTGATTTGATCAGTGAACTAATTTATCATATGTCAATGAACTTTATTGTCAGCGGTAAATTCAACTCCAATGACATCGGTCAATTAACAGATGTCTTCTACTTGCTGCAAAACTGTTAAAAAAGAAAATGAATAGTGCGTTCACTATTTTATGACATCTTTCAATTGTGAATATACAATACGAATCTCAATCTATAGTAGCACATTAAATCATTTCGGGATAGATAACTCATACCGTAACAACAAGAACATAATGAATCTACCAACCTCGTCGATCCACATCAATAAATATAATAAATTTCAATTCATTTATCAAATTTCTTACTTTTTGAAGTGAAAGACAGAAATTTTCAATGGAGTTCATATCATGGAGTACATATCATCAACCACTGCAGTACATGATAATGATCAATGTCTCATATCATCGACCAATGCAATACATGGTATTTATCATTGTCTATGAGTACTTATTGGTAATACAGGATCAAGAAATATGTTCATAGTATTGGATTATAAATGCAAATCAGAACATATAATGAAGGCAAATAGTTACTTATAACGGAATTTAATTTCACACTAATGAATAAGAACATTAAAGTCAGGTAGCAGTTTGATGGTGAAGGGCAAGTAGGCGATGCTAAAAGTAAAAACATAATTATCCCATCATTGAGTACCATCCAACAAAATTCAAACGAATTTGATGAATGGAACATCCTTACGAATGAATTCTAAACGAAATATAATATTATAATTTGACAAACCATAACTTCGAAGAAGCTAACAAAGATGACCTTATGGGACTTTGTTATGGCCTACCTGATGACAAATACTGCACTTCCGTCGAACTTCATCAGGAAGAAGATGTTTGCTTCTTTTTGACTTCATTCTAGGTTGATGATTACAAGAACAACTTTTGTGGCCTTGATTTCCGCCATGACTACATTTTTGTTACCTGTTTGGTTCGCCTCGTTTAGATCGCCCTGATTGAGTTGAGAACACTGGAGCTAAGACTTTTATAGACTCTGAAATCATATGTGACCATTTACCTAGATAGCCGACAGGGCGAATTTGTCACAAATATGCTGCGAAAAGGTAAGAGGACTTGTAATAAGGGGAGCGTAATGATGCAGAGTCCAAATTCATTTCCCTATGAATAACAAACACTTTAGAAATAGACATATTTTTGCTATTCCACTTTAATATTGAGTCCGTAGACATACCTCGCAGCTACTAATGAATGTGAACAATGAATCATATCACGTTGAAACATGTTGCATATACAAGTTCTATCATTCAATTTCATTTTCCATTGGTTTCCATTGTATTTTACATGAAAAATGCTCTCTACAATCGGAGATGCCACCATAAATCTAGAACGAGCAATACAACATTTTAGAATAACATAAATGTGTTGTATCAACAAACCTTTCTGAAGCTGTCTCTGAGCATTAACCTGGCTACTATAAAATCAACATTGTAGCATCAACCGAACATCTCCTAAAAATGCATTTGAACTCAAGCACATTACTAATTTACAGATCTGAACAAGTACTTGTATGTATAAAAAAACACAGCATTCGAAAAACGGAGAAAGCATAATGATAAATATTTAAGATTAGATTCAAAACCTATAGATGAGCAAATGAATTCAAACCAACATAGTAAAGTGAGATAACGAGAAGGTTTTGATACCTGAAACGGTAGATATAATCGGCGACTGTGGTAGTCTTGACTTCACACCCGCCTCAACTTGCTTCTTTTTCCTTCGTCAATCATGCTGTTGACTCCTTGATGATGAAGACAAAAGTATTTAGTTTTTATATAATCTATTATTTATTTAGTTTTTTAGATGAAGACAAATTTATTTAATCTGTTAGATAAATAAATGTATTTAGTTTTACTAAACTACTCTATTGTTAAAATTATTAAATATCTTGATAAATAGTGTTTTGGTCAAACTTATCTTAACAGGAAAGTTAGATTTTGTTAGATTTTATTTTATTTTGCAGGATTATCTAAATCTAGTCAAATTGAGATCTTCATCTGTTTTAAGAAGATTTTGATTCCTTCTTTCTTGCAACTTCATCAACGTCTATTTTGAAGACTCTATTTAAAAGCGTGAAGTTGAAGTGTTTGAGACAACAGAACAGAAAAAGAAGAACACAGAAAATTAATTGGCGCTCAAGATCTTTCTACTTCCACTACAAGATTTAATCACCTTCTGCCTTAAGTATTTATTTTTTGTTAGAGTTTGATTATTTCTTAGAGTTGTTATATTATTAAGTGAAAAGAAAAAATCTCAGACGTAATTTTATTTGTATTAAATTGGGTGGCTAGTACGTGTAGCAGGGTGCTACTGGAATTGTCCACTCTTCTTCTTTGCTTGATTTGTGAATAATTGTGCACCCTAATGTTACACCTCAAAATCTGGAAATGAATTTCTTGTATTGAACCTTATACTCTGTAACATTTTAAATTGACTGTTGCATAAGACTTCTGTTGAGAGTAAAATTTAACTTTTGTGTAAGAACTCTGCTGTATAAGACTTCGAACTATGGCAAATGAACTCAATCGTTTACCAACTAAACCCTAACCTAGTAAAAGGTAAAACAACCCACGTGAGTTAACTAACCGAATGAGTATTTATGTAGAATGGGTATTTAAGTAATATCATACCCATCAGTGTTACTTTTAGACTGTTATTAATAATAGGGTGATAGTTTTGCAAAACCCTCATGGAAAGTGTTAGATTTTATTATTTCTTCAGAAATCAAAGAAGAGAAATGTTTGAGTCTTTGTTCTAGTATATCATCATCAGCCACCTTTTACTTTGTCTGTTTCACAACTCAGAACAGTACAGGTGGCTTTGCTTCTCTTTCTTCTTCCACCTTCTTTTTCTATCTCTCTATTTCCCTTTCTCTTTTGCTTGGATAGTTTTTGTCTTTGGTTTCTGCTGCTCATACTGTTGGTAAGTTTGCTAATTACCTTGAACAAGCTTATTTTGCTAATTCTATTCTTGTTAATGGTTGTTTTGTTTCAAACTGGTGAGCATAATTCTCTGTTGTTTTTGATGTTTTATCGTTCCATTTTAGGGTGGGAATATTTCCAAATTTTGATTATGATGTTTGTTTTGGTTGGTTTCAGTGGTGCGAAGTTTTATTTTGGGTTTCTCTTCTTAATTTCTTGACCTTTCGGTTTATGTGGGTTTTATCAGTTTTTTTTTTTTTTTTTTTTTTTTTTTAATTATTATTTTTTTTTTTTCAAGCGTAAATGGTTGCTTTCTTTCTTTGATTTATTTTTTTAGTTACTATGATTTGCTGTGTGTGGGATAAATTTGGGACTGGTACTTGACACAAAGGTTTAAGTTTGGGACTGTATGTTGCTTGGTTCTTGCAACTCTTCGTTGATCTTCTCTAAGGATTAAGTGGATTCTTAAGGTTTTGGTGTTTGATTAGATAATTCTGTGACATTCACTTCACATATAAATTGCTTGTTGACTTTTGGGGAACATTACATTTCTAATGTTGTTTGATTTGTTTGTGACCTATGTTTATCCGGTCTGAATTAGGACATGTTAGAAAGTATGTCCTTACTTTTCCAATTTCATTAAAAATAACTAAAAAGTGTTTTTGGAGCTGAATGTGGTAAATGGTCTTACTGGTTTTGTACAAGTCTTGATCTTGCTATGGAGAATTCTGATTATTGAGTCTACTAATTGAATTGTGGTTTTTGTCTTCCTTTCCCTTTATTTGGCTAATGTGCCTCTTTGTTGATTGTCAGGTGGCTACTTCATGCTATGAGCAGATTTGACGAAGTTTTTCAATTGTAAAAATGAGTAATAATTCATTTAATTCGCTTAAAGAACAGAAGGGAAAACCAAAGTTCATTGTTGAGGTAAAATATTTGGCTTTGGTTGTCTGCACTTCTTTGCCTCTTGTTCACTTAATTCAAGATTGCATATGTATTGGTTTCAGATTGTTAATGTTGAAAAACAGCCATGGACATTGATTCATTCTAAAGGTTTACTATGCTCTGAAATCAAAGATTTGTACCATAAAGCCTGTTCAATATATGAGAAGATCATCCTAAATGATCATAATCTTGCTGATCTTCAAGATGTTGAATATTCTATTTGGAAGCTTCATTATAAGCACATCGATGATTTTCGCAAAAAGATCAAAAGAAGTTCTGGTAGTTCGAATAATTCAACCTTTGCAATGCCAAAAGGTGGTGCCAACATGCAGAAAAGCAATGATAGCCACATAGAAGGATTCAGATCATTCTTGTCGGAAGCAATGGAGTTCTACAAGAGCCTTATGGAGAAAGCTAAAAGATGTTATGGAATTCCGGAAGATTGTTATTCCAATGCTGTTGAATCGACTAAATTGTGCAAAGGCCAGTTTTTGTGCCACCGGTTTCTGGTTTGTCTTGGTGATCTTGCCAGGTACAGGGAGCAGTATGAAAAATTTGGTTCTCAGGATCAAAACTGATCAGTTGCAGCTTCCCATTACTTGGAAGCTACAAGGATACGGCCAAATATGTCGAATTCATTGTTAAAGGGAACATTAAAAACATTAGATGAATCTCAGAAGATGTCATTTTATTATTTTTAATTTTACTAACCCTTTTGTGTATTTCATGTTCATAGTTGGCTGTATTGGCATTTTATGTTGGCGACCATCTTACAGCGTTGTATTGCTGTGTAAGAAGTTTAGCTGTTAAAGAACCTTCCCCAGATGCTGGTAACAACCTCTTATTACTATTTGAAAGGGTAAGCATTGATGTGACTTCTTTGCTTTCTCTGTTGTATTTGATCGTTATAAGTTTTGGTGTCTGATTGTCCCATTGTTGGCAGTACTCAAATGCTTGTTATGGTATTGCAGAATGGGTCAGCTGATATGAGTGATGCCTGGTTTGACTTCTTGAATCCTTCTGAAAGAAACAGTGACGAGATCAAATCGCAAACAAGTGACGATTGTTTTTCTGATACAAATCTGTGGTCACTTTTTATCAGGACAATAAGTTTTCTCTTCTTAAAATCAAGATATTCATTTTCGCAAATGTACCACCATTTTCTCGAGTCTCTATCTGCATTGAATGAATAAGCAATGAACTTTATTTGTCTTTCCGATGTTTCCTGCTGCACTATAATATGACAGATGATGCAGCTTGAGGGAGTTCACTTCTGCATTTGCGTGTATGATGAGAGAGTTGGATGGTATGACGGAGTTAGATGATGAAAAACTGAAAGCCTCACTAGATACTGATAGAGTTACAGATTCAGCTAGAACAGGACCTTTTCGAGTTCTTCAGGTGGTTGCTATTTTCATCTTTGTCATCAAAGATTTACTTAGTAAGCTAAGAAGAGAAGATAAAGATGATATGCACCAGCTTGAGTGGTCTGGTTTTCATTGACTGCTGCATTTATTTTCACGGGACGTCTTATTGATAGATGTCTGAAGTCAAATCCTGTGTTCTGCTGCCCTCCTTTACCAGCTGTTCTTGTATTTGTAGAATGACTGCCAGGAAAGATTGATGAAGTAGAAGCACGAGGGGCTGATGATAAATGTGAGAGTGCTATCTCTTACTTTTTCGGTGCGCTTTCAGATCTTTTAAGGCAGTTAAAAGTCAAGGTTGAGGTATTATCTCCAGTAAGAACAGCTCTTTAATCCATAACTTATGTGCAGAAGATGGTAGATTTCTCAACTAACTGTGGACGTGAGAAAAGTTTCCAAAGTGGGAATGATTGTAGAGCTGCTGGTGTTGTAAATGCTGCCATCAAAGTCGCAAACAGATCTAACGGAGCTCGGAAGTGGATAGTGTATGATGAAACAGTAGCAAAATTTTATACCAATTCAGATGTAAATTTGGAGAGAAGCAAGTCAGGAGGAGTCCACGGGCGGGCGAATTTAAAGTGAGTGATCTGACTATGTCATGCACTGATAAATGTTATGAGCAGATTCTGAGGAAAAATGGAAGTGGTGTTTGTGTGGACAGAAAATCTGTTGCAACTGAAGAGGAAGAAGTCATTGTCTTTAAGCCTTTGACAATTTATAGTTCAAGCAATGGAGAGGAACCAGAGTCTCCAAAAGACATAGATGAGCGATCAGTTCCTCCTGATGAACGTCTGCGCCGTGCCACATCACATCACTCCTCATAGCACAGAACCCTACCCAAAATGATTCTTTTACATTCGAACCAGTGTTCCAAACGTCCATATCTGCTGGTCCTCCATGGCTGAGTGCTTGGGTGTTCGACAGAGGAACTGGAAACAACGATAAGGAAAAAGGAAGAAATGATACAAGTAAACCCAGATTGAGCCCCATAGAAGAAATAGTGGAAGCAATGATTCTGTCACTAGCTCTGGACAAGCATTTGTGAGCACCCATTACTCTTCTCCTTATTCAGCTCCAGTACCAACTGTCCCATTGTTGCCTGAGAATGCTAGCTGGTTTACTGATGTTCAACAGCCTAGCATTTCAGAGTTCAACAGCACAGAGACTGTGAACCGGTCAGATACATTCGCAAGTCCTTCATTTTCAAGCAATTGTCCAAAGTTGGAATGCAGCCCCTGGTCCGTACACTTCTCCGCTTCCTAGTTTCATGGACGGAAATATCCCTTTCCGAGGAAGTGGAATAACAACCAGTCATGGGGCCTCTTCATTATTACGCTCCCAGACCCCCTACAAATTTTCAAGGCCAAGGTGGTTCCAAGTGGCGAGCTCCAGCACCTTTAAACCGCATGACGCCAACTGAAAACCCATCTCTGCAATCAGGTTTTCCACAAGGTCAGGAAATAAGAAGGGATAAAGTCTTCCATTCCGTGGTTACCAAAGGCCAACACCATATGGTTGTGGCAGCGTGACCGACTTGAGAGAAGAACCACAGCCACTTTTGCAGTACCTCTAGGAGAAAGAATGGCTACTCCATAGAGATCCAACCATACCTACTTGGGAAATCGAAGAACTCCGCACAGTGCTTGACATGCCTAGTGAGAGTCCTTGCTACACTAACATAAACTAGAGTACTTAATGTAATGCTATGCTCTCGTGGCCAGTTTCAGACAAAGATAAATGGACATAGTCCAACAAATTTACAATAACATGATCAACATAACGCGATAAAAATTGAACTAATGCTGAACAAGTACTTGGGGGATTTCCTAAACTTTGACTAGTTTGAGTATATTTTTGGAAAACAAAACATAGATTGCATCTATCACTCTTATCAGTTCAGGGCCCATATTTGATATGGATTTTACAGACTTGGCTAATCAATCAGGTCCAGCCCACTCCTTCAAAGACACAAAAGTAAAATCAGAATCAAATTTGTACCAGTAAAAACGAATTACAATTGAATAAGCCCATACTTAGGCCAGACAAGCATCTTCAGATCAATTGCCATCATTAACCCCGTCATTCCCACCTTCTTTCTTCCAGCTGATCTCCAGTTTATTATCCGCACAAGAGATTTTAAAGCTTTCAAGAAAGCTAGGCAATGTCAGAAACACGGCCGCTGAAATGAACTGTGCAATGGCCAAGGCATCTGCTCCTCTATAAAGTGAGAAAAATCCCTCATTTTTGACTATCTGAGAAAATGCATGTGAACACTTGTTGGTCTCTCCTGATCTCATCATCATTCTTCGCATGACAGTAAATGCTGGGAACGTAATCAAATCAAATGAAAGAGGAAGTCCAACAGTGAGAATTGCATAAGCTGGATCAGTAACCTACAATAGAAAAAATACACTATCAGCCATATGGATTTTATCTATATGTAAAATTGCTATAGAAGCGAAGTCTAACCTCTGTGACATACTTGTGCAGATAATAAATTTCGGCTTGAAAGAGACTACGAGTTACCAAAGCAGCCCCAAGTCCGAGGCCGAATCCACGATAGACTCCTGCAATACCATCAGTTTTCAGGGTTTTCTTGAGTACATCAATTAAACCAGCTCTCTGCCTCCCCTCAAGTGTGAGGTCAGTTGCCATCTTAGTTTCTGCATAGAGCAGGGGTTGGGCCATCAGTTGAGTCACTGTAGCAGAGAGACATTCTGCTGCTAAAGTTTTTTGAATTCCAGTTTCTTCTTTGCTGTCCCAAGCAAATGCCTTCAAAACACTATTGACCATGCCTCCTCTTGTGTCCTGTTTTGCGGTTGAAATAACAGGTGTTAGTTTTCTGTAAATTATGAGAGAGTTATAGGAGCATTGTCGAAATGTTACTTACCGAGCTAAGGAAAACGTTTGACATCACCCTTGCATAGTTTCCTCTCCAGAGAGATTGGTAACCTTGGGTATGGACTGTTAAGGACCAGCAATCTTTATATCCACTGTAAAGCATGCGTCGCTCGTCGGTTTGCATCATTAGCATCATTCTAGATGCAGGGGCAGTAGTGCAGTCAATTAGGGCCCTAGTATACACCATCAATACCAATGGGAATGGATCTTTGGATCTTTCTCTTTTCGTAGAACTTGATGTCTGAGTAGTTACAGTATTTGAAGAAGAACTGTCGGGAGCTAATGGACTTCTTAGAACTCCATTAAGGAATGCAAGTGGACCAAATATGGATTCTTTGAGACTTGCCGTTTGAATTTGTTTAAAATTGTTGATGAATAGGCAATTATGCCCATGTATCTTCATATGTATCGACGGGTAAAACAATCCTTCCTCCATTTCTGCAGACAGTGAACATACACTAAGAACGTGTGTGCATATATAGCAATGACATTCAAGATAAAAGCGAAAGCGCTAGAAGCAAGCTAATCCACATTAACAAATGTAATTATTAGAAAAATGATTGAGAAAAATCACAACTTAATTCATAAAACTATGCGGAACTATCAATTTACCATGCTATCATCACGATACAAACAAGAAAAGCCGTGCAGTTAGTGAAATGATTCTACAACACCAGCTCTTCACATATTATCTTATCATCACGAAGCCCTAGAACCTAGTCCATAGCCAGTAACAAATGTAGTTAAACAAATGACCGAGAAAAACAACATCTTGCTTCTAAAGCTTGCGAAACTATCAATTTACCATGTTATCATCATGATACAAACAAGAAAAGCCGTAAAAACCAGATCTGGATCCACATGTCTGTCAATTTATCTTCACAATGCAAACGAAGCAAACAACAAATGTAGTACACAAACGATAAACTTGAGAAATCATCATCACAGTGCAAACGAAGAAAACAACAATGGAGTTCTCAGTGAAAGAATCGGCAGGCACTTACCAAAAACAAGAACGTTCGTGTAGACTGAGAGAGAGAAGAGAGGGTCGCAAAATCTTGATTATCAAGAAAACGAATTCTGCTATTACTAATACTACGAATGAAAAAGTGAAGCGAATGGTGAGACCTCTTGCTCTTAAGTAGAAAACAATATGTATGCTCGTTGGCCGTTATATGCCACGTGTCTCCAGAGCGCTTCCGCAGTCTTTTTCTTTTTTTTTCTTTTTAAAAAAAATATAAAAATTAACTACCGTTAATATTATAATTATCATTTTGTCTTATTCGAAAAATGTCTTTTTCTTTTTATATATATAAACTAGTAAACATTGCTCGGTTTAAATATGTTATTTTATAAAATAATACTAAATAAAATTATAGTATATTTATTTATATTAAATTTATGTCTGAGACTCATACTTGCTCAAATTTTGCTTGTTGATTTGATTAACTTTATAACTAATATTTTACTTTGTTTTATTTTTTAATATTTTTATTTTTATTTATGATTTTTGTTGGTTAAACTTTTTAAAAATTTTGATTTTGAAATAATAATATAATCTATATTATTTTTTTTAATTTATTTAAACTTATAAATATTTATAGTAGTTATTTATATATTATTGAATTTTTATATAAATACATAATTTTATTTCCTACTATTTTTTAATTACGCAATCAATCATATAAAATAATAATAGTAGTAGTATATTAATTCTATTAAGCAAATAAAAAGGACACCATTAAAAACTGCTTTTCTTCAATAAGATCGCCAATTGTATGCTTACTACTTCTGATTTCTTCAGTCTCAAGCGCTAAATTTTCTTGTGTAAAATTTATGATTTTAGAACAAAGTTGAAGCAGGTCAAGTTCCAGACTATTTTAAATCATAGAACAGTTCTTTGTGCTGCTTTGCATAGTTCTCGTCAACTTTAAAACTAACATTGAGTTTGTCCGCAATTGCTTCAAAGAAATAAAACTTGTAGTGTACTTTCAAGCTTCAACTCTCTTGTACTGTAGTTTATAAAGATAGAATGAAAATTGATCAATTCCTCCAACTTTTTGTTCAAAATCATCCAAATCTTCAGAACCAAAAGCCACATGTGAGTTTATACCTAATAAAAGAGTATATCAACAATGAACAGAGCATGAATATAAGTTTGAATATTTATCTATTAACAACCGAATTCATGAGATAAAACTCCAAAAAAAAAAACTGCTAAAGTAAGCAAATTAATGAATATAGGGTATCAAGAACACCCCTATAGAAGATAATGATGAACATTACTTGGCATACAGAAAAAACAAACTATATAAACTCAAGTAATACAATATCTGAAGTAATGCAAAACATTGATCAAGTAATTAGGTTTTAAACATTTAGACTTACCAGCGGACTATGAAAAGGATTATTGCCCAAGCTCTTGAACCTTCAGGACTCAAAGCCTTCCTACTAAAGCCTCTACTTGCTACGATAATAATAGCTTGACTAGCGCAAAGGAGCAGAAATGATCCAACACCTAAGCTAGTTGCAAAATCCGAGTCAAAGATATAGTAGTTGCAGTTCTTATCTCAATGTACTTGAATTGGGGCATGTTAAACAAAATCTTAGCTCATCACTATGCAGTTAAGAGCAAATTACCATATCATTATTCACATAAACAATTTTTATTATGTCGAATTGTTAGATCGAACTATATTGGAAGTTCTGTACAAAATGACGCTTAGAGATAAAAAAAAAAAAAAAAAACTATATAAAAAACAACATCTTATGAAGGAAAATCAACCAAAGAAAATTAGTCCTCAAAAGCCCACCACTATTATCAACTCATTCATAGTGCTTGTTCAAATCAGTTCCATTAACTTCCACTAAACACTTATCACCACTCTCCTTGCTAATTTCATAATTGCAAGCTATGAATATGCTTACCTACTTCCTCATATTCCTCTATTACTAGTTTCTCCCTTAACGAATCATTTTCGATCCGTAATTGTGAAATAATGTCATTGAATTTTGCCTCTTTATTCTTCATTTCCACCTCTAACAATGCATATATACAGCAAAATATTCTATTTCCATAGGTACTCTACATAAAATAAGTTCATAGGCCAACAAAAACAAAATTAAAGCAACATAAACAATAGAGAGAAACTGTTCACACCTATATCAGAGCACTTCTTAACAACTAACTTTAACTCACTCTGAAGCTTCTTCTCTGAACCATGATTCTCATGCACTTGACACAAATCTCTAGCGGTTTATTATGCTCAGCCGCGTGTCCCAACTTAGCCAACAACCATATCTCACCAACACCACTAACCAAATCCAAAACACAATCATAATAAAACCAACACAAAACATACCTCAAGATCAAAGTACTTAGCTTTCGGTTTCTCATTCAACAGCTCATCAACTTCCTCCTTAGTAAACTCTACACTCTCACTCTCTACAACCACATCATCAGCTGGTGGCACATCTTCTTATATTTAATTTAATTATTGAAAGTTACATTAGAGAAATAGAAAAATGTGAAAACAAAACACAAGAGAATCTCCCACAATATCTGCAACACTCGTGAGATACTAATAGTGTCTTACTAATAAGTTTGTGATAAAAGATGTTGATTGATGAGTTCATGGTGATTGCTATAACACAAATCATAGGGAGTGGAGATGGATTTAACGGCTTTTGTCTTTCATTCTAAAGCTCTCTCTTTCATCATCTTCCCTTTCTCACCTTCAATCAGCTTTCTCACAAGACTCTCCACTTCATTCCTCTCTCATGTTGTTGTCAATATCCATCCCAATCCCCCACTCATTGCAGCCGTGTCTGCTGCTCTACAAAAAATGGCCAAACACACCATTGAAATACCACCGCATATAGTCTCCAGCGTCGAATTTTACCCACTACATGTTAAGAGCCCACCAATTTACTTATGGCTCAACACCTCCTCTGCGAATGTAAGTGATATCTTGCTCAAAAAATTACTATACAATTTATTTTACAACAAATAACTACATTTATGAATACATCTACACCTAATGCTTCACAAGTATATGACTTCAATCATTAGTTAAATTTAATTTTAACCGATATCAACAATGTCAAAATTTTTAAAGAACTATAAACTGGGTATCACATGCGGAGGGACAAAGTTGCATCCAGTTTTACAGTAATATTATCTATAAAATAACTCATATGATTTAAAATAAAAAATAAAAACCTATAAACACCCAGCAAAACATTAACAATTAAAACCCAAATTGAAAATTTTTCTAGCATTCAATCAATGTGAAGGTACAGACAAAAGAAACCAAACTAATTAAAATATCATAAATTCAAATATCAAACCTGAAATAGGTGATGCAAAATCAAATCATTCGAATAAGTGATACCACCCGAAACAACTCTGATTAAGATGCAGAGAGATATAAGAAGAGAGTTATAAGTGTTTTAACGTCTAGGTTTTCAAAAGGGAAACGATCAGTCGCATGAGATGGAGAGAAATACTTGAAGAGATAGGAGAATTATGGATGTTACCACAGCAGGCTTCACGGAGCCTGATTCTAGTTGCGATAGAAAATTTGAGACGACACTGTCACTATCTCAAAATTCGATTATGGTGAATAATTAGACCCGTCTCCTATTATCACAAATATCATCCACACTCTTTTTCTTCTAAAACACAGAAATCACACCATCCAAAATCACCAAAGAAAAAATCTATAAAGAAAAAAAAGTAACACTTATGGAACAGGGTTTCACGCAGACCGATTCTGTTAGCAATACTGTCACTGTCTCAAAATTCAATTGTGAATGATTAATCAAACGATTATTTGATTAGAAGAGAGAAAGTGATTGGAAGAGAAAAAGCGAGAGGTATTAAAAAGAATGAATGTTCCGGAATATGAAGAGGAAAAGCATGAGGAGAAAGAGAAATGGAGTTAATGTTCTTTGATATGCCATTAAATATGCTATCAATATTCTTTGACATGCCACATGGCATATTATAAATGGAAAACAAATGAAACATGGCCACGTATCCAATTCTCAAGTATGGTAAACTTACCCATCCTTTGAGTTATTTTGCTTTATATATATATATATATATATATATATATATATATATTGATAATTTTCACTTTTGGGTCAATTCAAAATCAAAATATTTATTTTAGCCCAACATCAGAAATCTTTCAAAAGTAAACAATTATAAATATTTTTTTGCAACAAATGAACCAAGTTTACTATTTTACCATTGATATTAAAAAAAAAATTAAAAAAAAATCCAAAAAATAGAAAAAATAAAAACAAATAAGAATTTCCAATCCACCCCTATTTCCAATCTACCCCTATGTTAACCGTTTGAATCCAAAACCATATCTCCTCCCCCGTCACATTCAACGTTCACTACTCTGACATCTGGTCTCTCCTCCTCTCCACTCTCTACTTCTCCGGCAGAGACCTCATCTTCAACTTTCACTCCGTACAACACCCTAGTTCCGCAAATTTCCTCTCCAATTCTACCAGAAGATAAATTTGTTAATGGTCCTTAGACAATAGGAAAAATAAACCCCAATTGTATTGGAACCCTAACTTTTACAATCCTAATTCATCACGTTCTTGGAACACCAAATTCAACCTTGTTTGTCCCTTAAACAATTCATAAGCATATCTACACGTGTCTCTCCAATATATTTCTGAAAATTCATCTTCCATCACAACTCAAAGGTATGTTTTTAAAGTTTTTTTATTCTTGAGCATGATAATGTTAATGTTATGGTGTAGGGGTGTAGGGGTCTTGAATATATGATTTTAGAGTTCATGGTAACGTCAATATGGATATTTGATAGTGTTTGGAGTCAATTGTATGGTATAGGACTACAATTTTACGAGTTAGGGTTAAAGTTCCCGATTTTATGTTTTTCAGCGATTTCCCGGGTTCCATACCTGGAAACTGTCCAAAATTATACCATTTTCCGGTGTCTATGCGTGGAAACAAACTGCATTTTTGTCAGTGATTTCCTGGTATCGACACCGGAAAATAAGCCAAATGAGCTCCTATTTCTGCGTGTCCATACCGGGAAACTGCTTTGATGCATTATTTTTTTCTGCGTTTAAATAATTTTGTTTTCTTTTTTCATAAATAGGTTTGAAAAAGACACTAGTGTATTTCAAGTTTGTTGTGGAGAGTGTAAAGATTTAGGGCATACCATTCGAACGTGCCCAAACAAACATATCGAAGTTCCGAATTTAGAGGAATCACCACAAAATGAAGATTTGACACAAGCAGCGAACCCCCCTCCCTAGTCGAAAGCTCCTCCAAATATATACCATTCCATCCGGAAGCTAACTCACCGCATTCTCCTTTACTTTAGATATATCACTTTTGTTATGAGTTTGTTTGAGCATCGTTTATCAAATGTTTTTTTGTCAAATATGGTTTGATTATTGAATTCGGTTTGGCTGTAAGTATGATTTTGAATGTAGAAATTTATTTCGGAAAAATTAAATTACCATGAAATAGTTTGTTTCCCTCTTTTAACATATGGAATCTGGACATTTTTGTACTATTTCTTGGTATTCACACCGTGAAAATGACTGACCAGCAATAATTTCCAGGTATGAAATCATAAAAACATGATGATATTTGGTGTGATTCCCAGTATTAATACAGGGGAAATGGATTGACAAAGCTCTCAGTTATTTCCCGGATTCAAGGGCTGGAAATGGGCCATTCTGACAGACATTTCCCGGTCTTAAGGGAGCGAAATGATCTAAGATTTTGCCAAATTATTTCCTAGTTTGATATCATGGAAACTTAATATTTTTTTGCCTGTGTCTCGGTATTCATTTTCTGGTGCTGGTACCGGTACCGGTACAAGGGTCCCAGTTTCCAATATGTCTAGCTATGGGATTTAGAAAATTAATGGGGTAGTTTCCATGTTTTGGGGCCAGGACATGGCTTAGTTTAGGCCTTGTTTCCCGGTGTCTAGACCTGAAAACTTCAAATTCCCACATTTAATTGCATCATCTTCAACTCCAAAAATCTTAAACACTTATTAATAACACTTGGATGATTTATTGGTTGCCTCATTTAACTCCATCAAGTTATGACACACTAGGATGGATTGGTTTATGAATATGATATGTTTAAAGTGGATTTTAGGTACCTTCTAATGGCTAAAAGTTGATGATTATCTATGCTTACACTCAGTGGAACTCAAATCGATCAAAAAATTTGATAATTGAAAAGGTCGGAATACATAATGTTTTATATGGCTTAAGTAAGAATACGTTGTCCATTATGTATAACTCTTGCATTCCAAATGGAGCAAAAATGTAAGAAAGAAAGAGATACTCATGCTTGACTCAATGTCCCATGAGTCGACAATGCTCTTGAAAGAATTGCGGGATTTTGTCAATATTTTGGACAGATTGCTCATTAGTGTGAAGGATGAGTTAAATTTAGAGCAAGAGAAGCACGAGTGGATGATATGGACAGTTGGTAGTAAGATTTTTCATCTTCCCGTACAAGCTGATGGGTGAGTATAGAATTTTTTGGTAATTTATGAAATGTGTTCTTTGAAATTAATAAAATGGCTATAAATTTCAAGTCTTCCTGCACGGTATATGTATGTAAGTACATACACGACATTTGGAAAGAGACAAAGGTGTGGTCGTTTGGCAGCACAATAGAAGAGGCAAACTGAATCAGAATGAAGGTCACGTACTGTATTTTTGAGATCTCTACAACTGATGGGGAAGACTTAGACAAGGAAGAGTGATCATAGTGGTTGAATTTGTAAATATTAGTGTGTTTATAACATTCTTTTGCTGTTAATATTATAGTAAATAACTTTGTTTTTTTTTAATGTTAGAATACATAATTTTATTTTGTTGTAAATATTACTATGTTTATTGAAAATATTCTGATTACTTGTGTTATTTGTGTATCATTTATGTATGGGTGAAAATGAATTATAAATCGATAAGCAATGATATGTTTCCAGGTAAATATACCGGGAAATGATAACCACATATAAGTGTTTCCGAGTGTTGAGGCATTGAAACTAGAACTCAAAATGCCCATTTCCAGGTCAAAATACCGGGAAACTGAACCTAAATTTATCTATTTTCCGGTGTGTATGCATGGAAACGAGACATGTATTTTCTAAGATATATACCGGGAAACAGTTCATTTTATGCATTGTTTCCCGATGTTGAGGCATGGAAACTGGACCTCGAAATGATATTTTTAAGATAATCATACCGGGAAACAAAACCCAAATTTACCTATTTCCCGGTGTTGAGGTATGGAAACAGGTCATTGGTTTCTAATATCTAGACCGGGAAACAGTTCATTTTGAGCAATGTTTCCCGGTATGAGACCATGGAAATGACATTTGTCAGATTAATTTAAGACCCAAACAAGCTAAAATACACTTGAGACTACTAAGGAGTCCAGCACAGATCATTTATAAATTGGAGTTTTGATGTTCATTCCAAGGGACATGTAAGGGTAGCATATGATGGACTATATACTACTACGTAGGTCATGCATAACACCTTGTTTTCGAATTCTCCAATGACCATATTTTATGATACAATTGCGTTCAACTAAGTGAAAGAAAGCGTAATCATCCACAGTTAGTCGTTTAACGTTACTAAACATCAAAATTAAGCAACTTATAAATCAATCAGGTCATTAAAAGCGTGCATTGGTATGTGAGAGTTAGGTTAAACCATAAAAAATGCTCCCTAATGGTAGTTGTGGGTGTGGCAGGTTGTTTAGAGTTGGAATAAATGTCATTTAATGTTGAAAAACGTAGTTTCCAGGTCAGCATACTGGAAAACTGAACCCAAATTTACTTATTTCCCAGTTTGTATGCATGGAAACAAGACATGTGTTACCTAAGATATATACTGGAAAATAGTTTATTTTGAGCATTGTTTCCCGGTTTTAGGCATGGAAATAAGTAATTGGTTTCCTAAGATCTAGATCGGGAAACAGTTCATTTTGAGCAATGTTTCCTGATATGAGACCATGGAAATGGCCATGTTAATATGTTAACCAGCTCTTAACACCGAGAAACGGAACAAAATTGGCCTGTATCTTAGTGTGGAGGCATGGAAACATGGGAATGAGTTTTTTAGGTACAGACCGGGACACATTTCATTGTGAAAATGGTTTCCTTGTTTCCATGGTAAGATACCGAGATGTAGTAAATAATTAAACTATTTCTATGGTTTAGAACTGGGAAATGGTGAAAATATTTACATATTTCCGGGTTTTGGGAGAGGAAAACTACCTGTTTCATTTATATTTTCAAAAAATCAAAAATCTGGAAATGAGTATAAAGCTCAAGCCATTTCCTTCCATGAATACCGGAAAATGGATGTAAGATTGGGTTGTTTGCGGCTCTTAATACGAGGAAATCAATCAGAACTTTTATAAACCCGTGATAGTCTGTTTCACTGCTTGCATACGGGATACAAGCAAAGAAAAATTGGTTTCCATAATGAGGAACCAGGAAATAGATTGGCCTATTTCCAACCCTCCATATTAGGAAATGTATGTCAATTGGCTTATTTCCAGCCCTTAATACCAGGATGTCACTGGAAACTTTTACAACCTTTAACATTCTGTTCACTTCTTGTATACCGGGATATAGGCAAAAATAATAATAGTTTCCGTCAATTAGAACGAGGAAATATATTGGCCTATTTCCAGCCCTCCACACCAGAAAATGTATGTCAAATTGGCATATTTCCAGCCCTTTGTACTGGAAAATCACCAAAAACTTTTACAACCTATAATATTCTGTTTCAATTCTTGTATACTAGGATATAGGAAAAAATAACAATAGTTTCTGTAAATTGGAATAAGGAAATATATTAGACTATTTCTAACCCTCAATAACGAGAAACGTGTGTCATATTGGTGTATTTTCTACTTTTAAGACCGGAAAATCACTGTGAAATTACAAAGGATTATTTCCAAAAACACCTCATTTTTTCAAACGTTTCACTTTGAGCACTCGGTTTTGAAAAGTTTTGGAAAACCACCCCTAAAATCAAAACCACTAGTGGTTTTAGTATTTTTGTGAGTGGTTTTGGTGTTGTATCAGTAATTTTGATTTTAAAAAATTTCTGAATCTCCAAATTAAAACATATAGAATTTCAAAACCACTCATACAACACCAAAACCGCTTACAAAAATACCAAAACTACTAGTGGTTTCGATTTTGGGGGTGATTTTCAAAACTTTTCAAAATCGGATGCTCAAAGTGAAACGTTTAAAAAAATGAGGTATTTTTTGAAATAACTCAAATTACAAATTATTTCAACGTGTTGAAAGAGGGACACAACCTATTTCAATACAATTATATTTTTTTCCAAAGTAAATTGCTGCAACCAAAATCATACTTACAGTTATATACCTATTTCAATACCTATTTCAACAAGCAACCCAAAATCGACAAAAAATATTTTATAAACGATGCTTAAACCAAAATCATAACAAAAGTTACATATCTAAAGTAAAGAAGACTGGGGTGAATCAGGAACTTCCATATGTTTGTTTGGGCACGTGCGAATGTTATGTCCTAACTCCTTACACTCTCCACACCAGACTTGTTGGTGTCGCTTCCGAGGAGCATCTGTAGTTTTTGTGGCACTGTCACCTAGCCCACCATCAGTTGCATCATGAGAACCTGTATTATTTGTGCCTCCATTGCGCCTAATTCGCCTTGAAGTACACTAGTGTCTTTTTCAAGCCTATTTCTGAAAAAGGAAAAGAAAATTTATTTAAAGGCAGGAAAAAGCAATGCATCGATGCCGTTTCCCGGCCTACAGACCTGGAAAGAGAAGTAATTTTTGCCTATTTTCAGGTGTTAACACTAGGAAATCACTGACAAAAAATTCATGTTTGTTTCCATGCATAAAGGAAGGGAAATAGTCAAAATAAGCCCTATATCCCGGTATGGAGGCCAGTAAATGGTTTCCCTCTTCAACAATGGATATCACTGATAGATATTATCCCATCTGTATACTGGTATTATGACCGGAAATAGGTAAAAAACCACCTATGTTCCGGTATGGATGTCTAGAAACCAAAAAATTATTTACCAGCATGTGTCACGGTATCAATGTACAGAAATTAAATTGAAACATTTCCAGCCATGGACACCGGGAAATGGCGTTAATCTGGGACAGTTTTCTGGCATGGACACTGGGAAACAGCTGGAAAACTACATTTGGGTGTTTCAACTCTAACTCGTCAAATTGCATTCCAATACCATACAATTAACACGAAACGCTATCCAATTTCCATAATGACGTTACAAGTAACTCTAAAATTATTAATTCAAGACCCATAAACCCCTAGACCATAACATATCTTTGAGTTGTGATGGAAGATGAAGTTTTAGATAGGTAGTGGATAATTATGTGCTGACATTCCTATGGATTGTTAAGGGATAAATAAGGATGAATTTGTTGTGAATTTGTTGTGAATTTGGTGTCCCAAGGATGTGGAGAATTGAGATTGTAAAAGTTAGGTTTCCAATACAATTGAGGATTATTTTTCCTAGTGTAGGGACCATAAGTAAATTTTGTAAGGGTTTTTTATTAAATATGATGGGGTCTATATGTGAATATTATTTTTGAATTCAAATATTTAAATTAAAGGACATAATAGACCTTCCATATCTTTAAAACAAATAAATATAACTTAAATTGATTTTAAATTGTTTTTTTTAATGGGAGGAGTATAAAAGTTTTCTTGGTTTATTTGTTAAAAAAAAATTACTTAAATTAGAAATTTTAATTTTAATATAAAACTGGCCAAAAGTGTGCAAATCACCCATCATATAATATAATGTTAGAAACAACCACAAACAAACAAACACTTACCACAAGACAATCGATCGTATTAAAATTTGAACTGTGAACATCAAATACTGGTGGAATATTTTACGGATTAATTAATTACAACAATTTGTGGTTTGTTCATATTTGTAATTTGTTAAAACAATATAATTATTATTAATCATATGAATGTTATTATGATAACGAATCAATTGGAAGCAGAAGATCACCTCTTCGAATATATTTATTTCAAGTAGCTTGTATTCAAGCAATTAAATCAACTCTATATAGCTATTTGAAATGTATATTTATGAATGATAGCAGAGAACAAATACTACCCAATTGGGACAATAATTCAACCCATACATCATACAAATCAATTATATGCCAAATAAATAAATAAATAATGTAAAATCTTTTATCCACCCAAATTTAGATTATCAATGTACTATATAATTTTTTTAAAATAATAATTTTATTTATTTTTATTTAACTTTTGAATGAAAATACGAATATTTTTCAAAACGAATCTTAAAATTTCATTAAGAAACGATTTTAATGGTTATATTTTGTTGAGATAGGTGGTCAAAAGTAGTAAAATTAATAAATTACCAAATTAAAAATGGGATGTTAAATGAATTCTCTACTATCTAATCACAAATTGCGGATAACGACCACTGTTACATCAACTTGAAAATATATATTGTTTTTTGAATTTTTATGAAAAAATTAATATTATTTTTTAAAAAATTAAACAGATAATCATGGAATTTTTGAATTAAAAGAATTAAATATGTATAAAATATTAATTTTTTAAAAATTTATTTCTATAATAATATTTTATATATTTAAAATTATTATTGATTTAATATATCTATAATTCAATTTTCATTTTCATGGTTTATTTTTATAGATCCTAAATTATCATAATTAGGAAAATCAAATCCTTTTCCAAATAAGGATTATAACAATAAAGAAATAGATCTAAACTCAAAATAGAAAATCTTTCTAAAAGAATCATTCCAAAATAGAAATCCTTATAATCCAATTAATTAGGAATTCCTTCTGATTCAAGGCATCCCAACATATATTTTTCTGATTTTTGAGTTTTTTTTAATTATCTTTTTAAATAATTTATATCCTAATTCAATTCAAATTCATATAATTTCTATTTTTTTAAATTAATAATACAATATTTTCCTGATTTTTGAATTTTATTTTTTCTAATTATCTTTTTAAATAATTAATATCCTAATTCAATTCAAATTCAAATAATTTTTATTTTTTAAATTAATCATACAATAAATATATATATATATATATATATGAGTTTTGAGTTTTTTAATTATCTTTTTAATCTAATCTAATCCAATCCAAGTAGTATTCAATGTTTAATTAGGATTGAATACTGATTTGAATTGAATTAGGATATTACTTATTTAAAAATAATATACATAGATTTTTATTAATTTAATTAAAATACAAATATCTAATCCAATCCAAATAGTATTCAATGTTTAATTAAAAATAATATTTATTTATTTGATTCTTGAATATTTATTAATATTCTAATGCAATCCAAATACTAAAATTTTAGCCTATTTATAGAAATAACTAGTAGAATTGCTTGCGCGTTGCGCAAAATAATAATATTAAATATAACTATTTTAATTTTATAAAAATTATTAATATTATTAATATTAAAAAATTAATTAAGTTAAAAATATAAAAATATATTTATATAAATAAATATTTAAAAAAATAAAAAAAAATTAATATGTTTATAAATTTATTTTAATATTTTCAAAAAAAATTTAATTCTTTAACATACTTAATTTTCTCTTTATTATTTATTTTTAAATAAAAAAAAATCAAATATGATTTATTACTTATTTTACTTTTTTATTGTTCAAATTCTATTTATTCAATTTGTTTAAATAATCTCTAAAAAAATTAAGGATTAGGGCCCTAGTGAGTCTTACCTTTGGATTTACTAATTATTTTATCATAATTTATATATTTTTAATTTTTTCTTTCAATACAAATATTAAAAGTGAATATTGTCTGAGACTATCACAAATTATTCATTATAAATTGGTAGTTTTTTTTGTTATATATAAATTTTAATTTTCCAAATATATTATTAATAAAATTAAAATTATACCTACATATATAATTTTCATAGGTATTTTTTTATTATATAAAATTTATGTGGATTGAATTAAATAATATATTATTTTTATCTCAATATGATATACCTGCATATTTTTATTTTTTTAAACAAAAAGATTTCCATAATTTGTTCAATATAATAATAATAAATAATAGTGTAAAAATTATTTATACAAAAAAAAATATTAATTTTATAATAAAAAATATCATGAAACAGAGCATTGAGAATGAATATGTATCTATAATAAATATAATGTATAATCCATGTGAATCTTTTTAAATGTATTGAAATAGTTAAAATAACTCATTAAATAAGGACATACAAATTTTTTTACCTTTAAAATTTCCATTTGACCCGGATCAAATTGATCCATTTAGCATTACTCTTAAAATAAATACAATAATAACAATAAAATAATAAATCTTTAAATATGTAATACATTTTGGAAAATAAAATATTATACTTAAATAAAAATTTAATTTACAATGATTATAATATATTTTTTATTTTAAGAATAATACAATATTTAACTATTTGTTTCAAATAAAATATCTTCAAATCCAACCGTGGAGAGATGTTTTTAAATGTAATATATATCACTAAATTAGCTAATATAAAATTATAAATAGATCAAAATATTTCAAACTAATATTTCAAATTTAAATAAAAGTTTTTACATTAAGCAAATATTATATTAATTAAAAAAAAATGAATTGTCAACTACGCAATAGTTTCTTCTCGCCATTAAAAGTTATTGTATCACCAATTTTTTCCTCTATTTAAGTTTTTTATTTTTAATTTAAACACCCGCATTAAAAAAAATAATATAATTGAAAAGAAAATAAAACATATAGAAATATTTAGTACACAACATCATATTTTGATATAGAAGCGGAAATCATTTGGAAAAAAGAATTTGGTACAAGTAGCATTAAATAAGAAAATTTATTATTAAATTAGAAAATAGAAAAATTATAAAGATTCTTTGAATACTTTATTATTATTTAAATTAATAATAAAAATTATATTTTATCTACTTTCTTCAAGACTATCTAGTTCTTTCAATAATATTTATTTGACATTTATGTCCATAGGAAAAAAGAAAAAACTACACTTTCATTTACTTTCTTCGAGAATTTCACATCTTTCAATATTTCTTTGACATTCCTTTATCTGCATAAGAAAACAAAAAAAAAGGAAAAAAATTATAATTTTAAAATATTAATTTGAATTAATTAAAATTTTAAACTGCACAAATCTTATAAAAAAAAACTAAAAATTTTGAAGAAATTTATTTTTATTTTCAAGACAGCGTGATCCATAACTTACTTATATTAAAAATCTAAAAATAATTATTTAAAAAAAATAGAACAAATGTGGAAAATTGCAAAGAGAAGTAAATCATAACTCACCAATTTTTTTAATTCATCGTAATCAACGTATATGGTGACATAGCCAACAAATTTCCATATAAAACTATAAAATAAAAAATTACATTAAAACAACACAAATACATGAGATAATAAAAATTAAGAATTATAAATATAGAGCTAATAACAATAATCAATATATTAACAATACATAATCAAAACTAATATAAAATTAGAAACATTTTAAGATTTGCATATCTTATTGCAATTCCTTATCAAGAAGAAGTAGCAAAATAAAAATATAAACATTTGCCTAAAAAGATGAGGGAGAAGATTATTTACCATTGGTTGCATTGCAATTGATTGCTTTTTGTTGAGAAATGAGAAATATATATACATGTGAGAGAATGGATGATATAAATACAAAGATAAATGAGGGGAAATGTACACGAAACGAATAAAAAAATAAAAAGATGTTATAAAATCGAAAAGTCACACAATTAATAGACATTTAGTAGATTTAATAGATTTGTCTGTAAGTATATTCTTGTTTTTTTTTTTTGAATTTCGAGAAGTAATCGATTCATAAGGAAAAACAATCAAAACTTATTTAAAAAATACACATGTCGCATTTTGATTTGTAAAATTTGATTGAATTTCAAAAACCGTGATTTTAGGTGTTTTTCAACCTAACGCTGAACTCTCAGCGGTGCCACGTCATTTCTGTGGGGTCCGCTGAGAGTTCCGCTTTATAGATATATATAGATTAATGAACTTAAAATTTATGCTTCATCCAATATTCGCTTTCTCCATCATCTTAAGGTTCATCTCTTTTTATATTTTGATTTGATTTATCATCTTACGGTTCATCTCCATCAATAATTAATCTTTTTTTTTTCTTCAGATTTTATCCTGTATTTCAATGGATTTTCTGTTTCTTGAGTGACTGAATTTTATAAAAAAAAAAATTCTGCATATTTTTATCCGTGTTGTTTTCCAGTTTAGGTGATCACATTTTCTTATTATGATTGTCCGAAATTTATGAATTACAAGATAGGGTAGCTAATTTGAGGATTTTCTTCAAGATGGTAAAATTATCATCAACCTTTGGATCCTTGGAACCTCGCCGAAGTATGAGTCAAACCATAGTACAAAAGAGTTTTAAGAAGACCTGTTAAGGATGTGAAAGATATCCAAACATGAAAAAAAAAATTGATTTATCAATGTATTCAACAAAGGTAACATGTTTGTTTAACAATATGTTCAAAATGTTTGGTTATTTTGTTATTTACATATATTTTATATAAATTTCAAATTTGAACTCAAGTGAAAACCATCTCATTCAATAGTAGTGGTTGATCTGTATTTTTTTTTAATTTTTTTAATTCATGATAATTGAATATATTACATTTCAAAATAAAATAAAATAAAATAATACTTCATTAAATAAAAAAAAATTATATTACACAAATTTACAATTTAAAAATACAATATGAAAAATAAAATTTTATTTAAAAACTAAAATTAGAATCAGACCGTTATTTTTATTTATTAGTTATTATTTTTAATTTAAATAATATATTTAATTTTTAATTATATAAAACAAAAAATCATTAAATATTTAAAAATTTTAACATATACATTTTTAATTAATTAAAAACTTTAAAAATATATATAATTGATTTTTTAAAAAATTATGAAATAAATTCCACAACACTTTCGCGCGGGCAAACAACTATTAAAATATAATAAAAGAGGAGCACACATGCGAGAAATGACGAAAACACCGGATCATCAAAAACCACGACGAATAATACAACGATACGTGCTAATAAATAATATTTATAAACCAGTGCAATCTTCCGCACTTTATGCGAATTGATTTTTTAAAATTTATTTTAATAACAATATTTTAAATATTTGAAATTATTATTATATCTTTAATTCAATTTTCATTTTCATTGTGTGTGTGTGTGTTTTTTTTTTTTTTATAGATCCTAAATTATTTTAGAATTAAAGTAGAATGTGTAATAGTTTACACGTAATTGGTTCTTTTTGTATAAGGGATAGAAGTATTTCGATCAATGAAGATATCATGGTTTAGTAGGCGTGGATAGTCTACTTATGAGGTGACGACTCTGTCTTTCTTACGGGTTTATTATTTTGGAATGACAATTCACTTACGGTTCCGACGCATCTTGTGGTGATAGAACCGTCTTGGAACTTCAATTCACCTATGGGCTTTTCCTTCTTGAGACTTCGATCCATCTTGATCTTGTTTCCAAAGCTATTATTTTGTTTATGGACATTTTTGTAAAAATTGATACATTTGAAGTAATGACTTATAAATTTGAAGTACTGACTTATAAGAATTAGGTAAAAGTGAATAAATGAGCTATGGTTAATGAAACAAGATAAAGGACTTGAAAAATTGATCTTGAACTGTTATTGATGATAAATTTTGATGATGTATTGATATTGTCTTGCTAATGAACTTGAAAGTGTTTTTGAACTTGATGAGGAAAATTTGTTTAAGTGGTAGGAAAAACTTCCTAATGAACTTCATAACAAAATGACGTTGTTATGCATAATAAAAATTGAAATTGATATGAACATGCTTGATAATCAAGATGATTAATGAACTTGACTAAATAAGAGATCATGACATGTCTTGTGCATGATCTTGATGCTTGGAATGTTTGTTTAGTGAGCCAACCCTTAGTTCAATACTCTTGTCTAATGTTGTGATCTTAATGTGTTTTTGTCAAGTTAATATGGGTCTTTATTGGCCTCATTGGCTAGACTATGATTTGGGAAATCATATTGAATGTTTGATAATTAACATGATATTAACTTGGTTGGTAAGTTTTGGTTTTTGCTTGAATTTTTATTGAATTGGTAGAATAGATAAGAACTTGAAAATTGAAAATTGTTAACTTGTGTTGTTGTTGCAACAAGTTGACCAAATAGGCAACTTGTTCAGTTTCGTTCTCCCAAATGATTGAATTTCTTGTCGAATGGATTGTTTGTTTGTGTTGTTTGATGATTATAGATGATATGTTTAAAATTTGGTAACATTCCGATGTCATTCGGATGTGTTCTGAAGCTGTGCAATTAGCTCAAAAACCAGCCTGGGTGTAATACCCTATATTGAGACATGGTTAAAAGGAATTGAATTGCTACCCATATCACTAATGTACACATTGTTTTTCGAGAGCCTATAACTTGAGAACTCCAAAGTTAAGCGTGCTTGGCTTGGAACAATCTTGGGATGGGTGACCTTTGTTAAGCGTGCTTGGCTTGGAACAATCTTGGGATGGGTGACCTTTTGGGAAGTTTTCCAGGAAATCATGTGAGTAAGGACAAAGCATACTGGAAAGCGTTATGGTGGTCTGTGGGGCTAGTGTTCAGCCTTAAGACCGATTGTAAATGACGTGGCGCCCTGCCACTGCGCTTCGGGTTCATCCAGAACAACCCTGCGACCGCATCGTGCATGTGGACATAAGAGCCCTTGACATTCGTCTAGCAGGGGTAAAGATTCTGGGAATGATGTGGATCAACCACAACAAGGACCTTGTGTCCTAAGGGGGTTGAATGTAACGCCCCATATTAAGACATGGTTAAAAGGAATTGAATTGCTACCTATATCACCAATGTGCACATTGTTTTTCGGGAGCCCACAACTTGAGAACTCCAAAGTTAAGCGTGCATCTTGAGATGGGTGACCTTTTGGGAAGTTTTCCCGGAAAGCATGTGAGTGAGGACAAAGCGTGCTGCAAACCGTTATGGTGGTCTGTGGGGCTAGTGGTCAGCCTTAAGACCAATTGTGAATGACGTGGTGCCCTGCCACCGCGCTTCGGGTTCATCCGGAGGCGGGGGCCAGACGTTACACTAGGTGCCTGAAAATTTCTAGTTTTTACCCTGAACTTCAAAACCTCCGTTCTACCTCATCCGGAATCCGATTTAAGCACCATTTGCGGCTATGGATTTGTTATCAAGTTTAGTTCCCAATTATATAATTTTATTACCAAAATTCAGGGCTTTACATGGTTCGCATGGATCGACAAGGTCAGACCATGTGAGCTGTTACTTTTGAGTCCTGATGGGAGAAAACCAGACTGACAGTGTGGACATATACGGTTAGACCGTGTTGCATGTTGTTACTCTTTATTTTCACTTGTATTTTTTTTTAACTCAATGTATACTTATTTATTTTATTTATTTATTATTTTAAAATAAATTAGTGGGTTGTTTTTCACCCTTGAATTTCAAAAACTCCTCTTAGGATACTAATCATTTTAAATCTTGTTTTTCTAGGTATTGTAAACTTGAAGATTACTTGTTTAGGATGGTGTGATTCCATTAATGAATTATATGATTGTAAATTGCCTTTTTTTTTTTTAAGTTATCGAATATTCTTACGAGTGTTATTTTCTCGTCAAATAATCAATTTTCTTAAAGAAAGGATTTTGATAAACAAAACACTTTTGTAGTAAGCTAAGGACTCATTGAATTCCTAAGTTCTTGAGGATGCACTTAAATATTTCTTCTTTTAATAATTTATTTGGGTTATTTCCTACCAATTTATTTTACTTTTCCAAAGGTTAAATGGATGACGGATATTGTTTTAATGAATATATTTTCGAAATGTATTTGATCACATTTGAGTTTTGTAACTTCGTAAACCTTGGAAGGTTGTCAATTGATTGGTTGTTCCTTATTAGAAAAGTGTCAGGTGTCTTGTTCTAAGTAATAAAATATTACGTTAGGTCAAGGTCTCTTTAGAGTCGAGTTGTTTGGACTAAATGTGTTTTGGCTCTTAATTGAATGTCTTGATGGTTTTCCTTGAATGATTGATTGATTAAATGTCGTTTGATTGATTAATTATTAGAATTCAACTATTAATAACATGATAAATGTGATTAACCTTAATAATTGGTAAATCATGAAATGGACATGTTTGCGTGATATAATATGTTATGATTATTGCACTAGCATGGATGATTAATCAGAATTTTTTGTGCTCGACTTCTATGTGATAAAGTGAGCTTAGAGATGCTCTTATTAGAAATGCATTGTGTATAAAATCATTGCATATTGACGAGAAGGTAAAAACATTAGTACGTGTATGTTGGGAACATGAAATGCGAACTGAACGTGTGACTGACCCTTCTTTTCTTTTCTTTTTTTTCTATTTTTTTTCCCAAAAAATTTGTTTACAGGTTTGATCAAGCAAGACATATGATTCTTAAGGCTCTCATGGTGAAGGATTTAATTTTGTACTTATACTTATATGTATTTAAATGCTAGTTATGTTAGGGATTTTCATTATATCCTTTTTTCATCACAGGCCACAAGTTCAATGATCAAATCAATAAGATGATGAATCAGCTTTGTTGATGATGTTGATGCTATGACTAATCCCAACTTATGCTCTGATACCAGTTTGTTAGGGATAGACGAAATAGAATAGCACCAACCAAAGTAGAAACAAACAACAAAGTAATGAAGAAGTAGAAAAGAGACACAAGAGATTTAACGTGGTTCGGCGATGTGCCTACTCCACCAAGATAGCAACTTAACTATTGAGAAATAAGGATTACAAGTCTTTCAGACTACACTCTTTCTCTAATGCTATCGTGCACTCTACCTAGACTAGCAATAGCCTAATTAACCAATTGTACCGAAGGAATAACCAAACCTGACGAGATGCATTAAATTGCCAGAGATAGAACGTCTTCTCCAACCATCCATTGTACCAACAATGGTGCTATCTATGCCAGACAACTTTCGGATACCTAGAAGGTAGTAGAGGCGCCAACTCTTGATGATTGGGGTTATGACCCCCAATCCTTGATCTCCACCCAGAGGGTTGGGATGAGATAATTACTTCTTCATGAGACAACTCTATTTATAGTGACCACCAAATATACTTTCCTAATTTATTTCCTCTTTATAGGAAATACCAAATCATCATAATTAGGAAAACCAAATCCTTTTCCAAATAAGGATTATAACAATAAGGAAATAGATCTTAATTCAAAATAGGAAATCCTTCCAAAATAGGAATCATTATAATCCAAGTAATTAGGAATTCCTTGTGATTCAAGGCATCCCAACAAGTTATATGGTAAAATAAATCCATGAAATATTTTGAGAAATGTTTGTAAAGGATTACTTATTTGGTGAGTATTTGTATAACCCTTGTCTATATGATTTTATGACTACAATCTTGTTTGAGAAAATAAAATGATTATTAGTCTTCCGCTTTTATTGTATTGTTAATATTTGAAATAGTGAATTCTTTTGTGAAGAAATTATGTTAAAGCTTTCCACAAATATCTCCACACTTTATAGACTTTTGAAAATTGTACTTGAATTGTAAATTGATAATATGGCGGTTGGACCTCTCATTACTGTCTCGGTCACAGTGGGAGTTCGACGCTATCTTCAAATATATATTTTGAAAATTGAACATATATTTCAAATTTAAATGTTAATTATTATATTATTTTTATTATTAACTAATGTGATTTTTAATATAAAATTATTACAAGAATGAGATTATTATGTATTTTTAAATATTAATAATTGAAATTATTTTTTTTAATTTTATCTTTTATTTGCATTATATAGCCCAATTTTAAAAATTTTACAAAAATAATATTTCAAACTTTCACTTTTAAAAAATGAACCAAATTGACCATTTTACCTTCTGTGAAGACCTTTTACACTAATCTGTGAAGACCTTTTACAGTAATCTGTGAATATGTGAAGGTGGCCTGTGAAGAGAATCTGTAAAGGTGCGATGATCTATTTTTGAAAATCAAAGTTTAGGTAGCTCAAAAATAAAAATAAAGTTTAATTGGTTTAGTTTTGAATTTTCAAAATTTATTCGATTCATTTTATTTAATTTTCCTTAATTCTAAAGTTCATATTCTGAACTATTGGTTACACCAAAATTCTACCACCACAAAAATCAACATTAAAGGCCCAAAATCCGGCCTTTCGGTATCCAATCCAAATCTACACTTATAGGACATGTAAAATTAACCTAATATGTACGGTAAATAAGAACTCATCTTCTCGGAAAATATTGCTTATCCAACTACTCCACATCTTTGGATGAAATTTCAATCTCAATCTGTAAAGAAAATAAAATAAATTAACAGAATAGAGTACACATAATAATTTTCTTTAACATAACTAAAAATTCAACTGACCTGATACTCAAAATCAGAAGTATTAATGTTACTTTGAATCTGAATGGATGTATGATTTATCTCATGAATTCATACGATAGTTAGATGGTCTAGAAATATTAATTTGCTGTGAATATTGTATACGTGGCTTTTTACTTATCGTACATGCAGTAAATATATATGTAATGATTTGAAAAAATGAATAAATATAGAGACAATCACTTTTCTTCATGTACAATCTGTAGTTTGCTTTTTTGCTATATTATTTTTCTCCGTTCATCAATAATATTTTCCTTCAATATATCACAATCTACAATATTCTAGAAGTATCCAATCAAGATTATCAGATTATTTTCTGATCCCAATTAAGGGTGGACATGAGCTGATTTGGTCTGATTTTACCTAATACCGTCCCAAGCCCAGTTGTACCAGTTTTTTAAAGGTTGAGACCAGCCCAATATATTTTAAATGATAAAACCGGCCGGTCCGGTTTTTTATTGGGCCGGACCGAACCGGACCGGTTTTGTCGGTTTGGATATATATATCGTGCTTTTTCTTTTCTTCAAATTTGACTCTTAATATATTCATAAAATTTTCAAAATTACAAAATCATTAAAACATTTCCAAATATCTTATATCCAAAATCATCATTGAAAATTTAAATTGCTAACCATATTGATCTAATTTAAATTTTCATCATTCACCAAATAAAAACTAACAGCAACATATTATAAATCCATTAAAATCTTATTAAAACAAAAATAAAAAATTTAGCAACATATTACATTTTTATTGATATTATATTAAAATAACAATAAAGAATTTTTTTTTCCAAACATATAAATTAAAAAGAGTTTTTCATTTCAATGTTATCATCTTGTCACCCACGAAATACAATTCTTCCACTTCAAATATATATTTATAATAGTGTAAGAATTGCATAACTATAATAATTAATACATATTTCAAATAAATAGAATTATCACATAGTGTTCACAATAACCAATATATATTTAATTGTTTATTTCTTCAATCGGTTTCGGTTTTGGGCCGGTTTTTCAGAATCTCAAACCGAACCAGAACCGATATAACCGATTTTAAACATATTAAGATTGAACCAGACCTATTAAACTTGAAAAATCAGATGAAAAGATTTGGATCGGTTTGGGCCGGGCCGGTTTAGTCGGGTCCGGTTTTTATGCCTACCCCTAATCCCAACACTTTCTATTTAATATTGAACTATTTTCTTCTCTTCTACCCATACTCTATTTTTATTTTTACAACACGTTATCAGCAAGAGTATACTCTTTGGTTGTCACTTAGATGGATCTTCTAGATCAGAAAGTGTTTGATAATTGTGATTCTGGTTACGAGGAAATAGTGAATTTGAAAATTGGAAAATTACAATTATTCACTTGAAGTTGAATAATGGAATTCTGGAAATCTGGAAATTTAAAGAAAGTGTTCTTATTTTGCAAAAAATGAATCGATACAAATTTGAGCCATTGTTGGTTTCTGGAGCAAATTATATGAGATGGTTGAGTGATTGTGGAATAAGGTTGAAATCCAAAATCTATACAAAAATCTAGATAAGAAAAATGAAATAACCGAGCAGGAGAAGAATAAAGCTTTGATTATACTCTGAATCCATCTGAGTGATGATTTGCAAAATCAGTATATGACTGTCATTGATCCTTCAGATCTGTGGCAACCATTGATTTCTAGATATAATCGCCAAAATGAGATCATTGTGCCCGAAGTACGAGATGAATGACATAATTTGAGATTCGAAGATTTCAAAAGCGTGAGTGAATACAACTCAGCCATGTATTTGATTGTGAACAAACTGAAAATGTATGGGGAGACAAAAAATGAATATGAAATGTTAGAAAGACATTTACCATGTTCCATCATTCCTAAACAATTTTACAATAGCAGTATCGGGAAAGTAAATTCCAAAAATATGATGATTTAATTAGACATTTGGATATTGCTGAAAAACACAACCAATTGTTGTTGAAAAATAGTGAAAGACGCCCTGTTGGCACCAAAGCATTCCCAGAAATGAATGCACATTATAATGAAAATCCAGGCAGGGGTCATGGTCGTGGTTATCGTGGTCGTGGTCGTGACCGTAATTCTAAGCGTTGGAATGATTATGGAAATGGATGTGGGAATGGTCGTGGTAATGGCCGAGGTGGTCGAGGATCTAGAAATGGTCAGGGACGTGGCCATAATAGGGATTATGGATATCCGTATAATAATCCAAATACTCCCCAGAAGTGGAATACTAACAATGTTAGTTCCAGTAAAGGGAAAGAAGTTCTGGAACCACCAAAGTTAAATCGTGGTCCCTGTTATAGATGTGGTTCTTCCACTTGTTAATTAAGAACTTGTCGTGCCCCTAAACATGTAGTTGAAGCTTATCAAAAGTTGAGACGCAAACAAGAAAAAGAAAAAATAATGAAGCAAATATGGCTGATATTTTTGGCGATGGTGATATTGGTCCTATCAACATATCAAATCTGAAAACTGTTGATTTCTTTGAAGATCCTGATGGGAGGATAGATCACCTGATTGGTGATGGAACCGTTAACTACAAGTGAATGTTATGAGTTCGAATCAAGAATTAGTTATATCTGGAGATATATGTTTAGCCGATAGTGCTACGACCCATATAATTTTGAGAGATACAAAATATTTTATGGAATTGATTCCAATTCAAGTTAAAGTGAATACCATATTAGGTCTAATAGATCTGATCGAAGGCTTCGGAAGAGCTTCAATTGTGTTACTAAATAGCACTGAATTGAAAATTGAAAATGCATTATACTCTCACAAATTCAGAAGAAATTTGCTCGGTTTAAAAAATATAAGAATGAATGGATATAATATTGAAATAGTTGACGAAAAGGGTGTCAAATATTTGTGTATTATTTCGAATAAATCAGACTAGAAGCTTGTGATTGAAAAGTTTCCTATTTCCTCATCTGGGTTATATTATACAACCATCGGGCATATTGAAACACATGCTATTGAGAACTAGAAGTTCTCTGATCCTAAAATATTCCAACTTTGGCATGATCGATTTGGGCATCCGGGATCCACAATGATGCGAAGAATAATTGCAAATTCAGAAAGGCATCTACTGAGAAATTATAAAATCCTATTGAATGGTAGGGGCCTGTGTATCCTATGTTCCCAAGAAAAATTGATAACGAAACCATCGTTTACGAAAGTAGGTTTTGAATCTCCATCATTTTTACAAAGAATTCAATGAGATATATGTGGACTCATTCATCCACCAAGTGGACCCTTTTCTACTTTATAGTTTTAATAGACACATCCGCAAGATGGTCCCATGTATGCTCATTATCTACTCGTAATGTTGCTTTTGCTAATATGCTAGCACAAATTACTCGATTACGAGCTCATTTTCCAGATTACCCTATTAAGAATATAAGACTTGATAATGCTAGGAAATTTACATCGAAAGCATTTGATGAATAGTGTCAAGTATCAGGGATTGATGTTGAACATCTTATGCCACATGTTCATACCCAAAATGGATTAGCTGAATAATTAATTAAGCGCTTTCAGATAATTGCGCGAACTATATTAATGCGCTCGAAATTACCAGTGACTGTTTGGGGACATACTATATTGTATGCTGCTGTATTGATTCGTATTTTCCCAACAACTTATAACCAATATTCCCCCTTACAGTTAGTATTTGGGCATCCTCCTAACATCTCGCATTTGAGAACACTTGGGTGTGCTGTATATGTACCCATTACTCCATTCAGAGAACAAAAATGAGACCCCAAAGACGTTAAGGAATATATGTGGGCTTTGATTCTCCATCAATTATTAGATATTTGGAACCATTGACAGGAGATTTATTTACAGCTAGATTCGCTGACTGTCAATTTGATGAAAGTAATTTTCCGCCACTTGAAAAAGAAAAGATTTCTCTTGAAGAGAAACTTGAATTAGCATGGAAAGTTCCCACATTAGCGCATATGGATCCACGTACTCCCAATGTGAACTAGAAGTTCAAAGGTTCCTACATTTACAAATGATAGCTAATCGAATGCCATATACATTTAATGATACTTCGAAAATAACCAAGTCTTATATAGAAGCTGCTAATGTACTAGCATGGGTAAATGTTCCAGAAGGACAATTTCAAAAGACGATAACAAATGAAACTCTTATCCCACGCCAGAAGCGTGGTAGATCACCTGGTTCAAAAGATACAGTTTCAAGGAAAAGAAAGAAAAATGATCTGGATCCTAAAACCACATCCAATGAAATCTCAGATGTTGTTGAGATTTCTGAAAATAATCTCCCTGAAGGAGGAAATGGTAAAGAAGTATCATAATCAAAAAATGAAGAAATTTCTGTAAATTTCAATCAAGAAATATGGAATAGAAATGAAATGAATGTTGATGATCTATTTTCCTGCATAGTGGTAGTAGATATTTTATACGATGATCATGAGCCATGTAGTATGGAAGAATGCATAAATAGACATGATTGGAAAAAATGGGAAGAAGTAATCCAAGCAGAGTTGAACTCTCTAAATAAACGAAAAGTTTTTGGACCCATAATGAAAAACCAGAAGATGTTCAACCAGTTGGTTACAAATGGATATTCGTTCAGAAACGAAATGAAAGAAATGAAATTGTGAGATACAAAGCACGTTTTGTTACTCAAGGTTTCTTCCAAATACCTGGAATTGATTTTGATGAAACTTATTCTCCAATAATGGATACTATTACGTTCCGATTGCTGATCAGTCTTGCCATTTCTGAGAAACTGGAAATGTGTCTTATGGATGTAATCACTGCATATCTATATGGATCACTTGATTTTTTTATATTTATATGAAACTCCCAGAAGGATTGAAACTACCTGAATCATATCAATTGGGATCTCGAAACTTGTATTCCATAAAGTTACAAAAAACCTATATGGATTGAACAATCCGGGAGAATGTGGTATAAACGTTTTAGTGATTATTTAAAAGAAGGATACCAGAATAATGTTATATGTCCATGTATCTTCATTAAGAGATCAGGGTCTGGTATTGCCATTGTAGCAGTTTATGTGGATAATATGAATATCATTAGGACTCCTGAAGAGATCAAACAAATTGCTGAATATTTGAAAAAGGAGTTTGAGATGAAATATTTGGGAAAAACAAAATATTTTGTTCTGGAAATTGAACATAAATCAAATGACATATTGATTTATCAATCAGCATACATTGAAAAGCTTCTGAAAAAGATTCAATATGGATAATGCCCATCCATTAAGTACACCCATGGTTGTAAGAACACTTTATCCAAAAAAAGATCCATTCCGACCAAAGGATGATGACGAACAAATACTTGATCCTAAAGTACCATATTTGAATGCAATAGGTGCACTGTTATATTTGACACAATGTACGATATCAGATATCTCGTTTGCTGTAAATTTATTAGCAAGATATACTTCTGCACCAACCCGTCGTCATTGGAATGGAATCAAACATATTTTGCGTTACCTGAAGGGTACAAAAGATTAGGGAATATTTTATACGAATTTTGATAAATTTCTGGGTTTGACTAATTATGCCGATGCTGGATACCTTTCGGATCCACATAAAGGACGTTCTCAAACTGGCTATATTTTCACGTATAATGGTACTGCGATCTCCTGGAGATCTACGGAACAAACTTTAGTAACCATGTCCTCGAATCATGCCAAAATTTTAGCATTACACGAAATCATTCCAGAGTGTATTTGGTTGAGATTAATGATCCAACGTATCCAGAATTCATATGGTATCTCCCAAACTACGAATGAGCCAACTGTAATTTTTGAAGATAATGCGGTATGCATCGCCCAACTTCGAAGAGGTTATATCAAAGGAGATCGAACTAAACATATTTCCCCTAAATTATTCTTCAATCACGAGTTTCAGAATACTGGTCAAATCGATGTTAAGCAAATTAGATCTTCCAATAATCTAGCCGATCTATTAACAAAATCATTACCGACATCAACCTTCGAGAAACTCGTTTACGAGATCGGAATGCGAAAACTCTCCAGATTGAAATATTAGATGTATGGTGTCATCATCAGGGGGAGAATTTTTGTAGTCCAACTGTACTCTTTTTCCTTCGTCTAATTTTAACGAGGTAGTCATATGGTAGAAATCCAAGGGGGAGTGTTGTGATTGTTGTATATGTGGCTTTCCATTTGTCGTGCATGCACTAAATATCTCCATGCAAAATGACACGTGCCCAACAACTTCATTATATATATATGTAAAGATTTGAGAAAATGAATACAGATAGACACAATCACTTTTCTTCATACAAAACCTGTAGTTTTCTTTTGCTATATTATTTTTCTCCGTTCACCAATAAAATTGTCCTTTCAATATATCACAATCTACAATATTCCAAAAGCATCCAATCAAGATTACCATGTTATTTCCTGATTCCAACACTTTCCATTTAATATTGAACTATTTTTTCTCTTCTACCCATACTTTATTTTTATTTTTACAACACAATCGGTTTAATATAAGCAGTATAAAATGTTACTCAGACCATGAAAACAAAACAAATATAAATATAAAACAATCTTAGATTTTTTTTCTTGGATACTATTCTATTGTTAGTGGGCGTGTTGAATATTTGAATATGGGTGTCTGTGGTGGGAAAATAACCATAAGGCATCATAGTCGAAGGTAAGAGCAAGCAAAGGGAACCGAAGTCCAGAACCAAGCTCGACCGAAGACAGAAGAGGTACCCTAAAACCAAGCTTAGCCGAATATAGAGGGTACCCAAAAGCTACCCTCGGCCGAAAAAGAGGGCCAAAGGCTCAAGAAACGCGCCAATCTAGCTCGACCGACATAGTAGAGTATAGTAGAGTCCGAACCGAAACGCTCCAGCCCACCGAATGATTACCTAACTAAACACGGATTTCCAACGTCCAATCGGAGAAGGAAGACTTATCATACCAGGCCAAGGATTTCCAAAAGTCCGATAGATAAATGAAGACCAACCCCATTGAAAGAAGGAAACCAAGTCCAAAAAGGAGACCGAATTCAAGGAAAACAAGGAGTCCCAATCCAAATAGAAATAGGACCCAAATACCTCCTATAAATAGGAGGTAGGAATGATTGTAAAGGCATCCGATTTTTACTCATTAGAACTAAACTCTGTGAGACCACATCTGTAAGCTGTTTAGCTACTTTATTCAAGCAATCTTAGCCTAATATTTGGCTGTGGTTTATTTGGCACCACAGTTTGGCGCCCACCGTGGGGCTACGAACCTCACACACAAGGTTAAGGTTTCTTAAAAATTCCAAATTCCATCTACAATTATTCTCCGCATCTGTTCTTACCAGACATGGCTCCAATAAACCCTAATACCACCAACTTGGAAGATCAAGTTCCGAAGACACCTGAGGAACAGCTGGCGATCTTGACAGAGATGTTGAAAAAAGTTGAAGAAGAGAAGGAACAATGGAGGAAAGAAGCGGAATCCAGAATGAGATCCACAAACCTCACTAAGGAAAAAGCCCGGCAACCAAACCGGAAATATTCTCCCCTTCGGAAGCGCAAGCTCAACTTTGAGGACTCCGGTGAGGAGACATCGGAAAAAAGTGATGGGTCGACGGAAAGTCGTAAAAACACAGATCGCCGCGATATGAGCAGTTCCGACGAAGGAGCCAGAGGTCCAAAATCAACCCGGAAAGACCGAGAGAGACGCCGTGATCAGGAAATCAGAGAACTAAAAGACCTGGTACAGAGAACCTCAGGAAGAAGGATCACGATGAGGTCGTCGACAATGCTATATTCCGACATGCCCTTCACATCATGGATCCTAGAAACAAAGATGCCTAAAAGGTTCTCAATTCCGAACATGAAATCATATGACGGGACAACAGACCCTGAAGACCATATCGCCGGATACAAAAATCGCATGGGAACCTGCAATATCCCAGAAGAAGATATGGAAGCAATTATGTGTAAAAGTTTTGGTTCCACCTTGACAGGAACCGCCCAGAGGTGGTATTCGGCTCTGCCAGAGAAAAGCATCAAGTCATACTCATCATTGGTCACCAAATTCGTGAACCAATTCTCAGACAGCAGGAAGAAGGAGAAAGACGTAGATGATTTGTATGATCTAAAACAAGGGAGCGCTGAAAGTCTCAGACAATATGTCAGAAGATTCAAAGAGACCAAAATGGCCATTCCCGACTGCCGAGACAAAAGCGCCACCAAAGCTTTCATCAAGGGCTTACTGAAGACTTCCAAGTTTTACGAAAGCCTAAAGCTAATCAAATCCCGCACTTTCGAAGACGTTCTGGAAAGGACCGAAGACGCGATGGAGTATGAGGAGGTGCTCCAGCCCAAAAATCATAGAAGCTCCCAGAATACGCCAAGCTCCCGCGGTCGAAACAGTACTGGAAATTTCGGCCGAACTGAAAGGCCGAGGAGCAACTTCACGGAGATTGACCGCAGTGGCCCGTCTAGACCAGATTATACCGGCCATAATTCTTCGAGACCAGATTACCCTGAACACGGCCGGAAGAGAAAAGAACTACTACCTTATCCACTCACCATTCCCACAAGAGAAACCCTTGCAATTCTTAAAGGAATGGGAGACAGAGTTAGATGGCCTGACAAACCAGCGAACCCCGCAGGAGCATGGAAAGATAAATCCCGATACTGCCACTTCCATGGAGACCATGGCCATAACACGGACGACTGTTGGACCCTCAAGAGAGAAGTCGCCGAGCTAATAAAAGCGGGTCACTTACGGGAATATTTATCTGAAAAGGGGCGAGAAATCGCAGCCGAGGCCGATAAAAATCGCCGATCTCCGAAAACGGTCCCAGTCGCGAACGCGGAAGAAGAAAGGGTGATCAACATGATCGCAGGGGGTTCCGAGACATGCGGATTAACCAGCTCGGCAGCAAAGAGAAAGCTGAGAAACTCTCTCAGTATTTATAGCATCAGAGACGGACCCACAACCGATAACTACTCTATCACCTTCACAGAAGAAGAGGCCAAAGGGATCAATGCGCCACACCACGACGCATTAGTGATCAAAATCTCGATAGCAAACCTAACTGTAAAAAGAGTATTAGTGGATAACGGAAGCTCGGCCAACATACTATTCCTCGAAACATTAAAAAATATGCAACTGGACGAGAGGATGATGCGCAGAAAGGTCGTCTCCCTTATCGGCTTCGATGGTAAAACCACCTCAACAATCGGGGAGATCGAACTACCAGTATTCACAGAAGGGATCAATCTGGACACAACCTTTCTCGTGATAAGCTCGAGGTCCGCATACAATGTGATACTCGGAAGACCCTGGATACACGATATGAAGGCAATCCCATCTACATATCACCAACTCATCAAGTTCCCAACCCCGCGAGGGATAAATCAAATAAAGGGTGAACAAAGCTCCTCCAAGGAATGCTACGCTAACTGCTTAAAGCAGAAGGGGGTTAAAGAATAGCAATTAACGTCTCGGCCGAACACACCCCGAAGCCCGACCGAAGACGAAGTAGATGAAGTCCCCCTGGATCAGGTAGGGGCGAAAACGGTGCAGATTGGGGCCGCAGTAGAAGGCTTAGAACGGGAAAAGCTGATAGGCTTCCTCAAAGCCAACCAGGACTGCTTTGCCTGGTCACATAAGGATATGACTGGGATTGACCCAACGATCATAACCCACGAGCTGAACGTGAAAGAAGGCGCGAAACCAGTCAAACAGAAACGCAGAAGGTTTGCCCCTGAAAGAAACAAAATTATCAACGAAGAGGTCGAAAAACTCCTCGCAAACAGATCTATCAGAGAAGTCCAATACCCGGACTGGCTTGCTAATGTGGTAGTCGTCAAGAAAAAGATTGGGAAATGGAGGGTCTGCATCGACTTCATAGATCTAAATAAGTCGTGCCCAAAAGATCCCTTCCCGTTGCCACATATCGACCTCACCATCGATGCAACTGCGGGCTACGAGATGTTGAGCTTCATGGACGCCTACTCAGGTTACAACCAGATCTTGATGCATCCCAACGATCAAGAAAAAACTGCATTCATCACGGAGAGGGGGATTTACTGCTACAAAGTAATGCCCTTCGGCCTAAAAAATGCAGGATCTACATACCAAAGACTCATGAATAAGATGTTCGCTGATAAGTTGGGAAAAACCATGGAAGTCTATATCGACGACATGCTAGTTAAATCCAAGGATGCATGTCACCACGTACATCACTTGAGCCAGGCTTTCGAGACACTCCGAAAATATAACATGAAGCTCAACCCTCAAAATGTCAATTCGGAGTCAAAGCAGGGAAATTCTTGGGGTATCTAGTCACGAAGAGGGGAATCGAGGCCAACCCGGATCAGATAAGACCCATCCTGAACATAGCAGAACCTCGAAGCAAGAAGGACGTGCAAAAGCTCACTGGAAGGCTTGCCGCACTGACCCGATTCATTCCTAAGGCTTCAAAAAAATTTCAGCCTTTCTTCGAGGCTCTCAAAAAATCCAAAGAATTTGAGTGGACAGAAAAATGCAACAAAGCTCTGACAAATATCAAGGATTTCTGGACCAGCCCTCCACTCTTGGCCAAACCAGAAGACGGTGAAAAACTCTACTTATACCTAGCACACTCCGAAATTGCAGTAAGCGCCGTTCTGGTCAAAGAAATCGGGGGAAAACAACAGCCAGTCTACTTTGCAAGCAAAACCCTGACGTCGGCCGAGGCCAGATATCCTACCCTGGAAAAAGCGATCCTGAGCCTATTTTTTGCTGCAAGAAAACTTCGAGCATACTTCCAAGGGCACCCAATCGCGGTCATAACGGCGCTACCCCTTCAAAGCGCCATCCATTCCCCCGAAAAATCTTGAAGATTAATGAAATGGGCCCTAGAACTTAACGAGCACGACGTTTCCTTCGAGGGAAAGAGGGCGATCAAATCTCAAGCTCTGGCAGATTTCATGGCTGACTTCGAAGAAGCTCCACCGGCCGAAACAGCCTCGGTCGATATTAACCAACTGACAACACCCTCAACTGACGAATGGATACTAGAAGTAGACGGGGCTAGCAGGCAAAGCGGCAGCGGCCTAGGTGTATATCTCAGGCCCCCAAATCTACCCCCAATATTTCAAGCAATCCGATGCGAATTCCCAGCCACCAACAATAAGGCCGAATACGAAGCCCTTATCGCAGGGTTAAGGGTGGCGAAAGAAAGTGGAGCGCACAATTTAACGATCAAATGCGACTCCCAGCTGGTGGTAAATCAAATCAACGGTACATACCAGGCCCGAAACGAAAAGATGGCCAAGTATTTGAAGATGACCAAAGGTCTTATGAAACGCTTCCAAAAGGCCACAATAAAACAGGTCCCAAGAGAAGAGAACGAAAGGGCCGACGCTATGGCAAACCTCGGAGCCTCAATGCATAAAGACAAGCCGACGGGACAAATTGTATACGCCTTCCTTCCCAAAGCAGCCATTGAGTATGAAGAAACCTTGGCCATAGAACAAAGTGACTGGAGAACCCCAATCATCAGCTACATCAATCATGGTCAAGTACCTGAAGACAAGGCAGAAGCTAGGAAGCTACGAGCCTAGGCCGCCAGGTTTTGCGTCATCGGAGGGTTACTTTTTAAAAGATCCATAGGCGGTCCCTTCTTAAACTGCATCTCCCTCCCTGAAGCCGAACTAGTGTTGAAAGGGCTCCATGAAGGATCAGCCGGAAACCATTCCGGAGGGAGAAGCCTAGCATTCAGAGCGCACAGAGCCGGGTACTACTGGCCAACCATGAAGACAGATGCGGCCAAACTTGTAAAAAAGTGCGACAAATGCCAAAGACATGCCAACTACTCCAACCTTCCCGCCGAAAATCTACACAGCATCACCTCTCCATGGCCGTTTGACAAATGGGGGATGGATATCATCGGGCCTTTCCCGATGTCCACACAGGGTCGAAAAAGATATATACTGATGGTAACCGATTACTTCACAAAATGGATAGAGGCTGAAGCACTAGAAAGAGTCAGAGAGCAAGAAGTGCAGAGATTCATCTGAAAACACATCGTCTGCAGATTCGGCATACCAAGGGAAATTATCACTGAAAACGGCCCAAAGGGCAACCCGAAAATTGCCAAAGGCAAGCCCCTGGTAAATCTGGAGGGTCTCGGGCGAAGACATACTGCTCAAGGAGCAATACAAAAACTGCCCAAAGGGCAACTCGAAAATTGCCAAAGGCAAGCCCCTGGTAAATTTGGAGGGTCTCGGGCGAAGATATACTGCTCAAGGAGCAATACAAAAACTGCCCAAAGGGCAACTCGAAAATTGCCAGAGGTAAGCCCCTGGTAAATCTGGAGGGTCTCTGCTCAATGAGCAATACAAAAACTGCCCAAAGGGCAACCCAAAAATTGCCGAAGGCAAGCCTCTGGTAAATCTGGAGGGTCTCAGGCGAAGACATACTGCTCAAGGAGCAATACAAAAACGGCCCATAGGGTAACCCGAAAATTGCCAAAGGCGAGCCCCTGGTAAATCTGGAGGGTCTCGGGCGAAGACATACTGCTCAAGGAGCAATACAAAAACGGCCCAAAGGGCAACCCGAAAATTGCCAAAGGCAAGCCCCTGGTAAATCTGGAGGGTCTCGGGCGAAGACATACTGCTCAAGGAGCAATACAAAAACTGCCCAAAGGGCAACCCGAAAATTGCCAAAGGCAAGCCCCTGGTAATTCTGAAGGGTCTCGGGCGAAGACATACTGCTCAAGGAGCAATACAAAAACGGCCCAAAGGGCAACCCGAAAATTGCCAAAGGTGAGCCCCTGGTAAATCTGGAGGGTCTCAGGCGAAGACCAACTGCTCAAAGAGCGAAAATCGCCCAAATGGCAACCCGGAAATCTCAAAAGCAGACCTCATAAGAACACCGGTCGAAAAGATCTCAAACAAATATCAAATAGAACGTGTCTCGGCCGAAATCAACCGAACTACGGCCTCAAAACCCTAGAGAATCAAAAACGGCGCATGTAAAAATAATATGCTTGAATCGCAAATAAAAGGCTGGGGGATTACACCCCTCACAAATAAATTCAGCACAAAGTACAATGAAGAAATTTCATTAATCAAAAGGGGGGGGTTACAACGAGTACATAAAAGATCGAAAAAGATACACAATACTCGCTCAACTCTCCTCACGAAGAGCAGCCAATGCGTCCAGCTCCTTCTGAGCAGACTCAGGAGTCAAAGACCCTTTGATGACCTGCTCCAAGGAAAAGGACCTGATCACAACCTCGGTTTGGGCCGCCTCAATGGTAAGACTCTCAACGCGGCTCTCGAGCTCCTCTATTCGACCGAGTGAGGCTCGTTTCGCCACCCTCAACTCCTCCAGCTCCGTCGCTTGGCGCTTTAGCTCCGCGTCCTTCGAAGCAATCGAGGCCTCTAGCCTAGCATTATGAGCCTCCACTCTCTCAACTCGGCCGATAGCCTCAGCACATTGAGCCGCTGTTTTGCCCAAGTCATCCTGAGCCGCCTTTAACTCGGCCGAGACAGATTGATACTTAGCCTCAAGGGCCCGCCTGTCCCGCAAACAGGGCCGAAATGCTTGCGCATACCAACCGCCCCTTGGAGCCCCTAAAAAAAAATAAAAAAAAAAAAATAAATAAAAAAAAAAAGAGGGTAAGCATGGGAACCACCTAAGAAAACAAACAAGAGACGAACTTACCCTATAAAGGCTTGAGATAGACATCTCATAGAACTTTGTAAAGAACAAGGACTTTAACCACTCCTCGTCCTGAGGAAAGAAGAAGCCATCCGCTGCCGCAATCATCTCGGCCGATATCTCCCTAGTGGAAGAATCCCCTGGGAAGTGAATCACATGACGACCTTCGCCCCGAGGCTTTTGACCAACATGCTTGGTCCGCTTCTTGGCCGGCGCCACGCCACCCGCTATCGGCCGCTTCTCCTTCGCGACCGAGGGGCGAGAAGGCTTCCGAGAACCCTCTGGAACTGTCGGGCGAGAAGCCTCAGCAGCCTCCGAAGGAACAGGACTTGGACAGACAGGCTCGGTGGCCAGCTCAGATCGCTCTTTGACTGGCCCTTCATTCCCAGCAGAACCAGATGCATGGGCCTTCTCTTGTTCCGCCTGGATCTGGCGCATGATGGCCCGCATGGCCAAAGCTCTCTGACCCTCAAGCTTAGACATCACGTAGTCAGATAATTCTGAAAAAAGACAAACATCAGCAAAATTTAATCGAATGAACTTGAAACACAACGCATGCAAGTCACTTGTTCTGGTAAAAGCCCACAGACGGTTGACAGACAGCTCACCCAGAAGCGTCTTGTAATCTCGAGACTCGGCCGAAATAGCAAGGATGGCCTCACTCCTAGCCCGCGCCCGAGAAGAAGATTTGCAATTTTTTGTCCCGAAGTATGCTGAAAAAGAAAGCAAGAAAAATCAGTCAACTAGAACGATCGCACGAAATAAAAAGAAAATAATGAAACCTACAAGAATCACGCCAAAAGGCAGGATAACCCAACCCCTTCCCCAGACGGGTAACGCCTTTGACAAAAAAATATTTATCCTTCCATCGAGTCTCGTTGGAAGAAAAACCTAAAACTAAGAGCTGGGCGTTTGCCGAGCATTCAGGACGTATCGGCCAAAACTCCGGGTTCTCACGCTTCACGAAGTACGAGTAAAAGAAATCCTCGGCCGAAAACTTCAAATTGTGTTTCTCCTTCAAACGATCGACACAGAGAAGAAGCCTAATGGCCATAGGAGTCAACTGACTCGATGAATTTGGCACAGAGAGCACAATTCCTACCAGACCCATGATTAGGAACCTGAGACCGATCTTGAAATGGCGCAGATAACAAGGTTCCCAACCATCTGCCAGCATATCATCCACTTTCTCTTCAGGCTCGGGCAACCTAGCCCGAATCCAACCTGGGAATTTATAAGCGAAGAAGGCTGACTCCAACTCATCCATGGTCATAGTGCTCCTAACATTGAAGAAAGGAGGCAAAATGCCTTGGGGACTAGACTCGGCCGGGGAGTTACGAACCGACGAACACTCCTCGCCCACATCCTCCGCGGTCGAGAATTCGGAGGTTAAACCACCAAAAGACGACGTGCCCAAAGAGTCAGTAGACATCTATATTCGATCGAGAAAAGCAGCAGGTTAGAGACTCTCGACCGAAGTTAGTACAAACAAAAAGACAGAAAGCGAAGGCAAACGAAGCAAATAAAAAAAAATGGGGGGGAAGAAAAACAAACTAAGCAGACGAACAGACACAAAAGCATAAACACAGATCCAAACCCATCAACTCACTAAGAACCAGAATGCAGGTAAAACAAACCAACAACGATAAAGATCTGAGCAAGGAAGGCTAACCTTGACCGGAAGTGGAGAGAAAGGGCCTCGAAACGTCACCGGAAAGTCGAAACCGGCAAGGGAGGCAGACGGTCTTTGAAGATAGAGAGAAGATTTGAAAATGAAAAAACTAAGAGAGAGAGGCAAACCACCAACCTTTATATAGGCAAGCCGTCATGATGGCAAATCTTAGACACGGTAGTCGAGGAGCCGCCATGATGGCGAATCTAGGGCACAACAATCAAGGAGCCGCCAAATCTAATTGAGACAAGACAGTCAGGGCTGACGTTGTCCACCAAGGAAACCACAGAAACCTCGGCCGAAAACAAAAATAAATGGAAGCCCGAACTCGATCGAGATAACGACAAATATTGCCATGCTCGAAAGATTCAAGCCATGGCAATGGGGGATTACTGTAGTGGGAAAATAACCATAAGGCATCATAGTCAAAGGTAAGAGCAAGCAAAGGGAACCGAAGTCCAGAACCAAGCTTGACCGAAGACAGAAGGGGTACCCTAAAACCAAGCTCGGCCGAATATAAAGGGTACCCAAAAGCTACCCTCGGCCGAAAAAGAGGGCCAAAGGCTCAAGAAACGCGCCAATCTAGCTCGACCGACATAGTAGAGTATAGTAGAGTCCGAACCGAAACGCTCCAGCCCACCGAATGATTACCTAACTAAACACGGATTTCCAACGCCCAATCGGAGAAGGAAGACTTATCATACCAGGCCAAGGATTTCCAAAAGTCCGATAGATAAATGAAGACCAACCCCATTGAAAGAAGGAAACCAAGTCCAAAAAGGAGACCGAATTCAAGGAAAACAAGGAGTCCCAATCCAAATAGAAATAGGACCCAAATACCTCCTATAAATAGGAGGTAGGAATGATTGTAAAGGCATCCGATTTTTACTCATTAGGACTAAACTCTGTGAGACCACATCTGTAAGCTGTTTAGCTACTTTATTCAAACAATCTTAGCCTAATATTTGGCTATGGTTTATTTGGCACCACAGTGTCTCAGTGAACAATAAAATTGTTCCAAATTCTCTTTTAATAACATCAACCACTATCGTCGAACTTGAATTTTTTATGTAAGTGTTTATTTATTATTATGGTGGTTATTTTTTAATTTAATATATCAAAATTTTCAAATTTAAAATTAAACATTAGATATATTTGAAATGCATACAAATATTTTAATTAAAAAAAATAAAATCTATCACTTTTTATATTATTTATATACAATATGATATTTTATGTATAAAATCAAATACATTGATAATATTTTAGGTATATAATATTTTATAAACTAATTCTTAAAATATATATTTTTTAAATTGCACATATATTTTAAATTACTATTATTTATTAACTAATGTGATTTTTAATTAAATTACTAAAATGAGATTATTATTATTATGTATTTTTAATTAATAAAATATCTAAAGTAATAATCATTTGTTTTTATTTTATTTTATTTAAAAATTTTGGTGACAAACAAACTTAGATAGTATATGATAGGGATAATGATATCCATGCCCCTCAAACTTGGTACATTATTTTATTTAGACACCTCAATTTTTTTAGGCTTCAATTAAACACTCGAATTCGCCTAAACCAAGTCATATAAACACTTGGAGCTATTATTTTAATTTTTTCATGGCACGTGAAATCCAAATGCTCTGACTCTCTGACGTGTATTCTACATGTGCAATATCTCTACATGATCATGGTCGTGTCGATGTATATGTTCGTGTCCATAATTGTGTGCATGATCACCCAGCAACACTATTGCAATATTAACAACCAAATCAAAAAGATAAATAAGGTGCATCAAAAAATTTTGAACATCACTAGAAAATAATTGCTTCATAAAAAAGCTCTGCTTCGTAAAAGAGCTTACAATAATTGATTCCTAAAGTAGTTTTATTTCACATTTACCGGTCTCACAATAGCTTTATAAAATAATTTTGCTTCACTTCCTATATCACCTTCAATTAATTAACAACCTAAAAAATAAAAAAGCTCTTCCCTAAATATTCATCTTCATAAAAGAGCTCTTTCCCAAATCAAAATTTCATATTATTTAATTAATTCCGACAGATATCATCAATGAATCTGATTATATCACACTAGGGTGTAAATGAGTCGAGCAGCTCGCGAGCAACTCGAGCTCGACTCGAACAGTACTCGAACTCGACTCGTATTTTTCGAGCTCAAGTCGAGTTTTTTTTTCTAGCGAGCCGAGTCGAGTTCGGTATTATTCGACTCGTAAACTCACGAGTATAATCGAGTACATACACTTTAATATAATTATTTAAATAGCGTGATGTGAGTATTGAATTTGATATGGTAGTTTGGTTTATTTTTTAAGGGATGGCATATCTAGGGGTGTAAACGAGTCGAGTCGAGCTTGAGTATACCCAAGCTCGACTCGACTTGTGAAAGTTTATGTTAAACTCGAACTCGAGCTGGAACCCGTCGAGCTTTCAAAAATCAAGCTCGAGCTCGAATTCGAATATAATCGAGCTACTCGAACTCGACTCGTTAAAGCTCGTTTATTTTTTTATTAATAATTTTTATATTTATTCTCAACTTGATTTGGACATACTTGAGCTCGACTCGACTCGTTGGTGTTACTATAGTAGAGATTGATAAGGCTCGCGAGCCTTACGAGTCGAGTAATATAGAGCTCGAGCTCGACTCGTTTCAGGAAAAAGCTCGACTCGAGCTCGACTCGAACTCGTGAACAGTGAGTCGATCTTGAGTATTTCTCGAGTCGATCTCGAATAACTCGCGAGTAGCTCGACTCACTTACACCGCTAGGCATATCTAGGTTTTGTGGGTACTAAATTTAATGTGAAGACCTAATGTTCACAAATATGGAAACAAGTTGTATAAAGTAGTTTGATTTGCTTGGACTTTTTTGGCTAAGTGAAACATGTGACTATTGTCTAGTTGTTGACATTTGCAAGCCTTTTATTACATTTTGTTTTGTTGTTCAAGTGATAGAGATTTACTTGAGTGCTGTTATAAAAGCACAGCTATAATGACTTGCGTTAAAATTTTAGGTATATAGAATAAGAAATATTCTATTGGAAAGATAGGTACATTGAGAGAGATTGTTATCAAGAATTTGGATCTCCATAAAATGGAAAAATGTCTTGCTATTATTAAAATAATTTTTAGTGCTCCGTTTGTTATTTTAGAGAATTTGAACTTGGTGTGTTGGATGTGAACTCATGAATTCTCAATTTATGTTATTTTATTAATGGCTTCGAAAGACTTTTATTTATGTACTGAATGTAAATTCATGAAGTTTATCAAATTTTTTTTTATAATTAAGTTATTTAATTATGCATATTTTAGAGTGTAGAAATTTGGAGAAACTATTTTATTTCAATTCTCTCATCTTACTTTGATGAGATAATTCATTCCTATATATAGCGAACTTAGAAAGACTAAGAGACACTAACAAGGGAGTCTAAGAGATACCAACTAATTATCCTAGTAATAACTCATGGAAATTCTAATAGACTCCAACTACTAACAATAAAAAGTAATAAAGCATAATAATGGTAATAATTGAAATCATCCAACACCCCCCCCCTCAAGCTGGATAGTAAATGTTAATGAGATATCCAGCTTGGTAATTAAACAAGGAGGAAAAGATTTTTTGTTGATGTTTGCGTTGATTCTGAACTTGGAGGCTTGTGTCTTTCTAACTTCACAGGCCACTTTTTTTCTTTGGTGGCTTTCGTCTTCAAACCTCAGAGGCCACTTCTTTTTTTTTTTTTCCTTTTGTGGCTTGTGTCTTCAAACCTCAAAGACCACTTCTTTTTCTTCTGCTGGTGGCTTGTGTCTTCTAACCTCAGAGACCACCTTTTTTATTTTTTTTCTCTATTTTTTTTTAAATTTTAAATTTTTTTTTTATTTTAGACTTGCCATCGTCCCATGTCTCTGATTCTTTCTGAGCCACCATTCCAGTCCCTGTGGTAGAACTGAAATTGCTTGATCCTTGAGCCATCATTCTCTGCATCATTTCATAAAACTCTTTGTAATTTGGTTCATTGTGATGATCTTGACAGCTTGAATCTTGATTTGTTTGACCCTCTAGATTATAAAATTTTTTCTTTGGTTTCCAGTCTCCTAGTTTGCCATGAATATACCAGCATTTCTCCTGTGTATGACCTGGTTTCCTGCAGTGATCACACTATGGTTGATTCCCCTTTGGCTGATTATTTTCACCAAGATTTTGGCGTCCTCGTTTAGCAGTGGCTAAGGCAGAAAATTCTGAGATAGCCTCAGTTGTTGATGTGACATTGATTCCTTCTCCGTTCATTACACGCTGGTACTCGAGTCAAGTATGCTGGTACTCGAGCTCGACTCGTTGACAACCTTATATCACACACATCATTTAACTAAAACATTATAAATTTAATACGGGCATGTTTGGAATTGCTTCTACTTTTGGCTTCTGTCTGTAGAAGAAGAGAAGTAGAAGCCATTTCAGGAAGCTAATATTTTTTACTTCATCTGGAAGAGCTTCTGGGAGGGCAGAAGCACTTCTGTCAGTTACCCAAACACCATCTGAAACAACTTTCAGAAGCCAGAAGTCAAAAGCTAGTCTATCCAAACAGGCCCTACATATCACACATTATTTAATCAAAAAAAATTTATCAAAAGTAACTTATAATATAAATGAATAAAATTGTTTTTCATTCAATGAATACTCATGATGCCAGAAACGTGTGTAAATTGGCTGAAAGAGTATTGCGAATTGAATAAGAGGAACAATTCGTTCGCTCAATTGATTTACTGAAAAATATAATATCAAGTTGCCTCTTAGAAACCCTAAACACCCATTTTATAAGGCGTTAATCTTAACCCTAACAAAATAATTCAGAAATTACGAAAAAACCCTTAAAATAATAAAAGTTCAAAAAACCCCTCTAAACGATTCCGAAACGCCAAAATTTATCGTAGGTCATTGGCAAAGGCAATGTGTTTGATTCAGATCGTTGTTTCGCTTCAACCAGTCAAATTTGGGCTCTAAATTCTATACCCAAATCAATGCCGAAAGCCCGGTGCATCAACTCTTTGCATATGTTAGACATAATAGTTAATCCCTCGCCTTCTCCTGTAAATCTCCCTTTAAAAAATTTGTAGAAATCAATCTCAAGAGTGTTTAGTCTCTGAATTGAGAATTTTTTTTATAGTTTTTCGTTTTTCCACCCGTCTTTTAAAAATAATTCGAAAAAACTACCACTTTTAAAAATAATTCAAAACAGCCCCCTCTTTTGAGATGAATAGTGGTTTTGGGGTAATGTTTGAGTGGTTTTACTCTATTTTTACCTTGTTTTCATTAATTGTATTAACATTCATCTTTATACTGCCGTTATTAACCATCCATTAAATTACATTATTTTAAATAAAAATTAAAATAAATATTTTTATTTTTAATTAAATAATATATTTTAATTTTGTTATTTTTAATAAAAAATTCAAAATAAATATGAATTAATTTATTTTATTTTTTAAATTAAATAATATATTCAAATATGTTATTTTTAATGAAAAAAATTCAAATTTTTTAAAAAAAAATAGAATAATACTTAATTATGTTAATTTTTATTTAAAATAATCAAATAAAAATGAATTTCATTTCATTTGATTTTAATTAAAAATATTACTCCATCCGTCCCTAATTAATTGTTACATTTCTATTTTTAGTAAATTTTATAATTGAAAAGACAATATTACCCTTACACTTTTTCAACCTAATATACCATTTATTCCATTTTTAAAACTTTTTAAATTCTCATACTATCTCATAACTTTTTAGGTGGACCCTTTCCATATTGTATTCAATTGTAATTTATTTGTTGTTGTACGGGTAAATTTGACAATTCATAATTAATTACCCATGGAGGGAGTATTTTATTATTTAATTGAAATAATTTTTTTTTTTAGTTTTTAAATTAAAAATAACATATTTTAAATAGACTATTATACTTAAAAGAATAATAAAAATAATTTTATTTTATTTTAATATTTTAATTAAATAATATATTTTAATTTTTATTAAATGAAAAATAAAAATATTTTTATTTTAATTTTTATTAAAAATAACGTAATTTACTGGATTCTGAATGGTTAATAACGACAATATAAAGGTGTATATTTAATAGAATTAATAAAAATAAGGTAAAAATAGAGTAAAATCACCCAACCATAACCAAAAACTACTATTCATCTCAAAAGTGGAGGGTGTTTTGAATTATTTTTAAAAATTGTGGATTTTTCGAATTATTTTTAAAAATCAGGTGGAAAAACGAAAATATATTTTTTTTAATTAAGTTGATATTTCAATTTGATATCCCAAAAACAAACATCATATTATATTTTATATTGGTTTACGCGCCTTAGTTCAATTGTATTATACGCATTTGTCAGGTCAACTCCAAGTGTTTATATTATTTGGTTTAGACGAGTTTGAGTGTCTAATTGAAATTTCAAAAAATTGAGATGTTTAAATGAAACGATGTGTCAAGTTCGAGAGGCATGAATAGCATTGTCCTAAATGATAATATTGATACAACAATAGAGAGAGGATCAAATATTGTTAAAAGTTGGGATTTTTTTATCATGTTATCTCTAATTCTAATTAATAAAGTATGAGAGTTACTTGATATATTAATTATGAATATAGAGAACGAAGAAGTGAACGTGATGATATTTAATAAGAGAGAGCGAGGTCACTTTCAATTAGCAACCTAATGACACTTATGGTGGAATCTTTGGTTAAACAAGTGAAGTCAAGCGATGCCAGCAGAAAAGAATAAAAACATCGTCACATCATCATTGTATTCCTGGTCTTTTTGATGAAAAACAAACGAATCCACGGTCTGGTCTGGAAATGTGAATAAGTTAATAGCAACGTAACTGCTGACCATGAAGAAGGACAATAAAAATGTTGTTGACGGGTAGTATTCTAGTTTAGATGAAGAAAAAGAGTTAAAACGACTTCCTTCAAACTATCTTTTTCCTCTTCTACACTCAAATTCTTCCAAGTTTCTTTATATAAATTTATTTTATATATTTAATATAAATGGAAAAAAATTATATATAAAAATAAATAGCAAAACCATGGATCTATGTTCAAGGAATTATACACTGTTGTTTAGTGCGGCTGCAATAATAGTTAAAACTATTTGGACAATGAACATATACAGAGCTAAATATAAATAAGGCTGCAGGCACTTTTGCTTTTTTTTTTTTTTTTTTCCCTTTCTTTTCGCATTATATTATTTTAGTTTATTTTAAACCATTGCAGTTCGGCTACATTAATAAATACAACAAAGTAGACATTACTAATATTTTCGTAATAATTCACTAAACCAACTACGCAGCCAGCTATCAAACATATATATAAACATTATCATCCTCGAACCTAACCATCACAAATCAAACATTCTCTTCGCAAGCAAAATCATTATGAGAAGTCAACGACATCTCTTCTTCTCCTTTCTCTTCCTCGCATTTCTCAACGTAAGTTCAATCTTCACTTCAGATCTCTAATTTATATTGACTGTGGTATAGCAATTTTAAAGCAATGTCAGAACAATGCAGGTTAATTTGGCAGTAAAAGAGAGTCCGTTCACACCAAAAGCGTACCTGGTCCGTTACTGGAACAAACAGATCAATGTCAATTTACCAAAATCTCCTTTCCTTATATCCAAAGCTTCACCACTCACAGCGATTGAATCGGCGCGTTATACCAAACTCGCCGAGGAAAACAAGCTTTCGAAAGCTCTCCCTTCCTTCTGCACCGCTGCTAACCTCTTCTGTATGCCGGATTTATCTCCGAGTCTAGACAAACACGACGCCGCTGCCAAATTCTCTGTCTACACTGACGCCAAAAACTTCACCAACTACGGCACTGGCGGACTCGGTTCTGGCAACTCATTCAAGAACTACTCCGACGACGGTAACAGCGATCCGACTGATTCTTTCCAGCGCTATAGCCGTGACTCCACCGGACACGATGATAAATTTTTGTCTTACGGAAATCGAGGTAATGTTGTTGAACAAAAATTCAAAACTTATGGAACTGGAGCTACCGGCGGAGAAGGTCAATTCAATGTTTACGCCGATAACATCAACGTACCTGATCTCCGATTTAGTACCTACTCTGATCAAGCTAACGGTAGAGATCAGTCGTTTAATAGTTACTCGATCAATTCCAACTCAGGAAATCAGTCGTTCACCAGTTACGGCAAAAACGCCAACGGAGCTGATAACGAATTCGTCGGTTACACGACGAGTTCGTGTGATCGAATCGGATTTCAAAAACTACGGCGAAACGGCTAATGGAGTGTGAATGACACGTTTGTTTCTTACGGAGACAACGGTAATGTTCCTGAGAACAAATTCACGAGCTACGGCGATGGAGGAAACGCTGTCGTCGACAATTTTGTTACCTACGATAAGGAGTCAAATGTGGGTGACAACACTTTCACATCTTACGCCAAGGATTCAAATGCTGCTGAAGTCAATTTTAAAAATTACCAGGAGGATTTCAATCCTGTTTCGCATAGCTTCTCCAAGTATGGTGAAAACGGCAATGCCAAAAAAATCAATTTCAAGACGTACGGAAAAGATCGTGATTTTAAACAGTACGCGAAAGGAGGCGTGTCTTTTAGCAGTTACGCGAAGCAAACGGCTTCATCTTCTTCCAGTGGCGTTTCTGTAAATAAATGGGTTGAGCCGGGTAAATTTTTTCGTGAGTCAAACCTTAAACGAGGAAATGTGATGGCTATGCCTGATATCAAAGACAAAATGCCTCAAAGGTCGTTTTTGCCCCGGAATATTGTTGCCAAATTACCATTTGCGTCCTCCAGATTGTCTGACATGAAACAGATTTTCCACGCGCGAGATAATTCTACAATGGAGCGTATAATGAAGTCAGCTTTGAGTGACTGCGAGAGAGCGCCGAGTCCCGGTGAGACAAAACGCTGCGTTTCCTCAGCTGAGGATATGATCGACTTTGCCACGTCGGTTCTCGGACGCGATGTGCTTCTTCGAACGACGGAAAACGTTAACGGCTCGAAACAAAATATCATGATCGGATCGATTAAAGGAATAAACGGTGGAAATGTGACGAAATCGGTTTCATGTCATCAGAGTTTGTATCCGTATTTGATGTACTATTGCCACTCTGTTCCTAAAGTTCGAGTGTACCAAGCTGATATATTGGATTCGAAGACGAAGGCGAAGATCAACCACGGGCTGATATTTAACTATTTTAGTTAAATTACCTCTTACGTGAACATGTGCTATTTCTAATGTGGTTAAGAGCATAATGGAAATTGCAGCATTTGAATTTAATTTTGACATTTTTAATTATATAAAAATAATAAAATAAAATTTGAAAATATTATATTAATACTAAAAAAATATATTTGAAAATATAAAATATAATTTGACCTATCTTTTCATATTATAAATTATAATAAATTTAAATATAATTTATTTATTTAATTTATATAAAAAAAAACTTTAACTAGATAATAACATTTAATTATAGAAACACCTTTACTTTTCCTATTATTAATCAAAAAAATAATATAAAAACAAGTTAAGTTTTTTTTCTTAATTTTTTTCTGAAGATTATATTTAAACGTAATATTTTTCTAATAAAAAAAAAGAGTAACTTTTAGAAATATAAAATCACTACTAATTAAAATATTATATAATTTTCTCATAAAATGTGTATTTTTAATTTGAAATATTGTATTACTTTATTTTCACATTTATATTTGTTAATAATTTTGCAAATTTAATTTATATGGCCATTGCATTATTTTATTTTTTAATATAATCTATATATTATGTTATTTTTTTTTTATTTTATAACTTTTATTTGCATTATATTAACCAACTTTAAAAATTTTACAAAAATAATCTTTCAAACTTTCACTTTTAAAAAATTAACCAAATTGACCATTCTATCCTTCTGTGAAGACCTTTTACACTGATATGTGAAGGTGTGAAGGTCTATTTTTGAAAATTAAAGTTTGGATGGCTAAAAAATAGAAATAAAGTTTTGTGGGTTTAGTTTTGAATTTTTAAACTTTATTTGGTTCATTTGATGTAATTTTCCCCTTTTTTTAACGATATATTACATAATTCTATTCTCCATTTTAGAATAATAATCATTTTAAATAAAATGGATATACATATATAATTATCTAAATACGAGTTTTAATTTTTTTTAAATATAATATTTTCTTTAAAAGATGTATTTCATCAAATAAAAATGTAAAATTAAGGGATAATTGTTATTTTATAATTTTAATATATCATTTTCTAAATTTAAAGTTAATATTATATCCATTTTGAAATTCATATATGTGTTGGTCGTCAAATCCAGAGTTAGGAAGTTACAAAGAATGAACCTCCTTTATTTTTTATTTTGTAAGACCTTGAAGACTAGTTCCAAAGAAGATTACAACAACGTTTCAGTTAAGGGTGAGCGGGATCGGTTCTGGTACCTGTTCCTTGAAGGAACCAGTACCGGAACCAAATTACCGGTTCCTTATTTTTAAGGAACCGGTACTGGTACCGTTAGTATTTAGAACCAGTACCGATTCCAGTGCGGTTCCGATTCGGTTCTGTTACCGATTTCGGCTCCGTTTCTGATTCCATTGGTACTGGTTATTTAGGTACGGTTCTGGTATCGATTCTGGAAAAATAATCAAACTTTTCACAATTATTAAAAAAAAATTGTGAAATCACCGTTTGTCAAATTTATATTTACAAAATAATCATTCCAAAACCAATATAATAAAACAAACCTATACATATGAAAAAGTTACTAATGTTCTCAATTACCATTATCAATTTGTTAAATTGGTTCTCAAATTGTATACCAACAAACTCCAAAAGTTTCACTAATAAACTTAAATTTGATGTCTAGACAAAGAAAATAAGTTTAAAAGATCCATAACCCTACAAATAAATTGTGCATAATTTTAATAATAATAATAATAAAAGTTTCAAATGTTCTGCATGCTTGAGTTTAAACTGTATCACCTTCCATATTCTACATTTCAATTTTCTTAAAAAACATTATTTAGTTACATACATATAGTAATTTAACATAATTTAGCTGTAATATAAAAAATAATTAAAAATTAAATTAATTTTCTAGGTAGATTGTTCAAGTGAACACATCTAGTACTCCACTTTAACTCTTGGAACAATATTCTTCAAAACTTCAGGATCATTTCTAATTTCTAAATATATTTGAAATAGAAATATATATATATATATAAAAGTGTTGAAACAATTCAATAGTGCAGAAATAAAAAAATATATATATTAGATTAAAAATATTATTATTTTTTATTATTTATATAAAAATTACAACCGCAATATACAATTTGATAATTAAAAAAAATTGCGAGAGAAGAGAACAATATATTTTTTTTTACCTA
>CM062399.1:15298831-15525352 GCA_031304145.1 Cardiospermum halicacabum | reverse complement strand
GGGACTTGATGGTCTCGCCCATTGCTTGTAAACTTTAAGCACCCATCGTTGGTAAGTGTGAGAGGTAGCACCCTGTCCATAAAGTCTAGGCCCAGCACCATCTTATAGTCCTTGAGTGGCACCACACTCAAGTCAATGTGCCCTTCCCAATTGCCTAGCTTCAATGGGACGCCTCTTGCAATGCCAAGGAGTGGCTGGGCTGGTTGGTCCGCAGTCTTGATCCAGCCAGGCTCCTTAGTGTAGTTGATGCCCAACCTAGCCACTTCCCCCTCGGAGACTAGGTTCATGTTGGCGCCGCTATCCACCAACGCTTTGATGTCCTTCCCATTCAAATGAGCATCAACATAGATGAGGGACTTACCCGGAGTGATGCGTGGCACTCCCTTGGGCTTGGCAGCTTGCCCCGTTGCTGCCTCGATTGAGTTCAACACGCGCATTGCCCCCAATTGCGCGCCTTCTCCAGTGCTCTCATTAGCAGCTATGATGGCATTCAGCTTATTTCTTCATTCAAGTAACTTATTTACTTGGCGCAAAAAGCGCATCGAAATTCGGACCACAAACGCTAGAGTTGATTATATTGCAAATTTTGCCAGATCTCTAAGGGGATAGTACACGCCATGGTTTGACATTTTCGAGTTATTTTTGAATGAAGAAAGTGATCCTTTCCTCATTTAATAATTCTAATATAAGTTACTTGGCTCAAAAACCGCATCGAAATTCGGACCACAAACGCTAGAGTAGCTTACTTTTCAAATTCTCCCAGATCTCTGAGGGAATAGTACACGCCATGGTTTGACATTTTCGAGTTATTTTTAAATAAAGAAAGTGATCCATTCCCCATTAAATAATGCTAATATAAGTTAATTGGCGCAAAAACCGCATCGAAATTCGGACCACAAACGCTAGAGTAGATTACTTTGCAAATTCTGCCAAATCTCTAAGGGGATAGTACACGCCATGGTTTGACATTTTCGTGTTATTTTAAAATAAAGAAAATGATCCATTCCTCATTAAATAATGCTAATATAAGTTACTTGGCACAAAAACCGCATCGAAATTCGGACGACAAACGCTAGAGTAGCTTATTTTGAAAATTCTACCACGTCTCTAAGGGGATAGTACACGCCATGGTTTGACATTTTGGAGTTATTTTTAAATAAATAAAGTGATCCATTTCTCATTTAATAATGCTAATATAATATATTTAGCGCAAAAACCGCATCGAATCTCAGACCATAAACGCTAGAATAGCTTAGTTGGCAAATTCTGCCCGATCTCTGAGAAAAGAGTACATGCCATAGTTTGACATATTCGAGTTATTTTTAAATAAATAAAGTGAACCATTCCTCATTTAATAATGCTAATATAATATATTTGGCTCAAAAACTAAATCGAATCTCGGACCACAAACACTAGAATAGCTTACTTGGCAAATTCTGACTGATCTCTAAGGGGATAGTACATGTCATGGTTTGACATTTTCGAGTTATTTTTAAATAAAGAAAGTGATCTATTCCTCATTTGATAATGCTAAAATAAGTTACTTGGCACAAACACCGCATCGATATTCGGACAAAAAACGCAAGAGTAGCTTACTTTGCAAATTCTGTCGTATCTCTATGGAGATAGTACACGCCATGGTTTGACATTTTCGAGTTATTTTTAAATAAAGAACGTAATTCATTCCTCATTTAATAATGCCTATATAAGTTACTTGGCGCAAAAACCGCATCGAAATTCGGACCACAAATGCTAGAGTAGATTACTTTGCAAATTCTCCCAGATCTCTAAGGGGATAGTATAGCCATGGTTTAACATTTTCGAGTTCTTTTTAAATAAATAAAGTGATCCACTCATCATTTAATAATAATAATATAAGTTACTTGGCGCAAAAAGCGCATCGAAATTCGGACCACAAACGCTAGAGTAGATTACTTTGCAAATTTTGCCAGATCTCTAAGGGAATAGTACACGCCATGGTTTGACATTTTCGAGTTATTTTTAAATAAATAAAGTGATCCATTCCTCAGTATATAATACTAATATAATATATTTAGCGCAAAAACCGCATCGAATCTCAGACCACAAACGCTAGAATAGCTTAATTGGCAAATTTTGCCCGATCTCTATGGGGATAGTACATGCCATGGTTTGACATTTTCGAGTTATTTTTTAAAAAAGAAAGTTATTCATTCCTCATTTAATAATGCTTAAATAAGTTACTTGGCACAAAAACCGCATCGAAATTCGTACCTAAAACGCTAGTTTAGCTTACTTTGCAAATTCTGCCATATCTCTAAGGGGATAGTACACGCCATGGTTTGACATTTTCGAGTTATTTTTAAATAAAGAAAGTTATCCATTCCTCATTTAATAATGCTTACATAAGTTACTTGGCGCAAAAACCGCATCAAAATTCGGACCACAAACGCTAGAGTAGCTTACTTTGCAAATTCTCCCAGATCTCTAAGGGGATAGTTCACGCAATGGTTTGACATTTTTGAGTTATTTTAAAATAAATAATGTGATCCACTCCTCATTTAATAATAATAATAATATAAGTTACTTGGCGCAAAAAGCGCATCGAAATTCGGACCACAAACGCTAGAGTAGATTACATTGCAAATTTTGCCAGATCTCTAAGGGGATAGATAGTACACGCCATGGTTTGACATTTTCGAGTTATTTTAAAATAAAGAAAGTGATCTATTCCTCAGTTAATAATGCTAATATAAGTTACTTGGCGAAAAAAGCGCCTCGAAATAAGGACTACAAACGCTAGAGTAGCTTACTTTGCAAATTCTGCCAGATCTTTAAGGGGATAGTGCACGCCATGGTTTGACAATTTCGAGTTATTTTAAAATAAAGAAATTGATCCATTCCTCATTTAATAATGCTAATATAAGTTACTTGGCGCAAAAACCGCATCGAAATTCGGACCATAAACGCTAGAGTAGCTTACTTTACAAATTGTCTTAGATCTCTAAGGGGAAAGTACACGCCATGGTTTGGCATTTTCGAGTTATTTTTAAATGAAGAAAGTCATACATTCCTCATTTAATAATTCTAATGTAAGTTTTTAGGGGCAAAAACCGCATTGAAATTCGGACCACAAACGCTAGAGTAGCTTACTTTGCAAATTCTGCTTGATCTATAAGGGGATAGTACACGCCATGATTTTACATTTTCACGTTATTTTTAAATAAAGTATTTCATTCCTCATTTAATAATGCTAATATAAGTTACTTGGCTCAAACACCGCATCGAAATTTTGATCACAAACGCTAGAGTAGCTTATTTTGCATAATCTGCCAGATCCCCAAGGGGATAGTACATGCCATGGTCTGACATTTTTGAGTTATTTTTAAATTAAAAAAATCATCTATTCGTCATTAAATAATGCTAATATAAGTTACTTGGCGCAAAAACCGCATCGAAATTCAGACCATATACACTAGAGTACTTTACTTTGCAAATTCTGCAAGATCTCTAAGGGGATAGTACACTCCATGGTTTGACATTTTCGAGTTATTTTTAAATAAAGAAAGTGATCCATTCCTCATTTAATAATGCTAATATAAGTTACTTGGCGCAAAAACCGCAACGAAATTCAGACCACAAACGCTAGAGTAGCTTACTTTGCAAATTCTACTTGATCTCTAAGGGGATAGTACACACATGGTTTGACATTTTCGAGTTATTTGTTAATAAAGAAAGTGATCCATTCCTCATTTAATAAAGCTAATATAAGTTACTTGGCGCAAAAACCGCATCGAAATTCGGACCACAAACGCTAGAGGAGCTTACTTTCCAAATTCTCCCAAATCTCTAAGGGGATAGTATAGCCATGGTTTGACATTTTCGAGTTATTTTTAAATAAATAAAGTGATCCACTCCTCATTTAATATTAATAATATAAGTTACTTGGCGCAAAAATCGCATCGAAATTCGAACCACAAACCCTAGAGTAGATTACTTTGCAAATTTTGCCAGATCTCTAAGGGAATAGTACACGCCATGGTTTGACATTTTCGAGTTATTTTAAAATAAAGTGATCCATTCCTCATTTAATAATGCTAATATAAGTTACTTGGCGCAAAAACCGCATCGAAATTCGGACTACAAACGCTAGAGTAGCTTACTTTGCAAATTCTGCCAAATCTCTAAGGGGATAGTGCACGCCATGGTTTGACAATTTTGAGTTATTTTAAAATAGAGAAATTGATCCATTCTTCATTTAATAATGCTAATATGAGTTATTTGGCGCAAAAACCGCATCGAAAATTGAACCATAAACGCTAGAGTAGCTTACTTTACAAATTGTCCCAGATCTCTAAGGGGATAGTACACGTCATGGTTTGACATTTTCGAGTTATTTTTAAATGAAGAAAGTCATCCATTCCTCATTTAATAATGCTAATATAAGTTACTTGGCGCAAAGACCGCATCGAAATTCGGACCACAAACACTAAAGTACTTTACTTTGCAAATTCTGCTAGATCTCTAAGGGGATAGTACACGCCATGATTTGACATTTTTGAGTTATTTTTAAATAAAGAAAGTGATTAATTCCTCATTTAATAATGCTAATATAAGTTTTTAGGGGCAAAAACCGCATCGAAATTCGGACCACAAACGCTAGAATAGCTTACTTTGCAAATTCTGCTTGATCTCTAAGGGGATAGTACACGCCGTGATTTTACATTTTCACGTTATTTTTAAATAAAGTATTTCATTCCTTATTTAATAATGCTAATATAAGTTACATGGCTCAAACACCGCATCGAAATTTTGACCACAAACGCTAGAGTAGCTTATTTTGCATACTCTGCCAGATCTCTAATGGGATAGTACATGTCATGGTGTGACATTTTTGAGTTATTTTTAAATTAAAAAAAAATCATCTATTCCTCATTAAATAATGCTAATATAAGTTACTTGGCGCAAAAACTGCATCGAAATTCAGACCATAAACACTAGAGTACTTTACTTTGCAAATTCTGCAAGATCTTTAAGGGGATAGTACACGCCATGGTTTGACATTTTCGAGTTATTTTTAAATAAAGAAAGTGATTCATTCCTCATTTAATAGTGCTAATATAAGTTACATGGCGCAAAAACCGCAACGAAATTCGGACCACAAACGCTAGAGTAGTTTACTTTGCAAATTCTACTTGATCTCTAAGGGGATAGTACACTCCATGGTTGGACATTTTCGAGTTATTTTTAAATAAAGAAAGTGATCCATTCCTCATTTAATAATGCTTAAATAAGTTACTTGGCACAAAAAACGCATAGAAATTCGGACCAAAAACGCTAGAGTAGCTTACTTTGCAAATTCTGCTTGATCTCTAAGGGGATAGTACACGCATGGTTTGACATTTTCGAGTTATTTGTAAATAAAGAAAGTGATCCATTCCTTATTTAATAAAGCTAATATAAGTTACTTGGCGTAAAGATCGCATCGAAATTCGTATCACAAACGCTAGAGTAGCTTACTTTGCAAATTCTGTCAGATCTCTTAGGGGATAGTACACGCCATGGTTTGACATTTTCAAGTTATTTTTAAATAATGATAGGGATCCATTCCTCATTTAATAATGCCATATAAGTTACTTGGTGCAATGAGCGAATCGAAATTTGGATCACAAACGCTAGAGTAGCTTATTTTACAAATTTTGCCAGATCTCTTAAAGGATAGTATACACCATGGGTTGAAATTTTCGAGTTATTTTTAAATAAAGAAAATGATCCATTCCTCATTTAATAATGCTAATATAAGTTACTTGGGGCAAAAAGACCATCGAAATTCGGACCACAAACGCTAAAGAAGCTTACATTGCAAATTCTGCCAGATCTCTAAGGGGATAGTACACGCCATGGTTTGACATTTTCAAGTTATTTTTAAATAAAGGAAGTGATTAATTCCTCATTTAATAATGCTAATATAAGTTACTTAGCGTAAAAACCGCATAAAAATTCGGACCACAAAAGCTAGAGTAGCTTACATTGTAAATTCTGCTAGATCTCTAAGGGGATAATACACGCCATGGTTTGACATTTTCGAGTTATTTTTAAATAAAGAAAGTGATCCATTCCTATTTAATAATGCTAATATAAGTTCTTTGGCGCAAAAACTGCATCGAAATTCAGACCACAAACGCTAAAGTAGCTTACTTTGCAAATTCTGCCAAGTCTCTAACGGATAGTACACGCAATGGTTTGACATTTTTGAGTTATTTTTAAATAAAGAAAGTGATCCATTCTCATTTAACAATGCTTATTTAAATTACTTGCCGCAAAAACCGCATCGAAATTCGGACCACAAACGCTAGAGTAGCTTACTTTGCAAATTCTGCCAGATCTCCAAGGGGATAGTACACGCCATGGTTTGACATTTTCGAATTATTTTTAAATAAAGAAAGTGATCCATTCCTCATTTAATAATGCTTAAATAAGTTACTTGGCACAAAAAACGCATAGAAATTCGGACCAAAAACGCTAGAGTAGCTTACTTTGCAAATTATGCTTTATCTCTAAGGGGATAGTACACGCATGGTTTGACATTTTCGAGTTATTTGTAAATAAAGAAAGTGATCCATTCCTTATTTAATAAAGCTAATATAAGTTACTTGGCGTAAAGATCGCATCGAAATTCGTATCACAAACGCTAGAGTAGCTTACTTTCCAAATTCTATCAAATCTCTTAGGGGATAGTACACGCCATGGTTTGACATTTCCAAGTTATTTTTAAATAAAGAAAGGGATCCATTCCTCATTTAATAATGCCATATAAGTTACTTGGCGCAATGAGCGAATCGAAATTTGGATAACAAACGCTAGAGTAGCTTATTTTACAAATTTTGCCAGATCTCTTAGGGGATAGTATACACCATGGGTTGAAATTTTCGAGTTATTTTTAAATAAAGAAAATGATCCATTCCTCATTTAATAATGCTAATATAAGTTACTTGGGGCAAAAAGAGAATCGAAATTCGGACCACAAACGCTAAAGAAGCTTACATTGCAAATTCTGCCAGATCTCTAAGGGGATAGTACACGCCATGGTTTGACATTTTCAAGTTATTTTTTAATAAAGGAAGTGATTAATTCCTGATTTAATAATGCTAATATAAGTTACTTGGCTCAAAAACCGCATCAAAATTCGGACCAAAAAAGCTAGAGTAGCTTACATTGTAAATTCTGCTAGATCTCTAAGGGGATAATACACGCCATGGTTTGACATTTTCGAGTTATTTTTAAATAAAGAAAGTGATCCATTCCTCATTTGATAATGTTAATATAAGTTCTTTGGCGCAAAAACTGCATCGAAATTCAGACCACAAACGCTAAAGTAGCTTACTTTGCAAATTCTGCCAAATCTCTAACGGATAGTACACGCAATGGTTTGAAATTTTTGAGTTATTTTTAAATAAAGAAAGTGATCCATTCTCATTTAACAATGCTTATTTAAATTACTTGCCGCAAAAACCGCATCGAAATTCGGACCACAAACGCTAGAGTAGCTTACTTTGCAAATTCTGCCAGATCTCCAAGGGGATAGTACACGCCATGGTTTTACATTTTCGAGTTATTTTTAAATATAGAAAGTGATCCATTCCTCATTTAATAATGCTTAAATAAGTTACTTGGCATAAAAAGCGCATAGAAATTCGGACCAAAAATGCTAGAGTAGCTTGTTTTGCAAATTCTGCCAGATCTCTAAGGTCGTACATGCCATGGTTTGACATTTTCGAGTTATTTATAAATAAAGAAAGTGATCCTCTCCTCATTTAATAATGCTAATATAAGTTACTTGGCGCAAAAACCGCGTCGAAATTCGGACCACAAACACTAGTACTTTACTTTGCAAATTCTGCTAGATCTCTAAGGGGATAGTACACGCCATGGTTTGACATTTTCGAGTTATTTTAAAATAAAGAAAGTGATCTATTACTCATTTAATAATGCTAATATAAGTTACTTGGCGCAAAAATCGCATCGAAATTCGGACCACAAAGGCTAGAGTAACTTACTTTGTAAATTCTGCTTGATCTAGTACACGCCATGATTTGACATTTTCACGTTATTTTTAAATAAAGGAAGTATTTCATTCCTCATTTAATAATGCTAATATACGTTACTTGGCTCAAACACCGCATCAAAATTTGGACCACAAACGCTAGAGTAGCTTATTTTGCATACTCTGCCAGATCTCTAATGGGATAGTACATGCCATGGTGTGACATTTTCGAGTTATTTTTAAATAAAAACAATCATTCATTCCTCTTTAAATAATGCTAATATAAGTTACTTGCCGTAAAAACAGCATCGAAATTAAGACCACAAACACTAGAGTACTTTACTTTTCAAATTCTGCAAGATCACTAAGGGGATAGTACACGCCATGGTTTGAAATTTTCGAGTTATTTTTAAATAAAGAAAGTGATCCATTCCTCATTTAATAATGCTAATATAAGTTACTTAACGCAAAAACTGCAACGAAATTCGGACCACAAACGCTAGAGTAGTTTACTTTGCAAATTCTGCTTGATCTCTAAGGGGATAGTACACTCCATGGTTTGACATTTTCGAGTTATTTTTAAATAAATAAAGTGATCCAGTCCTCATTTAATAATGCTAATATAATTTAATTGGCGCAAAAACCGCAACGAAATTCGGACCACAAACGCTAGAGTAGTTTACTTTGCAAATTCTGCTTGATATCTTAGGGGATAGTACACCCATGGTTTGATATTTTCGAGGTATTTTTAAATAAAGAAAGTGATCCATTCCTCATTTAATAAAGCTAATATAAGTTACTTGGCGTAAAGACCGCATCGAAATCCGGATCACAAACGCTAGAGTAGCTTACTTCGCAAATTCTATCAGATCTCTAAGGGGATAGTACACGCCATGGTTTGACATTTACAAGTTATTTTTAAATAAAGAAAGTGATACATTCCTCATTTAATAATGCTATATAAGTTACTTAGCGCAATGACCGCATTGAAATTCGGATCAGAAACGCTAGAGTAGCATACTTTGCAAATTTTGCCAGTTCTCTAAGGGGATAGTATACACCATGGTTTGGAATTTTCAAGTTATTTTTAAATAAAGAAAATGATCAATTCCTCATTTAATAATGCTAATATAAGTTACTTGAGGCAAAAAGCGCATCGAAATTCGGACCACAAACGCTAGAGAAGCTTACATTGCAAATTCTGCCAGATCTCTAAGGGGATAGTACACACCACGGTTTGACATTTTCAAGTTATTTTTAAGTAAAGGAAGTGATTCATTCCTCATTGAATAATGCTAATATAAGTTACTTGGCTCAAAAATCGCATCAAAATTCGGACCACAAACGCTAGAATAGCTTACTTTGCAAATTCTGCTAGATCTCTAAAGGAATAGTACACGCAATGGTTGACATTTTTTAGTTATTTTAAAATAAAAAAAGTGATCCATTCCTCATTTAATAATGCTAATATAAGTTCTTTGGCGCAAAAACTGCATCGAAATTCAAACCACAAACGCTAGAGTAGCTTACTTTACAAATTCTGTCAAGTCTCTAACGTGTACATGCCATGGTTTGACATTTTTTAGTTATTTTTAAATAAAGAAAGTGATCCATTCTCATTTAACAATGCTTATTTAAATTACTTGGCGCAAAAACTGCCTCGAAATTCGGACCACAAACGCTACAATAGCTTACTTTGCAAATTCCGCTAGATCTCTAAAGGGATAGTACACGCAATGGTTTGACATTTTCGAGATTTTTTAAAATAAAAAAGTGATCCATTCCTCATTTAATAATGCTTATATAAGTTCTTTGGCGCAAAAACTGCATCGAAATTCAGACCACAAACGCTAGAGTAGCTTACTTTGCAAATTCTGCCAAGTCTCTAATTGATAGTACATGCCATGGTTTGACATTTTTGAGTTATTTTTAAATAAACAAAGTGATCCATTCTCATTTAACAATGCTAATTTAAATTACTTGGCGCAAAAACTGCATCGAAATTTGGACCACAAACGCTAGAGTAGCTTACTTTGCAAATTCTGCCGAATCTCTAAGAGGACAGTACACGCTATGCTTTGACATTTTCAAGTTATTTTTAAATAAAGAAAGTGATCCATTCCTCATTTAATAATGCTAATATAAGTTACTTGCCGCAAAAACCGTATTGAAATTCGGACAATAAACTATAGAGTAGCTTACTTTGCAAGTTCTGCCAGATCTCTAAGGAGATAGTACACACCATGGTTTAACATTTTCAAGTTATTTTTAAATAAAGAAAGTGATCCATTCCTCATTTAATAATGCTATATAAGTTACTTGGCTAAAAAACCGCATCGAAATTCGGACCACAAACACTAGAGTAGCTTACTTTGCAAATTCTGCCAAGTCTCTAAGGTGATAGTACACGCCTTGGTTTGACATTTACGAGTTATTTTTAAATCTAGTGATCCATTCCTCATTTAATAAAGCTAATAAAAGTTACTTGGCGTAAAGACCGCATCGAAATCCGGATCACAAACGCTAGAGTAGCTTACTTCGCAAATTCTATCAGATCTCTAAGAGGATAGTACACGCCATGGTTTGACATTTACAAGTTATTTTTAAATAAAGAAAGTGATCCATTCCTCATTTAATAATGCTATATAAGTTACTTAGCGCAATGACCGCATTGAAATTCGGATCAGAAACGCTAGAGTAGCATACTTTGCAAATTTTGCTAGTTCTCTAAGGGGATAGTATACACCATGGTTTGGAATTTTCAAGTTATTTTTAAATAAAGAAAATGATCAATTCCTCATTTAATAATGCTAATATAAGTTACTTGAGGCAAAAAGCGCATCGAAATTCGGACCACAAACGCTAGAGAAGCTTACATTGCAAATTCTGCCAGATCTCTAAGGGGATAGTACACACCACGGTTTGACATTTTCAAGTTATTTTTAAGTAAAGGAAGTGATTCATTCCTCATTGAATAATGCTAATATAAGTTACTTGGCTCAAAAATCGCATCAAAATTCGGACCACAAACGCTAGAATAGCTTACTTTGCAAATTCTGCTAGATCTCTAAAGGAATAGTACACGCAATGGTTGACATTTTTTAGTTATTTTAAAATAAAAAAAGTGATCCATTCCTCATTTAATAATGCTAATATAAGTTCTTTGGCGCAAAAACTGCATCGAAATTCAAACCACAAACGCTAGAGTAGCTTACTTTACAAATTCTGTCAAGTCTCTAACGTGTACATGCCATGGTTTGACATTTTTTAGTTATTTTTAAATAAAGAAAGTGATTCATTCTCATTTAACAATGCTTATTTAAATTACTTGGCGCAAAAACTGTCTCGAAATTCGGACCACAAACGCTACAATAGCTTACTTTGCAAATTCCGCTAGATCTCTAAAGGGATAGTACACGCAATGGTTTGACATTTTCGAGATTTTTTAAAATAAAAAAGTGATCCATTCCTCATTTAATAATGCTTATATAAGTTCTTTGGCGCAAAAACTGCATCGAAATTCAGACCACAAACGCTAGAGTAGCTTACTTTGCAAATTCTGCCAAGTCTCTAATTGATAGTACATGCCATGGTTTGACATTTTTGAGTTATTTTTAAATAAACAAAGTGATCCATTCTCATTTAACAATGCTAATTTAAATTACTTGGCGCAAAAACTGCATCGAAATTTGGACCACAAACGCTAGAGTAGCTTACTTTGCAAATTCTGCCGAATCTCTAAGAGGACAGTACACGCTATGCTTTGACATTTTCAAGTTATTTTTAAATAAAGAAAGTGATCCATTCCTCATTTAATAATGCTAATATAAGTTACTTGCCGCAAAAACCGTATTGAAAGTCGGACAATAAACTATAGAGTAGCTTACTTTGCAAGTTCTGCCAGATCTCTAAGGAGATAGTACACACCATGGTTTAACATTTTCAAGTTATTTTTAAATAAAGAAAGTGATCCATTCCTCATTTAATAATGCTATATAAGTTACTTGGCTAAAAAACCGCATCGAAATTCGGACCACAAACACTAGAGTAGCTTACTTTGCAAATTCTGCCAAGTCTCTAAGGTGATAGTACACGCCTTGGTTTGACATTTACGAGTTATTTTTAAATCTAGTGATCCATTCCTCATTTAATAAAGCTAATAAAAGTTACTTGGCGTAAAGACCGCATCGAAATCCGGATCACAAACGCTAGAGTAGCTTACTTCGCAAATTCTATCAGATCTCTAAGAGGATAGTACACGCCATGGTTTGACATTTACAAGTTATTTTTAAATAAAGAAAGTGATCCATTCCTCATTTAATAATGCTATATAAGTTACTTAGCGCAATGACCGCATTGAAATTCGGATCAGAAACGCTAGAGTAGCATACTTTGCAAATTTTGCTAGTTCTCTAAGGGGATAGTATACACCATGGTTTGGAATTTTCAAGTTATTTTTAAATAAAGAAAATGATCAATTCCTCATTTAATAATGCTAATATAAGTTACTTGAGGCAAAAAGCGCATCGAAATTCGGACCACAAACGCTAGAGAAGCTTACATTGCAAATTCTGCCAGATCTCTAAGGGGATAGTACACACCACGGTTTGACATTTTCAAGTTATTTTTAAGTAAAGGAAGTGATTCATTCCTCATTGAATAATGCTAATATAAGTTACTTGGCTCAAAAATCGCATCAAAATTCGGACCACAAACGCTAGAATAGCTTACTTTGCAAATTCTGCTAGATCTCTAAAGGAATAGTACACGCAATGGTTGACATTTTTTAGTTATTTTAAAATAAAAAAAGTGATCCATTCCTCATTTAATAATGCTAATATAAGTTCTTTGGCGCAAAAACTGCATCGAAATTCAAACCACAAACGCTAGAGTAGCTTACTTTACAAATTCTGTCAAGTCTCTAACGTGTACATGCCATGGTTTGACATTTTTTAGTTATTTTTAAATAAAGAAAGTGATTCATTCTCATTTAACAATGCTTATTTAAATTACTTGGCGCAAAAACTGTCTCGAAATTCGGACCACAAACGCTACAATAGCTTACTTTGCAAATTCCGCTAGATCTCTAAAGGGATAGTACACGCAATGGTTTGACATTTTCGAGATTTTTTAAAATAAAAAAGTGATCCATTCCTCATTTAATAATGCTTATATAAGTTCTTTGGCGCAAAAACTGCATCGAAATTCAGACCACAAACGCTAGAGTAGCTTACTTTGCAAATTCTGCCAAGTCTCTAATTGATAGTACATGCCATGGTTTGACATTTTTGAGTTATTTTTAAATAAACAAAGTGATCCATTCTCATTTAACAATGCTAATTTAAATTACTTGGCGCAAAAACTGCATCGAAATTTGGACCACAAACGCTAGAGTAGCTTACTTTGCAAATTCTGCCGAATCTCTAAGAGGACAGTACACGCTATGCTTTGACATTTTCAAGTTATTTTTAAATAAAGAAAGTGATCCATTCCTCATTTAATAATGCTAATATAAGTTACTTGCCGCAAAAACCGTATTGAAATTCGGACAATAAACTATAGAGTAGCTTACTTTGCAAATTCTACCAGATCTCTAAGGAGATAGTACACACCATGGTTTAACATTTTCAAGTTATTTTTAAATAAAGAAAGTGATCCATTCCTCATTTAATAATGCTATATAAGTTACTTGGCTAAAAAACCGCATCGAAATTCGGACCACAAACACTAGAGTAGCTTACTTTGCAAATTCTGCCAAGTCTCTAAGGTGATAGTACACGCCTTGGTTTGACATTTACGAGTTATTTTTAAATCTAGTGATCCATTCCTTAATTAATAATGCTAATATAAGTTACTTGGTGCAAAAACCGCATCGAAATTCAGACCACGAACGCTAGAGTAGCATACTTTGCAAATTCTGCTAGATCTCTAAGGAAATAGTACACGCCATGGTTTGACATTTTCGAGTTATTTTTAAATAAATAAAGTGATTCAATACTCATTTAAAAATGCTAATATTAGTTACTTGGTGCAAAAATCGCATCGAATTTCGGACCAAAAACGGTAGAGTAGCTTACTTTGCAAATTCCGCTAGATCTCTAAAGGGATAGTACACGCAATGGTTTGACATTTTCGAGATTTTTTAAAATAAAAAAGTGATCCATTCCTCATTTAATAATGCTTATATAAGTTCTTTGGCGCAAAAACTGCATCGAAATTCAGACCACAAACGCTAGAGTAGCTTACTTTGCAAATTCTGCCAAGTCTCTAATTGATAGTACATGCCATGGTTTGACATTTTTGAGTTATTTTTAAATAAACAAAGTGATCCATTCTCATTTAACAATGCTAATTTAAATTACTTGGCGCAAAAACTGCATCGAAATTTGGACCACAAACGCTAGAGTAGCTTACTTTGCAAATTCTGCCGAATCTCTAAGAGGACAGTACACGCTATGCTTTGACATTTTCAAGTTATTTTTAAATAAAGAAAGTGATTCATTCCTCATTTAATAATGCTAATATAAGTTACTTGCCGCAAAAACCGTATTGAAATTCGGACAATAAACTATAGAGTAGCTTACTTTGCAAATTCTACCAGATCTCTAAGGAGATAGTACACACCATGGTTTAACATTTTCAAGTTATTTTTAAATAAAGAAAGTGATCCATTCCTCATTTAATAATGCTATATAAGTTACTTGGCTAAAAAACCGCATCGAAATTCGGACCACAAACACTAGAGTAGCTTACTTTGCAAATTCTGCCAAGTCTCTAAGGTGATAGTACACGCCTTGGTTTGACATTTACGAGTTATTTTTAAATCTAGTGATCCATTCCTCATTTAATAATGCTAATATAAGTTACTTGGTGCAAAAACCGCATCGAAATTCGGACCACGAACGCTAGAGTAGCTTACTTTGCAAATTCTGCCAGATCTCTAAGGAAATAGTACACGCCATGGTTTGACATTTTCGAGTTATTTTTAAATAAATAAAGTGATTCATTACTCATTTAAAAATGCTAATATTAGTTACTTGGTGCAAAAATCGCATCGAATTTCGGACCAAAAACGCTAGAGTAGCTTACTTTGCAAATTCTGCCAGATCTGTAAGCGGATAGTATACGCTATGGTTTGACATTTTAAAGTTATTTTTAAATAAAGAAAGGGATCCATTCTCATTTAATAATGCTAATATAAGTTACTTTGTGCAAAAATCGCATCGAAAATCGGACCACAAACGCTAGAGTAGTTTAATTTGCAAATTCTGCCATGTCTCTAAGGGGATAGTGCACGCAATGGTTTGAAATTTTCGAGTTATTTTTAAATAAACAAAGTTATCCATTCCTCATTTAATAATGCTTATATAAGTTACTTTGCGCAAAAACCGCATCGAAATTGGGACCACAAACGCTATAATGGCTTACTTTGCAAATTCTGCCAGATCTCTAAAGGTAGTACACACCATGGTTTGACATTTTCGAGTTATTTTTAAATAAAGAAAGTGATCCATTCCTCATTTAATATTGCTAATATAAGTTACTTGGCGCAAAAACCGCATTGAAATTTGGACCATAAACTATAGAGTAGCTTACTTTGTAAATTCTGCCAGATCTCTAAGGGGATAGTACACGCCATGGCTTGACAATTTTGAGTAATTTTTAAATAAAGAAAAGGATCCACTCCTCATTTAATAATGCTAATATAAGTTACTTGGCACAAAAACCACATTGAAATTCGAACCACAAACACTAGAGTAGCTTACTTTGCAAATTCTGCCAAGTCTCTAAGGAGATAGTACACGCCATGGTTTGACATTTACGAGTTATTTTTAAATCAAGCGATCCATTCATTATTTAATAATGCTAATATAAGTTACTTGGCGTAAAAACCGCATCGAAATTCGGACCAAAAACGCTAGAGTAGCTTACTTTGCAAACTCTGCCAGATCTGTAGGCGGATTGTTTACGCTATGGTTTGACATTGTCAAGTTATTTTTAAATAAAGAAAGGGATCCATCTCTCATTTAATAATGCTAATATAAGTTACTTGGCGCAAAAATCGCATCGAAATTCGGACCACAAATGCTACTGTAGCTTACTTTGCAAATTTTGCCATGTCTCTAAGGGGATAGCGCACGCCATGTTTGAAATTTAAGAGTTATTTTTAAATAAAGAAAGTGATCCATTCCTCATTTCATAATGCTTATATAAGTTACTTAGCACAAAAACCGCATGGAAATTCGGACCAAAAACGCTAGAGTAACATACTTTTCAAATTCTGCCGGATCTCTAAGGGGATAGTACACGCCATGGTTTGACATTTTCGAGTTATTATTAAATAAAGAAAGTGATTCATTCCTCATTTAATAATGCTAATATAAGTTACTTGGCGCAAAAACCGCATCGAAATTCGAACCAGAAACTATAGAGTAGCTATCTTTGCAGATTCTGCCAGATCTCCAAGGGGATAGTAAACGCCTTGATTTGACTTTTTCGAGTTATTTTTAAATAAAGAAAGTGATCCATTCCTCATTTAATAATGCTAATATAAGTTATTTGGCGCAAAAATCGAATCGAAATTCGGACCACAAACGCTAGAGTAGCTTACTTTGCAAATTCTGTCATGTCTCTTAAGGGATAGTACACGCTATGGTTTGATATTTACGAGTTATTTTGAAATAAAGAAAGTGATCCATTTCTCATTAATAATGCTAATATAAGTTACTTGGTGCAAAAACCGTAACGAAATTCGGACCATGAACGCTAGAGGAACTTACTTTGCAAATTCTGTCTGATCTCTAAAGGTAGTACACGCCAAGGTTTGACATTTTCGAGTTATTTTTAAATAAAGAAAGTGATCCATTCCTTCTTTAATAATGCTATATAAGTTACATGGCGCAAAAACCGCATCGAAATTCGTCGCACAAATGCTACAGTAGCTTACTTTGCTAATATTGCCAGATCTCTAAGGGGATAGTACACGCCATGGTTCGACATTTTTGAGTTTTTTTTAAATAAATAAAGTGATCCATTCCTCATTAAAAATTGCTAATATAAGTTACTTGGCGCAAAAACCGCATTCAAATTCAGACCATGAACGCTAGAGTACCTTACTTTGCAAATTCTGTCGGATCTCTGAGGGGATAGTACACGCCATAGTTTGACGTTTTCAAGTTATTTGTAAATAAAGAAAGGCATCCATCCCTTATTTAATAATGCTAATATAAGTTACTTGGCACAAAAATCGCATCGAAATTCGGACCACAAACGCTAGAGTAGCTTAATTTGCAAATTCTGCCACGTCTCAAAGGGGATAGTGCACGCCATGGTTTGAACATTTCGAGTTATTTTTGAATAAACAAAGTTATCCATTCCTCATTTAATAATGCTTATATAAGTTACTATGCGCAAAAACCGTATCGAAATTCGGACCACAAACGCTATAGTGGCTAACTTTGCAAATTCTGCCAGATCTCTAAGGGTAGTACACACCATGGTTTGACATTTTCGAGTTATTTTTAAATAAAGAAAGTGATCCATTCCTCATTTCATAATGCTAATATAAATTACTTGGCGTAAAAACCGCATCGAAATTCGGACCACAAACGCTAGAGTAGCTTACTTTGTAAATTCTACCATGTCTCATAGGGATAGTACACGCCATGGTTTGACATTTTTCGAGTTATTATTAAATAAAGAAAGTGATCCACTCCTCATTTAACAATGCTAATATAAGTTACGTGGCTCAAAAATCGCATTGAAATTCGGACTACAAATGCTAGAGTACATTACTTTGCAAATTTTACCAGATCTCCAAAGGGATAGTACACGCCATGGTTTGACATTTTGGAGTTATTTTTAAATAAAGAAAGTGATACATTTCTCATTTAATAATGCTAATATTAGTTACTTGGCGCAAAAACCGCCTCGAAATTCGGACCACAAACGCTAGAGTAGCTTACTTTGCAAATTCTGCCATGTCTCTTAGGGGATAGTACACGCCGTGGTTTGACATTTTCGAGTTATTTTGAAATAAAGAAAGTGATCCATTCCTCATTTAATAATGGTAATATAAGTTACTTGGCGCAAAAACCGCAACGAAATTCGGACCACAAACGCTAAAGTAGCTTACTTTGCAAATTCTGCCAGATCTATTAGGGGATAGTTCACGCCATTGTTTGACATATCTGAGTTATTTTAAAATAAATAAAGTGATCCATTCCTTATTTAATAATACTAATATAAGTTACTTGGCGCAAAACCGCATCGAAATTTGCAAATTATTTAGTTCACGCCATGGTTTGACATTTTCAAATTATTTAGAAATAAACAAAGTGATCCATTCCTCATTTAATAAAGCTAATATAAGTTACATGTCGCAAAAATCGCAACTAAATTCGGACCACAAACGCTAGAGTAGCTTACTTTGCAAATTCTACCAGATATCTAATGGAATAGTACACGCTATGGTTTTACATTTTCAAGTTATTTTTAAATAAATAAAGTGATCCATTCCTCATTTAATAATTCTAATATAAGTTAATTGGCGCAACGACCGCATCGAAATTCGGATCACAAACGATAGAGTAGCTTACTTTGCAAATTCTGCCAAATCATAGTACACGCCATGGTTAGACATATTAGAGTTATTTTTAAATAAAGAAATTGATACACTCCTCATTTAATAATGCTAATATAAGTTATTTGGCGCAAAAACCGCATCAAAATTCGGACCACAAACACTAGAGAATCTTACTTTGCAAATTTTGCCAGATCTCTTAGGGGATAGTACACGCCATGGTTTGACATTTTCAAGTTATTTTTAAATAAATGAAATGATCCATTCCTCATTCAATAATGCTAATATAAGTTACTTTGCGCAAAAACCGCATCAAAAATCGGACCACAAACGCTAGAGTAACTTACTTTGCAAATTTTGCCATATCTCTAAGAGGATTGTACACGGCATTGTTTGACATTTTCGAGTTATTTTTAAATAAAGAAAGGGATCCATCCCTCATTTAATAATGCTAATATAAGTTACTTGGCTCAAAATCACATCGAAATTCGGACCACAAACGCTAGGGTAGCTTACTTTTCAAATTCTGCTTGATCTCTAAGGGGTATAGTACACGCCATAGTTTGACATTTTCGAGTTATTTTGAAATAAAGAAAGTGATCCATTCCTCATTTAATAATGCTAGTATAAGTTACTTGGCGCAAAAACCGCATTGATATTCGGACCATAAACGCTAGAGCAGCTTTGCAAAATCTGCCAGATCTCTAGAGGAATAGTACACGCCATGATTTGACATTTTCGAGTTTTTTTAAAATAAAGAAAGTGATCCATTCCTCATTTAATAATGCTAATATAAGTTACTTGGCGCAAAAACCGCATCGAAATTCGGACCACAAGCGCTAGAGTAGCTTACTTTGCAAATTCTACCATGTCTCATAGGGGATAGTACACGCCATGGTTTGACATTTTCGAGTTATTATTAAATAAAGAAAGTGATCCACTCCTCATTTAATAATTCTAATATAAGTTACGTGGCGCAAAAATCGCATCGAAATTCGGACCACAAATGCTTGAGTACTTTACTTTGCAAATTCTACCAGATCTCCATGGGGTTAGTACACGCCATGCTTTGACAATTTGGAGTTAATTTTAAATAAAGAAAGTGATCCATTCCTCATTTAAAAATGCTAATATAAGTTATTTGGCGCAAAAACCGCATCGAAATTCGGACCACAAACGCTAAAGTAGCTTACTTTGTAAATTCTGCCATGTCTCTTGAGAGATAGTACACGCAATGGTTTGATATTTTCGGGTTATTTTGAAATAAATAAAGTGATCCATTCCTCATTAAATAATTCTAATATAAGTTACTTGGCGCAAATACCGCAACGAAATTCGGACCACAAACGCTGGAGTAGCTTACTTTGCAAATTCTGCCAGATCTCCTAGGGATAATAAACGCCATGGTTTGACATTTTCGAGTTATTTTGAAATAAAGAAAGTGATTCATTCCTCATTTAATAATGCTAATATAAGTTATTTAGCGCAAAAACCGCAACGAAATTCGGACCACAAACGCTAGAGTAGCTTACTTTGCAAATTCTGCCAGATCGCCAAGGGGATAGTACACGCCATGGTTTGAAATAAAGAAAGTGATCCATTACTCATTTAATAAAGCTAATATAAGTTACTTGTCGCAAAAACCGCAACGAAATTCGGACCAGAAACGGTAGAGCAGCTTACTTTGCAAATTCTGCCAGATCTCTAAGGAATAGTACACGCCGTGGTTTGACATTTTCAAGTTATTTTTAAATAAATAAAGTGATCCATTCCTCATTTAATAATTCTTATATAAGTTACTTTGCGCAATGACCACATCGAAATTCAGATCATAAACGCTAGAGTGCTTACTTTGCAAATTCTACTAAGTCTCTAAGGGATAGTACACGCAATGGTTTGACATTTTCAAGTTATTTTGAAATAAATAAAATAATCTATTCCTCATTTAATAATGCTAATATAAGTTACTTGGCGCAAACACCGCATCGAAATTCGGACCACAAACGCTGGAGTAGTTTACTTTGCAAATTCTGCCAAGTCTTTAAGGGACGGTACACGTCATGGATTGACATTTTCAAGTTATTTTTAAATAAAGTGATCCATTCCTCATTTAATAATGCTAATGTAAGTTACTCGGCACAAAAACCGCATCGAAATTTGGACCACAAACGCTAGAGTAGCTTACTTTACAAATTCTGCCAGATCTCTAAGGGGATAGTACAAGCGATGGTTTGACATTTTCGAGTTATTTTGAAATAAAGAAAGTGATCCGTTCCTCAATTAAAAATGCTATTATAAGTTACTTGGCGCAAAAACGGCATCGAAATTCGGCCATAAACGCTAGAGTAGCTTACTTTGTAAATTCTGCCACATCTCTAAGGGGATAGTACACGTCGTGGTTTGACATTTTCGAGTTATTTTGAAATAAAGAAAGTGATCCGTTCCCTAATTAATAATGCTATTATAAGTTACTTGGCGTAAAAACCGTAACGAAATTCGGACCACAAACGCTAGAGTAGCTTACTTTGTAAATTCTGCTAGATCTCTAAGGGGATAGTACACGCCATGGTTTGACATTTTCAATTTATTTTTAAATAAAGGAAGTGATCCATTCCCCATTTAATAATGCTTATTTAAGTTACTTGGCGCAAAAACCGCATCGAAATTCGGACCACTAACGCTAGAGTAGATTACTTTGCAAATTTTGCCAAGTCTCTAAGGGATAGTACACGCCATGGATTGACATTTTCAAGTTATTTTTAAATAAAGTGATCCATTCCTCATATAATAATGCTAATATAAGTTACTTGGCGCAAAAACCGCATCGAAATTTGGACCACAAACGCTAGAGTAGCTTATTTTGCAACTTCTGCCATATCTCTAAGGGGATAGTACACGCCATGGTTTGACATTTTCGAGTTATTTTGAAATAAAGAAAGTGATCCGTTCCTCATTTAATAATGCTATTATAAGTTACTTGGCGCAAAAACCGCAACGAAATTCGGACCACAAACGCTAGAGTAGCTTACTTTACAAATTCTGCCAGATCTCTAAGGGGATAGTACACGCCATGGTTTGACATTTTTGAGTTATTTTTAAATAAAAAAAGTGAGTCATTCCTCATTTAATAATGCTAAAATAAGTTACTTGGCGCAAAAACCGTATCGAAATTCGAACCACAAACGGTAGAGTAGCTTACTTTGCAAAATCTGCCAGATCTTTAAGGGAAAGTACATGCCATGGTTTGACATTTTCAAGTTATTTTTAAATAAAGGAAGTGATCCATTCCTCATTTAATAATGCTAATATAAGTTACTTGGCGCAAAAACCGCATCCAAATTCGGATCAGAAACGCTAGAGAAGCTTATTTAGCAAATTCTGCCAAATCTCTAAAGGGATAGTACACACCATGGTTTGACATTTTCGAGTTATTTTTAAATAAAGATAGTGATCCTTTCCTCATTTAATAATGCTAATATAAGTTTCTTGGCGCAAAAACCGCATCGAAATTCGGGCCACAAACGCTAGAGTAGCTTACTTTGCAAATTCTACCGGATCTCTAAGGGATAATACACGCCATGGTTTGACATTTTCGTGTTATTTTGAAATAAATAAAGTGATATATTCCTCATTTAATAATTTCAAATATAAGATACATGGCGCAAAAACCGCATCGAAATTCGGACCACAAACGCTAGAGTAGCTTACTTTGCAAATTCTGCAAAGTCTCTAAGGGATAGTACACGCCATGGTTTGACATTTTCATGTTATTTTTAAATAAAGTGATCCATTCCTCATTTAATAATGCTAATATAAGTTACTTGGCGCAAAATCCTCATCGAAACTTGGACCACAAACGCTAGAGTAGCTTACTTTTAAAATTCTGTCAGATCTCTAAGGGGATAGTACACGCCATGGTTTGAAATTTTCGAATTATTTTGAAATCAAGAAAGTGATCCGTTCCCCATTTAATAATGCTAAGATAAGTTATTTGGCGCAAAAACCGCAACGAAATTCGGATCTCAAACTCTAGAGTAGCTTACTTTGCAAATTCTGCCAGATCTCTAAGGGTAACACACCATTGTTTGACATTTTCAAGATATTTTTAAATAAAGAAAGTGATCGATTCCTCATTTAATAATAATAATATAAGTTACTTCGCGCAAAAACCGCATCGAAATTCAGACCACAAACCCTAGAGTAGCATACTTTGCGAATTCTGCCACATCTCTAAGGGGGATAGTGCACGCCATGGTTTGACATTTTCGATTTATTTTTAAATAAAGAAAGGGATCCATCTCTCATTTAATAATGCTAATATAAGTTACTTGGCGCAAAAATCGCATCGAAATTCAGATCACAAATGCAAGAGTAGCTTACTTTGCAAATTCTGCCGGATCTCTAAGGGGGAAAGTACACGCCATGGTTTGACATTTTCAAGTTATTTTTAAATAAAGAAAGTGTTCAATTCCTCATTTGATATATTTAATATAAGTTACTTGGCGCAATGACCTCATTGAAATTTGTATCACAAACGCTAAAGTAGCTTACTTTGCAAATTCTGCCAAATCTCTAAGGGGATAGTACACGCCATGATTTGACATTTTCGAGTTATTTTTAAATAAAGAAAATGATCCACTTCTCAATTTACATAGCTAATATAAGTTACTTGGCGCAAAAAAAGCATCGAAATTCGGACCAAAAACGCTAGAGTAGTTTACTTTGCAAATTCTGCCAGATCTCTAGAGGGATATTACAAACCATTATTTGAAAATTTTGAGTTATTTTTAAATAAAGAAAGTGATCAATTCCTCATTTAATAATGCTAATATAAGTTACTTGGCGCAAAAACCGCATCGAAATTCGGACCACAAACGCTAGAGAAGCTTACTTTGCAAATTCTGCTAGATCTCTAAGGGGGAAAGTACACGCCAAGGTTTGACATTTTCGAGTTATTTTCAAATAAAGAAAGAGATCCATTCCTCATTTAATAATGCTAATGTAAGTTACTTGGCGCAAAAAACGCATCGAAATTCGGACCACAAACGCTAGAGTAGCTAACTTTGCATATTCTGCCCGATCTCCTAGGGATAGTACACGCCATGGTTTGACATTTTCGAGTTATTTTGAAATAAATATAGTGATCTATTCCTAATTTAATAATGCTAATATAAGTAACCTGGCGCAAAAACCGCATTGAAATTCGGACCACAAACGCTAGAGTAGCTTACTTTGCAAATTCTGCGAAGTCTCTATGGGATAGTACACGCCATGGTTTGATATTTTCGAGTTATTTTGAAATAAAGAAAGTGATCCATTTCTCATTTAATAATGCTAATATAAGTTACTTGGCGTAAAATCGCATCGAAATTCAGACCACATACGCTAGAGTAGCTTACTTTGCAAATTCTGCCACGTCTCTAAGGGATATTACACGCCATGGTTTGACATTTACGAGTTATTTTTAAATAAAGAAAGTGATTGATTCCTCATTAAATAATAATAATATAAGTTACTTTGGCGCAAAAACCGCATCGAAATTTAGACAACAAACGCTAGAGTAAGTTACATTGCAAATTATGCCGGATCTGTAAGGGGAAAGTACACGCCATGGTTTGAAATTTTCAAGTTATTTTTTTTAAAAAAAGTGATCTTTTCCTCATTTAATAATGCTAATATAAGTTAATTTGTGCAAAAATCGCATCGAAATTTTGACAACAAACGCTATAGTAACTTACTTTGCAAATTCTGCCAGATCTTTTAGGGGATAGTACACTCCATGGTTTGAAATTTTCGAGTTATTTTAAAATAAAGAAATTGATCATTTCCTCATTTAATAATTCTAATATCAGTAACTAGGCGCAAAAATCGCATCGAAATTCGGACCACAAACACTAGAGAGGCTTACTTTTCAAATTCTGCTAGATCTCTAAGGGTGTAGTACACGCCATGGTTTGACATTTTCGAGTTATTTTTTAATAAAGAAAGCGATCCATTCCTCATTCAATAATGCTAATATAAGTTACTTGGCACAAAAATGCATTGAAATTCGGACCACAAACGCTAGAGTAGCTTACTTGGGAAATTCTTCCAGATCTCTGAGGGATAGTACACGCCATGGTTTGAAATTTTCGAATTATTTCTAAATAAAGAAAGTGATCCATGTCTCATTTAATAATGCCAATATAAGTTACTTGGCGCACTAATTGCATCGAAATTCGGACCATAAATGCAAGAGTAGCTTACTTTGCAAATTTTGCCGAATCAATAAGGGGAGTACACGCCATGGTTTGACATTTTCAAGTTATTTTTAAATAAAGAAAGTGATCCATTCCTCATTTAATAATGCTCATATAAGTTACTTGGCGCAAAATCGCATCGAAATTCGGACCATAAATGCAAGAGTAGCCTACATTGCAAATTCTGCCGGATCTCTTAGGAGACAGTACACGTCATGGATTGACATTTTCAAGTTATTTTAAATAAAGAAAGTGATCCATTCATCATTTAATAGTGCTAATATAAGTTACTTGGCATAAAAATCGCATCGAAATTCGGACCCCAAACGCTAGAGTAGCTTACTATGCAAATTCTGCCAGATCTCTAAGGGGATAGTACACGCCATGGTTTGACATTTTCGAGATATTTTAAAATGAAGAAAGTGATCCATTCCTCATTTAATAATGCTAATATAAGTTACTTGGCGCAAAAATCACATCGAAATTCGGACCACAAACGCTAGAGTAGCTTACTTTGCAAATTCTGCTAGATCTCTAAGGGATTGTAGACGCCATGGTTTGACATTTTCGAGATATTTTGAAATAAAGAAAGTGATCTATTCCTCATTTAATAATGCTAATGTAAGTTACTAGGCGCAAAGACCGCATTGAAATTCGGACCACAAACGCTAGAGTAGCTTACTTTGCAAATTCTGCCATGTCTCTGACAGTACACGTCATGGTTTGACATTTTAAAGTTATTTTTAAATAAAGAAAGTGATCTATTCCTCATTTAATAATGCTCATATAAGTTACTTGCCGCAAAAACCGCATCGAAATTCGGACCACAAACGCTAGAGTAGCTTACTTTACAAATTCTACCACGTCTCTAAGGGGGATAGTACACGCTATGGTTTGACATTTTCGATTTATTTTTAAATAAAGAAAGGGATCCATCCCTCATTTAATAGTGCTAATATAAGTTACTTGGCGTAAAAATCGCATCGAAATTCGGACCACAAACGCTAGAGTAACTTACTTTGCAAATTCTTCCAAATCTCTAAGGAGATGGTACACGCCATGATTTGACATTTTCATGATATTTTAAAATAAAGAATGTGATTAATTACTCATTTAATAATGTTAATATAAGTTACTTTGCAAATTCTGTCAGATCTCTAAGGGAATAATACACGCAATGGTTTGACATTTTCGAGTTATTTTTAAATAAGAAAGTGATTCATTCCTCACTTAATAATGCTAATATAAGTTACTTGGCGCATAAACCGCATCGAAATTTGGACCATGAATGCTAGAGTAGCTTTCTTTTGCAAATTCTACCACATCTCTAAGAGGACAGTACACGTAATGGTTTGACATTTTCGAGTTATTTTGAAATAAAGTAATCCATTTCTCATTTAATAATGCTAATATAAGTTACTTGGCACCAAACCGCATCGAAATTTGGACCACAAACTCTAGAGTAGCTTACTTTGCAAATTCTTCTTGATCTCTAAGGGTACACGTCATGGTTTGACATTTTGAAGTTATTTTTAAATAAAGAAAGTGATCCATTCCTCATTTAATAATGCTAATTTAAGTTACTTGGCGCACTAACCGCATCGAAAATCGGACCACAAACGCTAGAGGAGCTTACTTTGCAAATTCTACCAGATCTTTAAGAGGTTAGTACACGCCATGTTTCACATTTTCCATTTATTTTGAAAGAAAGAAAGTTATCTATTGTTCATTTAATAATGCAAATAGAAGTTACTTGGCGCAAAAACAACAGCGAAATTCGGACTACAAACGCTAGAGTAGCTTACTTTGCAAATTTTGCCAGATCTCTAGGGGGATAGTACACGCCATGGTTTGACAATTTTGAGTTATTTTTAAATAAAGAAATTGATTCATTCCTCATTTTATATTGCTAATATAAGTTACTTGGCTCAAAAACCGCATTGAAATTCGGAGCACAAACGCTAGAGTAGCTTACTTTTCAAATTCTGCCAGATCTCTACTGGGGATAATACACGCCATGGTTTGACATTTTCGAGTTATTTTTAAATAAAGAAAGTGATCCATTCATCATTTAAAAATGCTAATATAAGTTACTTGGCGCAAAAACCGCATCAAAATTCGGACCACGAGCGCTAGAGTAGCTTACTTTGCAAATTCTGTCGGATCTTTAAGGGGATAGAACACGCCATGGTTTGACATTTTCGAGTTATTTTTAAATAAAGAAAGTGATCCATTCCTCATTTAATAATGCAATATAAGTTACATGGCGCAAAAACCGGATCGAAATTCGGCGCATAAACGCTAGAGTAGCTTACTTTGCAAATTCTGCCAGATCTCTAAGGGGATAGTACACGCCATGGTTTCACATTTTCGAGTTATTTTTAAATAAAGAAAGTGATCCATTCCTCATTTAATAATACTAATATAAGTTACCTGGCGCAAAGACCGTATCGAATATCGGATCACAAACGCATGAGTAGCATACTTTGCAAATTCTGTGAGATCTCTAAGGGATAGTACATGCCATGGTTTGACATTTTCGAGTTATTTTTAAATATAGAAAGTGATCCATTCCTCATTTAAAAATGCAAATATAAGTTACTTGGCGCAAAAACCGCATCGAAGACCAAAAACGGTAGAGTACACGCCATGGTTTAAAATTTTTGAATTATTTTTAAATAAAGAAAATGATCCATTTCTCATTTAATAATGCTAATATAAGTTACTTGGTGCAAAAACCGCATGGAAATTCGGACCGCAAACGCTAGAGTACTTTACTTTGCAAATTCTGTCGGATCTCTAAGGGGAGTACATGCCATGGTTTGACATTTTCAAGTTATTTTTAAATAAACAAAGTGATCCATTCCTCATTTAATAATGCCAATATAAGTTACTTAGCGCAAAAACCGCATCGAAATTCGGACCACAAACGCTAGAGAAGCTTACTTTGCAAATTCTGCCGGATCTCTAAGGGGATATAGTACACGCCATGGTTTAAAATTTTCAAGTTATTTTGAAATAAAGAAAGTGATCCATTCCTCATTTAATAATGCTAATATAAGTTACTTGACGCAAAAACCGCATCGAAATTCGGACCACAAACGCTAAAGTAGCTTACTTTGCAAATTCTGCCACATATCTAAAGGGATAGTACACACCTTGGTTTGATATTTTTGAGTTATTTTTAAATAAAAAAAAGTGATCCATTCCTCATTTAATATTGCTAATATAAGTTACTTTGCACAAAAACCGCATTGAAATTCGAACCACAAACGTTAGAGTAGCTTACTTTGCAAATTCTGCCAGATCTCTAAGGGAATAGTACACGCTATGGTTTGACATTTTCAAGTTATTTTAAACTAAAGAAAGTGATCCATTCCTCTTTTAAAAATGCTAATATAAGTTACTTGGCGTAAAAACCGCATGAAATTCAGACCAAAAACGCTAGAATAACTTACTTTGTAAATTCTACCAGTTCTCTAGAGGGATAGTACACGCCATGGTTTGAAATTTCGAATTATTTTTAAATAAAGAAAGTGATCCATTTCTCATTTAATAATGCTAATATAAGTTACTTGGCACAAAAACCGCAACGAAATTCGGACCACAAACGCTTGAGAAGCTTACTTTGCAAATTCTGCCGGATCTTTAAGGGGATATAGTACACGCCATGGTTTAACATTTTCAAGTTATTTTGAAATAAAAAAAGTGATCCATTCCTCATTTAATAATGCTAATATAAGTTACTTGGCGCAAAAAATGCATTGAAATTCGGACCACAAACGCTAGAGTAGCTTACTTTGCAAATTCTGCCACATCTCTAAAGGGATAGTACACGCCATGGTTTGATATTTTTGAGTTATTTTTAAATAAAGAAAGTGATCCATTCCTCATTTAATATTGCTAATATAAGTTATTTGGCACAAAAACCGCATTGAAATTCGGACCACAAACGCTAGAGTAACTTACTTTGCAAATTCTGCCAGATCTCTAAGGGAATAATACACGCTATGGTTTGACATTTTCAAGTTATTTTAAACTTAAGAAAGTGATCCATTCTTCACTTAAAAATGCTTATATAAGTTACTTGGCGCAAAATCCGCATCGAAATTCGGACCAAAAACGCTAGAGTAACTTACTTTGTAAATTCTGCCAGTTCTCTAAAGGAATAGTACACGCCATGGTTTGAAATTTTCGAATTATTTTTAAATAAAGAAAGTGATCCATTCCTCATTTAATAATGCTAATATAAGTTACTTGGCACAAAAACCGCGTCGAAATTAGACCACAAACGCTAGAGAAGCTTACTTTGCAAATTCTGTCAGATCTCTAAGGGATAGTACACGCCATGGTTTGAAATTTTCGAATTATTTTTAAATAAATAAAGTGACCCATTCCTCATTTAAAAATGCTAATATAAGTTACTTGGGGCAAAAACCGCATCGAAAACGAAAAACGGTAGAGTATCTTACTTTGCAAATTCTGCCAGATCTCTTAGGGAATAGTACACGCCATGGTATTAAATTTTCGAATTATTTTTAAATAAAGAAAGTGATCCATTCCTCATTTATAATGCTAATATAAGTTACTTGGCACAAAACCCGCATCGAAATTCGGACCACAAACGCTAGAGTAGCTTACTTTGCAAATTCTGCCGGATCTCTAAGGGGATATAGTACACGCCATGGTTTAACATTTTCAAGTTATTTTTAAATAAAGAAAGTGACCCATTCCTCATTTAATAATGGTAGTATAAGTTACTTGGCGTAAAAATTGCATCGAAATTAGGACCACAAACGCTAGAGTAGCTTACTTTGCAAATTCTGCCGCATCTCTAAAGTGATAGTACACGCCATGGTTTGAAATTTTCGAATTTTTTTTAAATAAAGAAAGTGATCCATTCATCATTTAATAATGCTAATATAAGTTCCTTGACACAAAAATCGCTTCGAAATTCGGACCACAAACGCTAGAGTAGTTTACTTTGCAAATTCTGCCGGATATCTGAGGGGATATAGTACACGCCATGGTTTGACATTTTCAAGTTATTTTTAAATAAAGAAAATGATCCATTCCTCATTTAATAATGCTAATATAAGTTACTTGGTGCAAAAACCGCATGGAAATTCGGTCCGCAAACGCTAGAGTACTTTACTTTGCAAATTCTGCCGGATCTCTAAGGGGAGTACATGCCATGGTTTGACATTTTCAAGTTATTATTAAATAAAGAAAGTGATACATTCCTCATTTAATAATGCTAATATAAGTTACTTAGCGCAAAAATTTATTCGAAATTTGGACCACAATCGCTGGAGTAGCTTACTTTGCAAATTGTGTCAGATCTCTAAGGGGATATTACACGCCATGGTTTGACATTTTCGAGTTATTTTAAAATAAGAAAAGTGATCCATGCCTCCTTAAATAATGCTAATATAAGTTAATTGGCGCAAAAACCGCTTCGCAATTTGGACCACAAACGCTAGAGTAGTTTACTTTGCAAATTGTGCCATGTCTCTAAGGGGATAGTACACGCAATGGTTTGACATTTTCGAGTTATTTTAAACTAAAGAAAGTGATCCATTCCTCATTTAATAATGCTAATATAAGTTTCTTGGCGCAAAAACCGCATCGAGATTCGGATTACAAACACTAGAGTAGCTTACTTTGAAAATTCTGCATGATCTCTACAAGGATAGTAGACGTAATGGTTTCATATTTTCGAGTTATTTTTAAATTAAGAAAGTTAGCCATTCCTCATTTTATAATGCTAATCTAAGTTACTTGGCGCAAAAATCGTATCGAAATTCGGATCACAAACGATAGAGTAGCTTACTTTGCAAATTGTGCCAGATCTCTAAGGGGATAATACACGCCATGGTTTGACATTTTCGTGTTATTTTTATATAAAGAATGTGATCCATTCCTAATTTAATAATGGTAATATAAGTTACTTGGCGCAAAAACCGCATGAAATTCAGACCACAAATGCTAGAGTAGCTTACTTTGCAAATTCTGTCAGATCTCAAAGGGAATAGTACACGCCATGGTTTGACATTTTCCAGTTATTTTTAAATAAAGAAAGTGATCCATTCCTCATTTAAAAATGCTAATATAAGTTACTTGGAGCAAAAATCGCATTGAAATTCGAACCACAATCGCTAGAGTAGCTTACATTGCAAATTGTGTCAGATCTCTAAGTGGATAGTACACGCCATGGTTTGACATTTTCAAGTTATTTTAAAATAAAGAATGTGATCCAATCCTCATTTGATAATGCTAATATAAGTTACTTGGCGCCAAAACGGCATCGAAATTCGGACCACAAACGCTAGAGTAGCTTACTTTGCAAATTCTGTCATGTCTCTAAGGGTATAGTACAAGCCATGATTTGAAATTTTCGAATTATTTTTAAATATATAAATTGATCCATTCATCATTTAATAATGCTAATATAAGTTACTGGGCACAAAAACCGCATCGAAATTCGCACCACAAACGCTAGAGTAGCTTACTTTACAAATTATGCCAGATCTCTTAGGGGATAGTACACGCCATGGTTTGACATTTTCGAATTAGTTTTAAATAAAGAAAGTGATCTATTCCTCATTTAATAATGCTAATATAAGTTACTTGGCGCAAAAACCGCATCGAAATTCGGACAACAAACGCTAGAGTAGTTTACTTTGCAAATTCGGCCATGTCTCTAAACGGATAGTACACGCCATGGTTTGACATTTTTGAGTTATTTTTAAATAAACAAAGTGATTCATTCCTCATTTAATAATACTAATATAAGTTACTTGGCCCAAAAACCGCATCGAAATTCGGACCACAAACGCTAGAGTAGCATATTTTTTAAAATCTGCCACGTCCCTAAGGTCGTACACGCCATGGTTTGACATTTTCGAGTTATTTTTAAATAAAGAAAGTGATCCATTCCTCATTTAATAATGCTAATATAAGTTACTTGGCGCAAAAACCGTATCGAAGTTCGGACTACAAATGCTAGAGTAGCTTACTTTGCAAATTCTGCCACGTCTCTAAGGGGATAGTACACGCCATGGTTTGACATTTTGAGTTATTTTTAAATAAAGTCATCCATTCCTCATTTAATAATGCTAATATAAGTTACTTGGCGCAAAATCTGCATCGAAATTTTGACCACAATCGCTAGAGTAGCTTACTTTGCAAATTCTACCAGATCTCTATGGGGGATAGTACACGTCATGGTTTGACATTTTCGAGTTATTTTTACATAAAGAAAGGGATCCATCCCTCATTTAATAATGATAATCTAAGTTACTTGGCGCAAAAATCGCATCGAAATTCGGACCACAAACGCTAGAGTAGCTTACTTTGCAAATTCTACCAGATTTCTAAGGGGATAGTACACTCCATGGTTTGACATTTTCGTGTTATTTTTAAATAAATAATGTGATCCATTCCTCATTTAATAATGCTAATATAAGTTACTTGGCATAAAAACCGCATCGAAATACAGACCATTAACGCAAGAGTAGCTTACTTTGCAAATTCTACCAGATCTCTAAGGGGATAGTACACGCCATGGTTTGACATTTTCGTGTTATTTTTAAATAAAGAATGTGATCCATTCCTCATTTAATAATGCTAATATAAGTTACTTGGCGCAAAAACCGCATCGAAATTCAGACCACAAACGCTAAAGTAGCTTACTTTGAAAATTCTATCAGATCTCTAAGGGAATATTACACGCCATGGTTTGAAAATTCTATTCTGTTATTTTTAAATAAAGAAAGTTATCCATTTCTCATTTAAAAATGCTAATATAAGTTACTTGGCGCAAAAATTGCATCGAAATTTGGACCACAAACGCTAGAGTAGCTTACTTTGCAAATTGTGACAGATCTCTAAGAGGATAGTACACGTCATGGTTTGACATATTCAAGTTATTTTAAAGTAAAGAAAGTGATCCATTAATCATTTAATAATGCTAATATAAGTTACATGGCGCCAAAATCGCATCGAAATTCGGACTACAAACGCTAGAGTAGCTTACTTTGCAAATTCTGCCATGTCTCTAAGGGGATAGTACACGCCATGGTTTGAAATTTTAGAATTATTTTTAAATAAAGAAAGTGATCTATTCCTCATTTAATAATGCTAATATAAATTACTTGACACAAAAACCGCATCGAAATTCGGACCACAAACGCTAGAGTAGCTAACTTTGCCGGATCTCTTAGAAGATATAGTATACGCCATGGTTTGACATTTTCAAGTTATTTTTAAATAAAGAAAGTCATCCATTCCTCATTTACTAAAGCTAATATAAGTTACTTGGCGCAAAAATTGCATCGAAATTCGGACCACAAATGCTAGAGTAGCTTACTTTACAAAATCAGCAAGATCTCTAAGGGGATAGTACACGCATTGGTTTGACATTTTCGAGTTATTTTTAAATAAACAAAGTGATCTATTCCTCATTTAATAATGCTAATATAAGTTACTTGGCGCAAAAACTGCATCGAAATTCGGACCACAAACGCTATAGTAGCTTACTTTGCAAATTCTGTCATGTCTCTAAGGGGATAGTACACACCATGGTTTGACATTTTTGAGTTATTTTTAAATAAAGAAAGTGATCCATTCCTCATCTAATAATGACAATATAAGTTACTTGGCGCAAAAACCGCATCGAAATTCGGACCACAAATGCTAGAGTAGCTTACTTTACAAATTCTAACAGATCTCTAAGGGGATAGTACATTCCATGGTTTGACTTTTTCGAGTTTTTTTAAAATAAAGAAAGGGATACATCCCTCATTTAATAATGCTAATATAAATTACTTGGCGCAAAAACCGTAACGAAATTCGGACCACAAACGCTAGAGTAGCTTACTTTGCAAATTCTGCCAGATCTCTAAGGGGATAGTACACGCCATGGTTTGACATTTCCAAGTTATTTTTAAATAAAGAAAGTTATCCATTCCTCGTTTAAGAAATGCTAATATAAGTTACTTGGCGCAAAAACCGCATTGAAATTCGACCACAAACGCTAGAGTAGCTTACTTTGTAAATTTTGTTAGATCTCTAAGGGAATAGTACACGCTATGGTTTGACATTTTCTAGTTATTTTTAAATAAAGAAAGGTATTCATCCCTCATTTAATAATGCTAATATAAGTTACTTGGCGCAAAAATCGCCTAGAAATTTGGACCACAAACACTAGAGGAGCTTACTTTGTAAATTCTACAAGATCTCTAAAAGGATAGTACACGTCATGGTTTGACATTTCCAAGTTATTTTTAAATAAAGAATGTGATTCATTACTCATTTAACAATGCTAATATAAGTTACTTGGCGCAAAAACCGCATCGAAATTCGGACCACAAACGCTAGAGTAGGTTACTTTGCAAATTGTGCCAAATCTCTATGGGGATAGTACACGCCGTGGTTTGAAATTTTCGAGTTATTTTTAAATTAAAAAAAGTGTTCCATTCCTCTTTTTAAAATGCTAATATAAGTTACTGGGCGCAAAAACCACATCGAAATTCGGACCACAAACGCTAGAGTAGCTTACTTTGCAAATTGTGCCAGATATCTAAAGGGATATTACACGCCATGGTTTGACATTTTCGATTTATTTTAAAATAAAGAAAGGTAACCATTACTCATTTGATAATGCTAATATAAGTACATGGGCGCAAAAACCGCATCGAAATTAATACCACAAAAGCTAGAGTAGCTTACTTTGCAAATTCTGCCAGATTTCTAAGGGGATAGTACATGCCATGGTTTGACATTTTTGAGTTATTTTTAAATAAATAAAGGGATCCATCCCTCATTTAATAAAGCTAACATAAGTTATTTGGCGCAGAAATCGCATCAAAATTCGGACCACAAATGCTAGAGTAGCTTACTTTGCAAATTCTACCAGATCTCTAAGGGGTACACGCTATGGTTTGACATTTTCGAGTTATTTTGAAATAAAGAAAGTGATCCATTCCTCATTTAATAAAGCTTATATAAGTAACTTGGCGCAAAAACCGTAACGAAATTCGGACCACAAACGCTAGAGTAGCTTACTTTGCAAATTCTGCCAGATCTATATGGGGATAGTACACGCCATGGTTTGACATTTTCGAGTTATTTTTAAATAAGGAAAGTGATCCATTCCTTTTTTAATAATGCTAATATAAGTTACTTGGTGCAAAAATCACATCTGAGTTCGGACCATAAATGCTAGAGTAACTTACTTTGCAAATTCTGCCTGATCTTTAAGGGGATAGTACACGCCATGGTTTGACATTTTTGAGTTATCTTAAAATAAAGAAAGTGATCCATTCCTCATTTAATAATGCTAATATAAGTTACTTGACGCAAAAACCGCATCGAAATTCGGACCATAAACGCTAGAGTAGCTTATTTTGCTAATTCTGCAATGTCTCTAAGGGGATAGTACACGTCATGGTTTGACATTTTCGAGTTATTTTTAAATAAAGAAAGAGATCCATCCCTCATTTAATAATGCTAATATAAGTTACTTGGCACAAAAACCATAACGAAATTCGGACCAGAAACGCTAGAGTAGCTTACTTTGCAAATTCTGCCAGATCTTTAAGGGGATAGTACACGCCATGGTTTCCAAGTTATTTTTAAATAAAGAAAGTGATCCATTCCACATTTAAGAAATGCTAATATAAGTTACTTAGGGCAAAAACCGCATCGAAATTCGGACCACAAACGCTAGAGTAGCTTACTTTGCAAATTCTAACTGATCTCTAATGGGATAGTACACGCCATGGTTTGACATTTTCGAGTTATTTTAAAATAAAGAAAGGGATCCATCCCTCATTTAATAATTCTAATATAAGTTACTTGGCACAAAAACCGTAACGAAATTCGGACCAGAAACGCTAGAGTAGCTTACTTTGCAAATTCTGCCAGATCTTTAAGGGGATAGTACACGCCATGGTTTCCAAGTTATTTTTAAATAAAGAAAGTGATCCATTCCTCATTTAAGAAATGCTAATATAAGTTACTTGGTGTAAAAACCGCATCGAAATTCGGACCACAAACGCTAGAGTAGCTTACTTTGCAAATTCTGTCAGATCTCTAAGGGTACACGCCATGGTTTGACATTTTCGAGTTATGTTTAAATAAATAAAGGTATCCATCCCTCATTTAATAATGCTAATATAAGTTACTTGGCGCAAAAATCGCCTAGAAATTTGGACAACAAACGCTAGAGTAGCTTACTCTGCAAATTCTACGAGATCTCTAAGGGGATAGTACACGTCATGGTTTGACATTTTCAAGTTATTTTTAAATAAAGAATGTGATCCATTCCTCATTTAACATTGCTAATATAAGTTACTAGGCGCAAAAATCGCATCGAAAATCGGACCACAAACGCTAGAGTAGCTTACTTTGCAAATTCTGCCATATCTCTTTGGGGACAGTACACGCCATGATTTGAAATTTTCGAGTTATTTTTAAATAAAGAAAGTGATCCATTACTCTTTTTAAAATGCTAATATGAGTTACTTGGCGCAAAAACCGCATCGAAATTCGGACCACAAACACTAAAGTAGCTTACTTTCCAAATTGTGCCAGATCTCTAAAGGGATATTACACGCCATGGTTTGACATTTTCGAGTTATTTTTAAATAAAGGAAGTGATCCATTCCTCATTTAATAAAGCTAATATAAGTTACTTGGTGCAAAAACCGCATTGAAATTCGGACCAAAAACGCTAGAGTAACATACTTTGCAAATTCTGATAGTTCTCAAAGGGGATAGTACACGCCATGGTTTGAAATTTTCGAATTATTTTTAAATAAAGAAGGTGATCCATTCCTCATTTAATAATGCTAATATAAGTTACTTGGCACAAAAACTTCATCGAAATTCGGACCACAAACGCTAGAGTAGCTTACTTTGCAAATTCTGCCGGATCTCTAAGGGGATATAGTACACGCCATGGTTTGACAATTTCAAGTTATTTTTAAATAAAGAAAGTGATCCATTCCACATTTAATAATGCTAATATAAGTTACTTGACGCAAAAACCGCATCAAAATTCGGACCACAAACGCTAGAGTAGCTTACTTTGCGAATTCTGCCAGATCTTTGATGGAATAGTACACGCCATGGTTTGAAATTTTCGAATTTTTTTTAAATAAAGTGATTCAACTCTCATTTAATAATGCTAATATAAGTTACTTGGCGCAAAAACCGCATCGAAATTTGGACCACAAACGCTAGAGTATATTACTTCACAAATTCTGTTGGATCTCTAAGGGGAGTACATGCCATGGTTAGAAATTTTCAAGTTACTTTTAAATAAAGAAATTGATCCATTACTCATTTAATACTGCTAATACAAGTTACTTGGCGCAAAGACCGTATCGAAATTCGGATCACAAACGCTAGAGTATCTTACTTTGCAAATTCTATCAGATCTCTAAGGGAATAGTACACGCCATGGTTTGACATTTTTGAGTTATTTTTAAATAAAGAAAGTGATCCATTCCTCATTTTAAAATGCTAATATAAGTTATTTGGCGGAAAAACCGCATCGAAATTCGGACAAAAAACGGTAGTGTAGCTTACTTTACAAATTCTGCCAGATCTCTAAGGGTACATGCCAAGGTTTGAAATTTTCGAATTACTTTTAAATAAACAAAGTGATCCATTTCTCATTTAATAATGCTAATATAAGTTACTTGGCGCAAAAACCGAATCTATATTTGGACCGCAAACGCTAAAGTAGATTACTTTGCAAATTCTGCCGGATCTCTAATGGGAGTACATGCCATGGTTTGACATTTTCAAGTTATTTTTAAATAAATAAAGTGTTCCATTCCTCATTTTATAATGCTAATATAAGTTACTAGGCGCAAAGACCGTATCGAAATTCAGATCACAAACGCTAGAGTAGCTTACTTTGAAAATTCTGTCAGATCTCTAAGGGGATAGTACACGCCATGGTTTGATATTTATGAGTTAATTTTAAATAAAGAAAGTGATCCATTCCTCATTTAATAATGCTTATATAAGTTACTTGGCGCAAAAATCACATCGAAATTCGGAGCACAAACGCTAGAGTAGCTTACTTTGCAAATTTTGCCAGATATCTAAGGGGATAGTACACGCCATGGTTTGACATTTTCGAGTTATTTTTAAATAAAGAATGTGATCTATTCCATATTTGAAAATGCTAATATAAGATATTTGGCGCAAAAACCACATCGAAATTCGGACCACGAACGCTAAAGTATCTTACTTTGCAAATTCTGTGGGATCTCTAAAAGGATAGTACACGCCATGGTTTGACCTTTTCAAGTTATTTTTAAATAAAGAAAGAGATCCATCCTTCAATTAATAATGATAATATAAGTTACTTGGAGCAAAAATCACATCGAAATTCGGACCACAAACGCTACAGTAGCTTACTTTGCAAATTCTGCCACACTTCTAAGGGATAGTACACGCCATGGTTTGACATTTTCGAGTTATCTTAAAACAAAAAAAGTGATCAATTCCTCATTTAATAATGCTAATATAAGTTACTTGGCGCAAAAACCACATCGAAATTCGGACCAGAAACGATAGAGTAGCTTATTTTGCAAATTCTGCAACGTCTCTAAAGGGATAGTACACGCCATGGTTTGACATTTTCGAGTTACTTTTAATTAAAGAAATTGATCCATTCCTCATTTAATAATGCTAATCTAAGTTACTTGGGGCAAAAACCGCATCGAAATTCGGACCTCAAACGCTAGAGTAGCTTACTTTGCAAATAATGCCACACTTTTAAGGAGATATAGTACACGCCATGATTTGACATTTTTGAGTTATTTTTAAATAAAGAAAGTGATCTTTTCCTCATATAATAATGATAATATAAGTTACTTGGCGCAAAAACCGCATCGAAATTCGGACCACAAATGCTAGAGTAGCTTACTTTTCAAATTCTACCAGATCTATAAGGAGATAGTACACGCCATGGTTTGACATTTTCGAGTTATTTTCAAATAAAGATAGGGATCCATCCCTCATTTAATAATACTAATATAAGTTACTTTGCGCAAAAAGCGCATCGAAATTCGGACCACAAATGTTAAAGTAGCTTACTTTGCAAATTCTACCAGATATCTAAGGGGATATTACACGCCATGGTTTGACATTTTCGTGTTATTATTAAATAAAGAAAGTTATCCATTCCTCATTTAATAATGCTAATATAAGTTACTTGGCGCAAACACCGCATCGAAATTCGGATCATAAACGCTACAGTAGCTTACTTTGCAAATTCTGCCATATCTCTAAGGGGATTGTACACGCCATGGTTTGACATTTTCGTGTTATTATTAAATAAAGAAAGTTATCCATTCCTCATTTAATAATGCTAATATAAGTTACTTGGCGCAAAAACCGCATTGAAATTCGGATCATAACGCTACAGTAGCTTACTTTGCAAATTCTGCCATATCTCTAAGGGGATAGTACACGCCATGGTTTGACATTTTTTAGTTATTTTTAAATAAAGAAAGTGATCTTTTCCTCATTTAATAATGATAATATAAGTTACTTGACGCAAAAACCAAATCAAAATTCGGACCACAAACGCTAGAGTAGCTTACTTTGCAAATTCTACCAGATCTCTAAGGGGGATAGTACACGCCATGGTTTGACATTTTCGAGTTATTTTCAAATAAAGATAGGGATCCATTCCTCATTTAATAATACTAATATAAGTTACTTTGCGCAAAAATCGCATCGAAATTCGGACCACAAATGCTAAAGTAGCTTACTTTGCAAATTCTACCAGATATCTAAGGGGATAGTACATGCCATGGTTTGACATTTTTATGTTATTATTAAATATAGAATGTTATCCATTCCTCATTTAATAATGCTAATATAAGTTACTTGGCGCAAAAACCGCATCAAAATTCGAACCATAAACGCTAGAGTAGCTTACTTTGTAAATTCTGTCATATTTCTAAGCGGGTACACGCCATGGTTTTACAATTTCGAATTATTCTTTAATAAAGAAAATGATTCATTCCTCATTTAATAATGCTAATATAAGTACATTGGCGCAAAGACCGCATCGAAATTCGGAACACAAGTGCTAGAGTAGCTTACTTTGAAATTCTGCCAGATCTCTAAGGGGATAGTACACGCCATGGTTTGACATTTTCGAGTTATCTTAAAATAAAGAAAGTGATCCATTCCTCATTTAATAATGCTAATATAAGTTACTTGGCGCAAAAACGACTTCAAAATTCGGACCACAAACGCTAGAGTAGCTTATTTTGCAAATTCTGCATCGTCTCTGAGGGGATAGTACACGCCATGGTTTGACATTTTCAATTTATTTTGAAATAAAGAAAGTGATCCATTGCTCATTAAATAATGCTAATATAAGTTACTTGGGGCAAAAACCGCATCGAAATTCGGACCGCAAACGCTAGAGTAGCTTACTTTGCAAATTGTGCCACACTTTTAAGGAGATATAGTACACGCCATGGTTTGACTTTTTGAGTTATTTTTAAATAAAGAAAGTGATTTTTTCCTCATTTAATAATGATAATATAAGTTACTTGGCGCAAATACCGCATCGAAATTCGCTCCACAAACGCTAGAGTAGCTTACTTTGCAAATTCTACCAGATCTCTAAGGGGGATAGTACACGCCATGGTTTGACATTTTCGTGTTATTTTTAAATAAAGAAAGGGATCCATCCCTCATTTAATAATACAAATATAAGTTACTTTGCGCAAAAATCGCATCGAAATTCGGACCAGAAATGCAAAAGTAGATTACTTTGTAAATTCTACCAGATATTTAAGGGGATATTCCACGCCATGGTTTGACATTTTCGTGTTATTATTAAATAAACAAAGTTATCCATTCCTCATTTAATAATGCTAATATAAGTTACTTGGCGCAAAAACGGCATCGAAATTCGGACCATAAACGCTAGAGTAGCTTACTTTGCAAATTCTGTCATATCTCTAAGGGGATAGTGCACGCCATGGTTTGACATTTTCGAGTTATTTTTAAATAAAGAAAGGGATCCATCCCTCATTTAATAATGCTAATATAAGTTACTTGGCGCAAAAATCGCATCGAAATTCGGACCACAAATGCTAGAGTAGCTTACATTGCAAATTCTACCATATATCTAAGAGGATAGTAACGCCATGGTTTGACATTTTTGTGTTATTATTAAATAAAAAATGTTATTCATTCCTCATTTAATAATGCAAATATAAGTTTCTTGGCGTAAAAACCGCATCGAAATTCGGACCATAAACGCTACAGTAGCTTAGTTTGCAAATTCTGCCATATCTCTAAGGGGTACAAGCCATGGTTTGACATTTTCGATTTATATTTAAATAAAGAAAGTGATTAATTCCTCATTTAATAATACTAATATAAGTACATTGGCGCAAAGACCGCATCAAAATTCGAACCACAAACGGTAGAGTAGCTTACTTTGCAAAATCTGCCAGATCTTTAAGGGATAGTACGTGCCATGGTTTGATATTTTCAAGTTATTTTTAAATAAAGGAAGTGATCCATTTCTAATTTAATAATGCTAATATAAGTTACTTGGCGCAAAAACCACATCCAAATTCGGATCAGAAACGCTAGAGAAGCTTATTTAGCAAATTCTGCCAGATCTCTAAAGGGATAGTACACACCATGGTTTGACATTTTCGAGTTATTTTTAAATAAAGATAGTGATCCTTTCCTCATTTAATAATGCTAATATAAGTTTCTTGGCGCAAAAACCGCATCGAAATTCGGGCCACAAACGCTAGAGTAGCTTACTTTGCAAATTCTACCGGATCTCTAAGGGATAATACACGCCATGGTTTGACATTTTCGTGTTATTTTGAAATAAATAAAGTGATATATTCCTCATTTAATAATTCTAATATAAGTTACTTGGCGCAAAAACCGCATCGAAATTCGGACCACAAACGCTAGAGTAGCTTACATTGCAAATTCTGCCACACTTTTAAGGGGATAGTTCACGCCATGGTTTGACATTTTTGAGTTATTTTTAAATAAAGAAAGTGATCTATTCCTCATTTAATAATGATAATATAAGTTACTTGGCGCAAAAACCGCATCGAAATTCGGACCACAAACGCTAGTGTTGCTTACTTTGCAAATTCTGTCATATCTCTAAGGGGATAGTACACGCCATGGTTTGACATTTTCGAGTTATTTTAAATAAAGAAAGGAATCCATCCCTCATTTTATAATGCTAATATAAGTTACTTGGCGCAAAAATCGCATCGAAATTCGGACCACAAATGCTAAATTAGCTTACTTTGCAAATTCTATCAGATATCTAAGGGGATAGTACACGCCATGGTTCGACATTTTTGTGTTATTATTAAACAAAGCATGTTATCCATTCCTCATTTAATAATGCTAATATAAGTTACTTGGTGCAAAAACCGCATCGAAATTCGGACCATAAATGCTAGATTAGCTTACTTTGCAAATTTTGCCATATCTCCTAGGGGGTACACGCCATGGTTTGATATTTTTGAATTATTTTTAAATAAAGAAAGTGATTCATTCCTCATTTAATAATGCTAATATAAGTACATTGGCGCTAAAACAGCATCGAAATTGGGAACACAAACGCTAGAGTAGCTTACTTTGCAAATTCTGCTAGATCTCTATTTTGATAGTGCAGGCCATGGTTTGACATTTTCGGGTTATTTTTAAATAAAGAAAGGGATTCATCCCACATTTAATAAAGCTAATATAAGTTACTTGGCGCAAAAATCGCATCGAAATTCGGACCACAAACGCTAGAGTAGCTTACTTTGTAAATTCTACAAGATCTCTAAGGGGATAATACACGCCATGGTTTCACATTTTCGAGTTATTTTAAAATAAAGAAAGTGATCCATTCCTCATTTAATAATGCTAATATAACTTACTTGGCGCAAAAACCGTAATGAAATTCGGACCACAAACGCTAGAGTAGCTTACTTTGCAAATGCTGCCAGATCTCTAAGGGGATAGTATACACCATGGTTTGACATTTTCGAGTTATTTTTAAATAAAGAAAGAGATTCATTCCTCATTTAATAATGCTAATATAAGTTACTAGGCGCAAAAACCGCATCGAAATTCGGACCATAAACGCTAGTGTAGCTTAGTTTGCAATTCCCTCGGATCTATAAGGGGATAGTACACGCCATGGTTTGACATTTTTGAGTTATTTTTAAATAAAGAAAGTGATCAATTCCTCATTTAATAGTGCTAATATAAGTTACTTGGCGCAAAAACCGCATCGAAATTCGATGCACAAACGCTAGAGTAGCTTACTTTGCAAATTCTGGCAGATCTCTAAGGGGATAGTACACGCCATGGTTTGACATTTTCGAGTTATTTTTAAATAAAGAAAATGATCCATTCCTCATAAAAAATGCTAATATAAGATACTTGGAGCAAAAACCGCATCGAAATTCGGACCACGAACGCTAGTGTAGCTTACTTTACAAATTCTGCCAAATATCTAATGGGATAGTACACGCCATGGTTTTATATTTTCGAGTTATTTTTATATAAAGTGATCAATTCCTCATTTAAAAATGCTAATATAAGTTACTTGGCGCAAAAACCGCATCGAAATTCGGACCACGAAAGTTAGAGTAGCTTACTTTGCAAATTCTGTCGGATCTCTAAGAGGATAGTACACTTCATGGTTTGACACTTTCAAGTTATTTTTAGATAAAGAAAGGGATCCATCCCTCATTTAATAATGCTAATATAAGTTACTTTGTGCAAAAATCGCATTGAAATTCGGAGCACAAACGCTAGAGTAGCTTACTTTGCAAATTCTGCCAGATCTCTAAGGGGATAGTACACACCATGGTTTGACATTTTCGAGTTATTTTAAAATGTAAAAGTGATCTGTTCCTCATTTAATAATGCTATTATAAGTTACTTGGCGCAAAAACTGCATCGAAATTTGGACCACAAACGCTAGAGTAGTTTACTTTGCAAATTCTGCCAGATCTCTAACATTTTCGAGATATTTTGAAATAAAGAAAATATTCATTCCTCATTTAATAATGCTGATATAAGCTACTTGGCGCAAAAACCGCATCGAAATTCGGCTCACAAACGCTAGAGTTGCTTACTTTGCAAATTCTTCCAGATCTCTTAGGGGATAGTACAAGCCATGGTTTAACATTTTAGAGTTATTTTGAAATAAAGAAAGTGATCCATTCCTCATTCAATAATGCCAATATAAGTTACTTGGCGCAAAAACCGCATCGAAATTCAATGCACAAACGCTAGAGTAGCTTACTTTGCAAATTCTGCCAGATCTCTAAGGGGATAGTACACGCCATGGTTTGACATTTTCGAGTTATTTTTAAATAAAGAAAGTGATCCATTCCCCATTAAAAAATGCTAATATAAGTTACTTGGCGTAAAAACCGCATCGAAATTTGGACCACGAACGCTAGAGTAGCTTACTTTGCAAATTCTATCGGATCTCTAAGGGGATAATACACGCCATGGTTTGATATTTTCGAGTTATTTTTAAATAAAGAAAGTGATCGATTCCTCATTTAATAATGCTAATATAAGTTACTTGGCGCAAAAACCGCATCGAAATTCGGAGCACAAACGCTAGAGTAGCTTACTTTGCAAATTCTGCCAGATCTCTAAGGGGATAGTACACGCCATGGTTTGATATTTTCGAGTTATTTTTAAATAAAGAAAGTGATAGATTCCTCATTTAATAATGCTAATATAAGTTACTTGGCGTAAAAACTGCATCGAAATTCGGAGCACAAACGCTAGAGTAGCTTATTTTGCAAATTCTGCCAGATATCTAAGGGGATAGTACACGCCATGGTTTGACATTTTCGATTTATTTTAAAATAAAGAAAGTGATCCAATCCTCATTTAATAATACTAATATAAGTTACTTGGCGTAAAAACCGCATCGAAATTCGGACCACAAACGTTAGAGTAGCTTACTTTGCAAATTCTGCACACTTCTTAAGGGATAGTACACGCAATGGTTTGACATTTTCGAGTTATTTTTAAATAAAGAAAGTGATTCATTCCTCATTTATGAAATACTAATATAAGTTACTTGGCGCAAAAACCGCATCGAATTTCGGACCACAAACGTTAGTGTAGCTTACATTGCATATTCTGTCAGATCTCTAAGGGAATAGTACACGCCATGGTTTGACATTTTCTAGTTATTTTTAAATAAAGAAGGGTATCCATCCCTCATTTAATAATGCTAATATAAGTTACTTGGCACAAAAATCGCACAGAAATTTAGACCACAAAAGCTAGAGTAGCTTACTTTGCAAATTCTACTAGATCTCTAAGGGGATAGTACACGCCAAGGTTTGACATTTCCAAGTTATTTTTAAATAAAGAATGTGATCCATTCCTCATTTAAAAATGCTAATATAAGTTATTTGGCGCAAAAACTGCATCGAAATTCGGACCACAAACGCTAGAGTAGCTTACTTTGCAAATTCTGCCAGATCTTTATGGGAATAGTACCCTTCATGGTTTGAAATTTTCGAGTTATTTTTAAATAAAGAAAGTGATTCGTTCCTCATTTAAAAATGCTAATATAAGTTACTTGGCGCCAAAAGCGCATCGAAATTCGGACCTTAAACGCTAGAGTAACTTACTTTGCAAATTCTGCCAGTTCTCTAAGATCGTACACACCATGGTTTGAAATTTTCAAATTATTTTTAAATAAATAAAGTGATCCATTCCTCATTTAATAATGCTAATATAAGTTACTTGACCCAAAAACCGCATCAAAATTCGGACCACAAACGCTAGAGTAGTTTACTTTGCAAATTCTGCCGGATCTCTAAGAGGATATAGTACACGCCATGGTTTGACATTTTCAAGTTATTTTTAAATAAAGAAAGTGATCCATTCCACATTAAATAATGCTAATATAAGTTACTTGGCGCAAAAACCGCAACAAAACTCGGACCAGAAACGCTAGAGTAGCTTACTTTGCAAATTCTGCCAGTTCTATAAGGGAATAGTACACGCCATGGTTTGAAATTTTCGATTTATTTTTAAATAAAGAAAGTGATCCATCTCTCTTTTAATAATGCTATTATAAGTTACTTGGCGTAAAAATCGCATCGAAATTTGGACGACAAACGCTAGTGTAGTTTACTTTGCAAATTCTACCGGATCTCTAAGGGGAGTACATGCCATGGTTTGAAATTTTCGAATTATTTTTAAATAAAGAAAGTGATCCATTTATCATTTAATAATGCTAATATAAGTTACTTGGCGCAAAAACCGTATCGAAATTCAGACCACACACCCTAGAGTAGCTTACTTTGCGAATTTTGCCAGATCACTAAGGGGAGTACACGCCATGGTTTGACATTTTCGAGTTATCTTTAAATAAAGAAAGGTATCCATCCCTCATTTAATAATGCTAATATAAGTTACTTGGCGAAAAAGTCGCACAGAAATTTGGACCACAAACGCTAGAGTAGCTTACTTTGCAAATTCTACGACATCACTAAGAGGATATTACACGCCATGGTTTGACATTTCTAAATTATTTTAAAATAAAGAATGTGATCCATTCCTCATTTAACAATGCTAATAGAAGTTACTTGGCACAAAAACCGCATCGAAATTCGGACGACAAACGCTAGAGTAACTTACTTTGCAAATTCTGCCAGATCTCTTAGGGGATAGTTCACGCCATTGTTTGACATTTCTGCGTTATTTTTCAATAAATTCAGTGATCCATTCCTCATTTAATAATGCTAATATAAGTTACTTGGTGCAAAAACCGCATCGAAATTCGGACCACAAACGGTAATTAGCTTACTTTGGAACTTCTGCCAGATCTCTAAGTACACGCCATGGTTTGACATTTTCGAGTTATTTTTAAATAAAGAAAGTGATCCATTCCTCATTTAATAATGCTAATATAAGTTTCTTAGCGCAAAAACCGCATCGAAATTTGGACCACAACCGCTAGAGGAGTTTCCTTTGCAAATTCTGCCGGATCTCTAAGGGGAGTACATGCCATGGTTTGACATTTTCAAGTTATTTTTAAATAAAGAAAGTGATCCATTCCTCATTAATAATGCTAATATAAGTTACTTGGCGCAAAAATCGCACAGAAATTAGGACAACAAACGCTAGAATAGCTTACTTTGCAAATTCTACGTGATCTCTAAGGGGATAGTACACGCCATATTTTGACATTTCCAAATTATTTTTAAATAAAGAATGTGATCCATTCCTCATTTAATAATGCTAATATAAGTTACTTGGCGCAAAAACCGCATCGAAATTCGGACCACAAACGCTAGAGTAGCTTACTTTTCAAATTCTGCCAGATCTCTAAGGGAATAGTGCACGCAATGGTTTGAAATTTTCGAGTTATTTTTAAAAAAAGAAAGTGATTCATTCCTCATTTGAAAATGCTAATATAAGTTACTTGGCGCAAAAAGCGCATCGAAATTCGGACCTAAAACGCTAGAGTAAATTTCTTTGCAAATTCTGCCAGTTCTCTAAGATCATAAATGCCATGGTTTGAAAATTTCGAATTATTTTTAAACAAAGAAATTTATCCATTCCTCATTTAATAATGCTAATATAAGTTACTTGACCCAAAAACCGCATCGAAATTCGGACCACAAACGCTAGAGTAGCTTACTTTACATATTCTGCCGGATCTCTAAGGGGATATAGTACACGCCTTGGTTTGATATTTTCAAGTTATTTTTAAATAAAGAAAGTGATCCATTCCACATTAAAAAATGCTAATATATGTTACTTGGCGCAAAAACCGCATCGAAATTTGGACTACAAACGCTAGGGTAGTTTACTTTACAAATTCAGCCAGTTCTCTAAGGGGATAGTACACGTCATGGTCTGACATAATCGAGTTATTTTTAAATAAAGAAAGTGATCCATTCCTCTGTTAAAAATGCGAATATTAATTACTTGGCGCAAAAATCGCATCGAAATTCGGACTAAAAACGGTAGAGTAGCTTACTTTGCAAATTCTGCCACATCTCTAAGGGAATAGTACACGCCATGGTTTGATATTTTCGAATTATTTTTAAATAAAGAAAGTGATCCATTTCTCATTTAATAATGCTTATATAAGTTACTTGGCGTAAAAATCGCATCGAAATTCGGACCACAAACGCTAGACTAGCTTATTTTGCTAATTTTGTCACGTCTCTAAGGGGATAGTACACGCCATGGTTTGAAATTTTCTAGTTATTTTTAAATAAATAAAGTAATTCATTCCTTATTTAATAATGCTAATATATGTTACTTGGCGCAAAAACTGCATCGAAATTTGGACCACAAACGCTAGGGTAGTTTACTTTGCAAATTCTTCCAGTTCTCTAAGGGGATAGTACACGTCATGGTCTGACATTTTCGAGCTATTTTTAAATAAAGAAAGTGATCCAATCCTTAGTTAACAATCCGAATATTAATTACTTGGCGCAAAAACCGCATCAAAATTCGGACCAAAAACGGTAATGTAGCTTACTTTGCAAATTCTGCCAAATCTCTAAGGGTAAACGCCAAGGTTAGAAATTTTCAAATTATTTTTAAATATTGAAAGTGATCCATTTCTCATTTAATAATGATAATATAAGTTACTTGGCGCAAAAACTGCATCCAAATTTGGACCGCAAACGTTAGAGTAGTTTACTTTGCAAATTCTGCCAAATCGCAAAGGGGATATAGTACACGTCATGGTCTGACATTTTCAAGTTATTTTTAAATAAAGAAAGTGATCTATTCCTCATTTAAAAATGCTAATATAAGTTACTTGGCGTTAAAACCGCATCGAAATTCGAGCCACAAACGCTAGAGTAGCTTACTTTGCAAATTCTGCCGGATCTATTAGGGGATAGTTCACGCCATTGTTTGACATAACTGAGTTATTTTAAAATAAATAAAGTGATATATTCCTCATCTAATAATACTAATATAAGTTACTTGGCGCAAAAACCGCATCGAAATTTGGACCGCAAACACTAGAGGAGTTTACTTTCCAAATTCTGCCGGATCTCTAAGGGGAGTACACATGCCATGGTTTGACATTTTCAAGTTATTTTGAAATAAAGAAAGTGATCCATTCCTCATTTAACAATGCTAATATAAGTTACTTGGCGCAAAGACCATATCGAAATTTCGGATCACATATGCTAGAGTAGCTTACTTTGAAAATTCTGTGTGATCTCTAAGGGAATAGTACACGCCATGGTTTGACATTTTCGAGTTATTTTTAAATAAAGAAAGTGATCCATTTCTCATTTCAAAATGCTAATATAAGTTACATGGTCAAAAACCGCATCAAAATTCGGACAAAAAAGGTAGAGTAGCATACTTTACAAATTCTGCCAGATCTCTAAGGGAATAGTACACGCCATGGTTTGAAATTTTCGAATTATTTTGAAATAAAGAAAGTGATCTATTTCTCTTTTTAAAATGCTAATATAAGTTACTTGGCGCAAAAACCGTATCGAAATTTGGACCGCAAACGCTAGGGTAGTTTACTTTGCAAATTCTGCCAGATCTCTAAGGGGATACTACACGTCATGGTTTGACATTTTCGAGTTATTTTTATATAAAGAAAGTGATCCATTCCTCAGTTAAAAATGCTAATATTAATTACTTGGCGCAAAAATCGCATCGAAATTCGGACTAAAAATGGTAGAGTAGCTTACTTTGCAAATTCTGCCACATCTCTAAGGGGATAGTACACGCCATGGTTTGACATTTCCAAATTAATTTTAAATAAAGAATGTGATCCTTTCCTCATTTAAAAATGCTAATATAAGTTACTTGGCGCAAAAACAGCATCGAAATTCGGACCACAAACGCTACAGTAGCTTACTTTGCAAATTCTGCCAGATCTCTGTGGGAATAGTACACTTCATGGTTTGAAATTTTTGAGTTATTTTTAAATAAAGAAAGTGATTCATTCCTCATTTAAAAATGCTAATATAAGTTACTTGGTGCAAAAAGCGCATCGAAATTCGGACCTAAAACGCTAGAGTAACTTTCTTTGCAAATTCTGCCAGTTCTCTAAGATCGTACACGCCATGGTTTGAAAATTTCGAATTATTTTTAAATAAAGAAAGTTCCATTCCTCATTTAATAATGCTAATATAAGTTACTTGACCCAAAAACCGCATCGAAAATCGGACCACAAACCCTAGAGTAGCTTACTTTGCAAATTTTGCCGGATCTCTAAGGGGATATAGTACACGCCATGGTTTGATATTTTCAAGTTATTTTTTAATAAAGAAAGTGATCCATTCCACATTAAATAATGCTAATATATGTTACTTGGCGCAAAAACCGCATCGAAATTTGGACCACAAACGCTAGGGTAGTTTACTTTGCAAATTCAGCCAGTTCTCTAAGGGGATAGTACACGTCATGGTCTGACATAATCGTGTTATTTTTAAATAAAGAAAGTGATCCATTCCTCAGTTAAAAATGCGAATATTAATTACTTGGCGCAAAAATCGCATCGAAATTCGGACTAAAAACGGTAGAGTAGCCTAGTTTGCAAATTCTGCCACATCTCTAAGGGAATAGTACACGCCATGGTTTGATATTTTCGAATTATTTTAAAATAAAGAAAGTGATCCATTTCTCATTTAATAATGCTAATATAAGTTACTTGGCGAAAAAATCGCATCGAAATTCGCACCAAAAACGCTAGAGTAGCTTATTTTGCTAATTCTGCCACGTCTCTATGGGGATAGTACATGCCATGGTTTGAAATTTTCTAGTTATTTTTAAATAAATAAAGTGATCCATTCCTCATTTAATAATGCTAATATAAGTTACTTGGCGAAAAGACCGTATCAAAATTCGGATCACAAACGCTAGAGTAGCTTACTTTGCAAATTCTGCCAGATCTCTAAAAGAATAGTACATACCATGGTTTAACATTTTCGATTTATTTTTAAATAAAGTGATCACTTCCACATTTAAAAATGCTAATATAAGTTACTTGGCGCAAAAACCGCATCGAAATTCGGACAAAAAATGGTAGAGTAGCTTACTTTGCAAATTCTGCCAGATCTCTAAGGGAATAGTATACGCAATGGTTTGACATTTTCAGGTTATTTTTAAATAAAGAAAGTGATCCATTCCTCATTTAATAATGCTAACATAGTTTACTTAGCGCAAAAACCGCATCGAAATTCGGACCAAATACGGTAGTGTAGCTTACTTTGCAAATTCTGCCAGATCTCTAAGGGTACACGCCAAGGTTAGAAATTTTCGAATTATTTTTATATAAAGAAAGTGATCCATTTCTCATTTAATAATGCTAATATAAGTTACTTGGCGCAAAAATCGCATCCAAATTTTGAACGCAGATGCTAGAGTAGTTTACTTTGCAAATTCTGCCAAATCTCTAAGGGGATATAGTACACGTCATGGTCTGACATTTTCAAGTTATTTTTAAATAAAGAAAGAGATCTATTCCTCATTTAAAAATGCTAATATAAGTTACTTGGCGCCAAAACCGCATCGAAATTCGGACCACAAACGCTAGAGTAGCTTACTTTGCAAATTCTGCCAGATCTCTTAGGGGATAGTTCACGCCATTGTTTGACATATCTGAGTTATTTTAAAATAAATAAAGTGATCCATTCCTCATTTAATAATGCTAATATAAGTTACTTAGCGCAAAAACTGCATCGAAATTTGGACCGCAAACGCTAGAGAAGTTTACTTTCCAAATTCTGCCGGATCTGTAAGAGGAGTACACATGCCATGGTTTGACATTTTCAAGTTATTTTTAAATAAAGAAAGTGATCCATTCCTCATTTAATAATGCTAATATAAGTTACTTGGCGCAAAAACCGCATCGAAATTCGGACAAAAAAGGTAGAGTAGCTTACTTTACAAATTCTGCCAGATCTCTAAGGGAATAGTACACGCAATGGTTTAAAATTTTCAGATTATTTTTAAATAAAGAAAGTGATCTATTTCTTATTTAAAAATGCTAATATAAGTTACATGGCACAAAAACCGAATCGAAATTTGGACCGCAAACGCTAGGGTAGTTTACTTTGCAAATTCTCCCAGATCTCTAAGGGGATAGTACACGTCATGGTCTGACATTTTTGAGTTATTTTTAAATAAAGAAAGTGATCAATTCCTCAGTTAAAAATGCTAATATTAATTACTTGGCGCAAAAATCGCATCGAAATTCGGACTAAAAACGTTGGAGTAGCTTACTTTGCAAATTCTGCCACATCTCTAAGGGAATAGTACACGCCATGGTTTGATATTTTCAAATTATTTTTAAATAAAGGAAGTGATCCATTTCACATTATTTAATGCTAATATAAGTTACTTGGCGCAAAAATCGCATCGAAATTCGGACCACAAACGCTAGAGTAGCTTATTTTGCTAATTTTGCCACATCTCTAAGGGAATAGTACACGCCATGGTTTGAAATTTTGGAGTTGTTTTTAAATAATGAAAGTGATCCATTCCTCATTTAATAATGCTAAAATAAGTTACTTGGCGCAAAGACCGTATCGAAATTCGCATCACAAACGCTAGAGTAGCTTATCTTGCAAATTCTACACGCCATGGTTTGAAATTTTCAAATTATTTTTAAATAAATAAAGTGATCCATTCCTCATTTAATAATGCTAATATAAGTTACTTGACCCAAAAACCGCATCAAATATCGGACCACAAACGCTAGAGTAGCTTACTTTGCAAATTCTACCGGATCTTTAAGAGGATATAGTACACGCCATGGTTTGACATTTTCAAGTTATTTTTAAATAAAGAAAGTGATCCATTCCACATTAAATAATGCTAATATAAGTTACTTGGCGCAAAAACCGCAACAAAATTCGGACCAGAAACGCTAGAGTAGCTTACTTTGCAAATTCTGCTAGTTCTCTAAAGGAATAGTACACGCCATGGTTTTAAATTTTTGATTTGTATTTAAGTAAAGAAAGTGATCCATCTCTCATTTAATAATGCTAATATAAGTTACTTGGCGCAAAAACCGCATCGAAATTTGGACCACAAACGCTAGAGTAGTTTACTTTGCAAATTCTACCAGATCTCTTAGGGGAGTACATGCCTGGTTTGAAATTTTCGAATTATTTTTAAATAAAGAAAGTGATCCATTTCTCATTTAATAATGCTAATATAAGTTACTTGGCGCAAAAACCGCATCGAAATTCGGACCACTAACCGTAGAGTAGCTTACTTTGCGAATTCTGCCAGATCTCTAAGGGGATAGTACACGCCATGGTTTGACATTTTCGAGTTATCTTTAAATAAAGAAAGGTATCTATCCCTCATTTAATAATGCTAATATAAGTTACTTGGCGAAAAAATCGCACAAAAATTTGGACCGCAAACGCTAGAGTAGCTTACTTTGCGAATTCTACGACATCTCTAAGGGGATATTACACGCCATGGTTTGACATTTCACAATTATTTTAAAATAAAGAATGTGATCCATTCCTCATTTAACAATGCTAATATAATTTACTTGGCGCAAAAACCGCATCGATATTCGGACGACAAACGCTAGAGTAACTTAATTTGCAAATTCTGCCAGATCACTTAGGGGATAGTTCACGCCATTGTTTGACATTTCTGAGTTATTTTTCAATAAATAAAGTGATCCATTCCTCATTTAATAATACTAATATAAGTTACTTGGCGCAAAAACCGCATCGAAATTCGGACCACAAACGGTAGAGTAGCTTACTTTGGAACTTCTGCCAGATCTCTAAGTACACGCCATGGTTTGACATTTTCGAGTTATTTTTAAATAAAGAAAGTGATCCATTCCTCATTAAATAATGCTAATATAAGTTCCTTAGCGCAAAAACCGCATCGAAATTTGGACCACAAACCCTAGAGGAGTTTACTTTGCAAATTCTGCCGGATCTCTAAGGGGAGCACATGCCATGGTTTGACATTTTCAAGTTATTTTTAAATAAATAAAGTGATCCATTCCTCATTTAATAATGCTAATATAAGTTACTTGGCGCAAAAATCACACAGAAATTAGGAAAACAAACGCTAGAGTAGCTTACTTTGCAAATTCTACGAGATCTCTAAGGGGATAGTACACGCCATATTTTGACATTTCCAAATTATTTTTAAATAAAGAATATGATCAATTCCTCATTTAATAATGCTAATATAAGTTACTTGGCGCAAAAACCGCATCGAATTTCAAACCACAATTGCTAGAGTAGCTTACTTTGCAAATTCTGCCAGATCTCTAAGGGAATAGTACACGCAATGGTTTGAAATTTTCGAGTTATTTTTAAATAAAGAAAGTGATTCATTCCTCATTTAAAAATGCTAATATAAGTTACTTGGCGCAAAAAGCGAATCGAAATTCGGACCTAAAACGCTAGAGTAACTTTCTTTGCAAATTCTGCCAATTCTCTAAGATCATACACGCCATTGTTTGAAAAATTCGAATTATTTTTAAATAAAGAAAGTTATCCATTCCTCATTTAATAATGCTAATATAAGTTACTTGACCCAAAATCCGCATCGAAATTCGGACCACAAACGCTAGAGTAGCTTACTTTGCAAATTCTGCCGGATCTGTAAGGGGATATAGTACACGCCTTGGTTTGATATTTTCAAGTTATTTTTAAATAAAGAAAGTGATCCATTCCACATTAAAAAATGCTAATATAAGTTACATGGCGCAAAAACCGCATCGAAATTTGGACCACAAACGCTAGGGTAGTTTACTTTGCAAATTCTGCCAGTTCTCTAAGGGGATAGTACACGTCATGGTCTGACATTTTCGAGTTATTTTTAAATAAAGAAAGTGATCCAATCCTTAGTTAACAATCCGAATATTAATTACTTGGCGCAAAAATCGCATCGAAATTCGGACTAAAAATGGTAGAGTAACTTACTTTGCAAATTCTGCCACATCTCTAAAGGAATAATACACGCCATGGTTTGATATTTTCGAATTATTTTTACATAAAGAAAGTGATCCATTTCTCACTTAATAATGCTAATATAAGTTACTTGGCGCAAAAATCGCATCGAAATTCGGACCACAAACGCTAGAGTAGCTTATTTTGTCAATTCTGCCACGTCTCTTAAGGGATAGTACACGCCATGGTTTGAAATTTTCTAATTATTTTTAAATAAATAAAGTGATTCATTCCTCATTTAATAATGGTAATATAAGTTACTTGGCGAAAAGACCGTATCGAAATTCGGATCACAAACGCTAGAGTAGGTTACTTTGCAAATTCTACCAGATCTCTAAAGGAATAGTACATACCATGGTTTGACATTTTTGAGTTATTTTTAAATAAAGTGATCCATTCCTCATTTAAAAATGCTAATATAAGTTACTTGGCGCAAAAACCGCATCGAAATTCGGACCAAAAATGGTAGAGTAGCTTACTTTGCAAATTCTGCCAGATCTCTAAGGGAATAGTACACGCAATGGTTTGACATTTTCAAGTTATATTTAAATAAAGAAAGTGATCCATTCCTCATTTAATAATACTAATATAATTTACTTGGCGCGAAAATCGCATCGAAATTCGGACCAAAAACGGTACTGTAGCTTACTTTGCAAAATTCTGCCAGATCTCTAAGGTACATGCCAACGTTAGAAATTTTCGAATTATTTTTTAATAACGAAAGTGATCCATTTCTCATTTAATAATGATAATATAAGTTACTTGGCGCAAAAACCGCATCCAAATTTGGACCGCAAACGCTAGAGTAGTTTACTTTGCAAATTCTGCCAAATCGCTAAGGGGATATAGTACACGTAATGGTCTGACATTTTCAAGTTATTTTAAAATAAATAAAGTGATCCATTCCTCATTTAATAATACTAATATAAGTTACTTGGCGCAAAAAACGCATCGAAATTTGGACCGCAAACGCTAGAGGAGTTTACTTTCCAAATTCTGCCGGATCTCTAAGGGGAGTACACATGCCATGGTTTGACATTTTCAAGTTATTTTGAAATAAAGAAAGTGATCCATTCCTCATTTAACAATGCTAATATAAGTTACTTGGCGCAAAGACCGTATCGAAATTCGGATCACATATGCTAGAGTAGCTTACTTTGAAAATTCTGTCAGATCTCTTAGGGAATAGTACACGCCATGGTTTGACATTTTCGAGTTATTTTTAAATAAAGAAAGTGATCCATTCCTCATTTCAAAATGCTAATATAAGTTACTTGGCGCAAAAACCGCATCGAAATTCGGACAAAAAAGGTAGAGTAGCTTACTTTACGAATTTTGCTAGATCTATAAGGGAATAGTAACCGCCATGGTTTGAAATTTTCAAATTATTTTCAAATAAAGAAAGTGATCTTTTTCTCATTTAAAAATGCTAATATAAGTTATTTGGCGTAAAAAACGCATCGAAATTTGGACCGCAAACGCTAGGGTAGTTTACTTTGCAAATTCTGTCAGATCTCAAAGGGGATAGTACACGTCATGGTCTGACATTTTCGAGTTATTTTTAAATAAAGAAAGTGATCCATTCTTCAGTTGAAAATGCTAATATTAATTACTTGGCACAAAAATCGCATCGAAATTCGGACTAAAAACGGAAGAGTAGCTTACTTTGCAAATTCTGCCACATCTCTAAGGGGATAGTACACGCCATGGTTTAACATTTCCAAATTATTTTTAAATAAAGAATGTGATCCATTCCTCATTTAACAATAATAATATAAGTTACTTGGCGCAAAAACCGCATCGAAATTCGGACCACAAACGCTAGAGTAGCTTACTTTGCAAATTCTGCCAGATCTCTAAGGGAATAGTACACGCAATGGTTTGAAATTTTCGAGTTATTTTTAAATAAAGAAAGTGATTCATTCCTCATTTAAAAATGCTAATATAAGTTACTTGGCGCAAAAAGCGCATCGAAATTCGGACCTAAAACTCTAGAGTAACTTTCTTTACAAATTCTGCCAGTTCTCTTAGATCGTACACGCCATGGTTTGAAAAATTTGAATTATTTTTAAATAAAGAAAGTTATCCATTCCTCATTTAATAATGCTTATATAAGTTACTTGACCCAAAAACCGCATCGAAAATCGGACCACAAACGCTAGAGTAGTTTACTTTGCAAATTCTGTCAGATCTCTAAGGGGATATAGTACATGCCATGGTTTGATATTTTCAAGTTATTTTGCAATAAAGAAAAAGATCCATTCCACATTAAATAATGCTAATATATGTTACTTGGCGCAAAAAACTCATAGAAATTTGGACCACAAACGCTAGGGTAGTTTACTTTGCAAATTTAGCCAGTTCTCTAATGGGATAGTACACGTCATGGTCTGACATTTTCGAGTTATTTTTCAATAAAGAAAGTGATTCATTCCTCGGTTAAAATGCGAATATTAATTACTTGGCGCAAAAATCGCATCGAAATTCGGACTAAAAACGGTAGAGTAGCTTACTTTGCAAATTCTGCCACATCTCTAAGGGAATAGTACACGCCATGGTTTGATATTTTCGAATTATTTTTAAATAAAGAAAGTAATCCATTTCTCATTTAATAATGCTGATATAAGTTACTTGGCGCAAAAATCGCATCGAAATTCGGACCACAAACGCTAGAGTAGCTTATTTTGTTAATTCTGCCACGTCTCTAAGGGGATAGTACACGCCAAGGTTTGAAATTTTCTAGTTATTTTTAAATAAAGAAAGTGATCCATTCCTCATTTAATAATGCTAATATAAGTTACTTGGCGAAAAGACCGTACCGAAATTCGGATCACAAACGCTAGAGTAGCTTATTTTGCAAATTCTGCCAGATCTCTAAAATAATAGTACATACCATGGTTTGAAATTTTCGAGTTATTTTTAAATAAAGTGATCACTTCCTTATTAAAAATGCTAATATAAGTTACTTGGCGCAAAAACCGCATCGAAATTTGGACAAAAAATGGTAGAGTAGCTTACTTTGCAAATTCTGCCAGATCTCTAAGGGAATAGTACACGCAATGGTTTGACATTTTCAAGCTATTTTTAAATAAATAAAGTGATCCATTCCTCATTTAATAATGCTAATATAGTTTACTTGGCGCAAAAACCGCATCGAAATTCGAACTACAAACGGTAATGTAGCTTACATTGCAAATTCTGCCAGATCTCTAAGGGTACACGCCAAGGTTAGAAATTTTCGAATTATTTTTAAATAAACAAAGTGATCCATTTCTCATTTAATAATGCTAATATAAGTTACTTGGCGCAAAAAGCGCATCCAAATTTTGAACGCAGACGCTAGAGTAGTTTACTTTGCAAATTCTGCCAAATCTCTAAGGGGATATAGTACACGTCATGGTCTGACATTTTCAAGTTATTTTTAAATAAAGAAAGTGATCTATTCCTCACTTAAAAATACTTATATAAGTTACTTGGCGCAAAAACCGCATCGAAATTCGTACCACAGACGCTAGAGTAGCTTACTTTGCAAATTCTGCCAGATATCTTAGGGGATAGTTCACGCCATTGTTTGACATATCTGAGTTTTTTAAAATAAATAAAGTGATCCATTCCTCATTTAATAATGCTAATATAAGTTACTTTGCGCAAAAAATGCATCGAAATTTGGACCGCAAACGCTAGACGAGTTTACTTTCCAAATTCTGCCGGATCTCTAAGGGGAGTACACATGCCATGGTTTGACATTTTCAAGTTATTTTTAAATAAAGAAAGTGATCCGTTCCTCATTTAATAATTCTAATATAAGTTACTTGGCGGAAAGACCGTATCAGAATTCGGATCACATATGCTATAGTAACTTACTTTTAAAATTCTGTCAGATCTCTAAGGGAATAGTACACGCCATGGTTTGACATTTTCGAGTTATTTTTAAATAAAGAAAGTGGTCCATTCCTCATTTCAAAAATGCTAATATAAGTTACTTGGCGCAAAAACCGCATCGAAATTCGGACAAAAAAGGTAGAGTAGCTTACTTTACAAATTCTGCCAGATCTCTAAGGGAATAGTACACGCAATGGTTTGAAATTTTCGAATTATTTTAATTTAAAGAAAGTGATCTATTTCTAATTTAAAATGCTAATATAAGTTACTTGGCACTAAAACGCATCGAAATTTGGACCGCAAAACAGGGTAGTTTACTTGCAAATTCTGCCAGATCTCTTAGGGGATAGTACATGTCATGGTCTGACATTTTCGAGTTATTTTTAAATAAAGAAAGTGATCCATTCCTCAGTTAAAAATGCTAATATTAATTACTTGGCGCAAAAATCGCATCGAAATTCGGACTAAAAACGGTAGAGTAGCTTACTTTGTAAATTCTGCCACATCTCTAAGGGAATAGTACACGCCATGGTTTGATATTTTTGAATTATTTTTAAATAAAGGAAGTGATCCATTTCACATTATTTTATGCTAATATAAGTTACTTGGCGCAAAAATCGCATCGAAATTCGGACCACAAACGCTAGAGTCGCTTATTTTGCTAATTCTGCCACATCTCTAAGGGAATAGTACACGCCATGGTTTGAAATTTTGGAGTTGTTTTTAAATAAAGAAAGTGATCCATTCCTCATTTAATAATGCTAAAATTAGTTACTTGGCGCAAAGACCGTATCGAAATTCGGATAACAAACGCTAGAGTAGCTTACTTTGCAAATTCTACCAGATCTCTAAAGGAATAGTACACACCATGGTTTGACATTTTCGAATTATTTTTAAATAAAGTGATCCATCCCTCATTTAAAAATGCTAATATAAGTTACTTGGCGCAAAAATCGAATAGAAATTCGGACAAAAAATATTTGAGTAGCTTACTTTGCAAATTCTGCAAGATCTCTAAGGGAATAGTACACGCAATGGTTTGACATTTTCAAGTTATTTTTAAATAAAGAAAGTGATCCATTCCTCATTTAATAATGCTAACATAGTTTACTTGGCGAAAAACCGCATCGAAATTCGGACCAAAAACGGTAGTGTAGCTTACTTTGTAAATTCTGCCAGATCTCTAAGGGTACACGCCAACGTTAGAAATTTTCGAATTATTTTTATATAAAGAAAGTGATCCATTTCTCATTAATAATGCTAATATAAGTTACTTGGCGCAAAAACCGCATCCAAATTTTGAACGCAGTCGCTAGAGTAGTTTACTTTGCAAATTCTGCCAAATCTCTAAGGGGATATAGTACACGTCATGGTCTGACATTTTCAAGTTATTTTTAAATAAAAATGTGATCTATTCCTCATTTAAAAATGCTAATATAAGTTACTTGGCGCCAAAACCGCATCGAAATTCGGACCACAAACGCTAGAGGAGCTTACTTTGCAAATTCTGCCAGATCTCTTAGGGGATTGTTCACGCCATTGTTTGACATATCTGAGTTATTTTAAAATAAATTAAGTGATCAATTCCTCATTTAATAATGCTAATATAAGTTACTTGGCGCAAAAACCGCATCGAAATTTGGACCGCAAACGCTAGAGAAGTTTACTTTCCAAATTCTGCCGGATCTCTAATGGGAGTACACATGCCATGGTTTGACATTTTCAAGTTATTTTTAAATAAAGAAAGTGATCCGTTCCTCATTTAATAATTCTAATATAAGTTACTTGGCGGAAAGACCGTATCAGAATTCGGATCACATATGCTATAGTAACTTACTTTTAAAATTCTGTCAGATCTCTAAGGGAATAGTACACGCCATGGTTTGACATTTTCGAGTTATTTTTAAATAAAGAAAGTGGTCCATTCCTCATTTCAAAATGCTAATATAAGTTACTTGGCGCAAAAACCGCATCGAAATTCGGACAAAAAAGGTAGAGTAGCTTACTTTACAAATTCTGCCAGATCTCTAAGGGAATAGTACACGCAATGGTTTGAAATTTTCGAATTATTTTAATTTAAAGAAAGTGATCTATTTCTAATTTAAAAATGCTAATATAAGTTACTTGGCACTAAAAACGCATCGAAATTTGGACCGCAAACACTAGGGTAGTTTACTTTGCAAATTCTGCCAGATCTCTTAGGGGATAGTACATGTCATGGTCTGACATTTTCGAGTTATTTTTAAATAAAGAAAGTGATCCATTCCTCAGTTAAAAATGCTAATATTAATTACTTGGCGCAAAAATCGCATCGAAATTCGGACTAAAAACGGTAGAGTAGCTTACTTTGCAAATTCTGCCACATCTCTAAGGGAATAGTACACGCCATGGTTTGATATTTTTGAATTATTTTTAAATAAAGGAAGTGATCCATTTCACATTATTTTATGCTAATATAAGTTACTTGGCGCAAAAATCGCATCGAAATTCGGACCACAAACGCTAGAGTCGCTTATTTTGCTAATTCTGCCACATCTCTAAGGGAATAGTACACGCCATGGTTTGAAATTTTGGAGTTGTTTTTAAATAAAGAAAGTGATCCATTCCTCATTTAATAATGCTAAAATTAGTTACTTGGCGCAAAGACCGTATCGAAATTCGGATAACAAACGCTAGAGTAGCTTACTTTGCAAATTCTACCAGATCTCTAAAGGAATAGTACACACCATGGTTTGACATTTTCGAATTATTTTTAAATAAAGTGATCCATCCCTCATTTAAAAATGCTAATATAAGTTACTTGGCGCAAAAATCGAATAGAAATTCGGACAAAAAATATTTGAGTAGCTTACTTTGCAAATTCTGCAAGATCTCTAAGGGAATAGTACACGCAATGGTTTGACATTTTCAAGTTATTTTTAAATAAAGAAAGTGATCCATTCCTCATTTAATAATGCTAACATAGTTTACTTGGCGCAAAAACCGCATCGAAATTCGGACCAAAAACGGTAGTGTAGCTTACTTTGTAAATTCTGCCAGATCTCTAAGGGTACACGCCAACGTTAGAAATTTTCGAATTATTTTTATATAAAGAAAGTGATCCATTTCTCATTTAATAATGCTAATATAAGTTACTTGGCGCAAAAACCGCATCCAAATTTTGAACGCAGTCGCTAGAGTAGTTTACTTTGCAAATTCTGCCAAATCTCTAAGGGGATATAGTACACGTCATGGTCTGACATTTTCAAGTTATTTTTAAATAAAAATGTGATCTATTCCTCATTTAAAAATGCTAATATAAGTTACTTGGCGCCAAAACCGCATCGAAATTCGGACCACAAACGCTAGAGGAGCTTACTTTGCAAATTCTGCCAGATCTCTTAGGGGATTGTTCACGCCATTGTTTGACATATCTGAGTTATTTTAAAATAAATTAAGTGATCAATTCCTCATTTAATAATGCTAATATAAGTTACTTGGCGCAAAAACCGCATCGAAATTTGGACCGCAAACGCTAGAGAAGTTTACTTTCCAAATTCTGCCCTAATGGGAGTACACATGCCATGGTTTGACATTTTCAAGTTATTTTAAATAAAGAAAGTGATCCGTTCCTCATTTAATAATTCTAATATAAGTTACTTGGCGGAAAGACCGTATCAGAATTCGGATCACATATGCTATAGTAACTTACTTTTAAAATTCTGTCAGATCTCTAAGGGAATAGTACACGCCATGGTTTGACATTTTCGAGTTATTTTTAAATAAAGAAAGTGGTCCATTCCTCATTTCAAAATGCTAATATAAGTTACTTGGCGCAAAAACCGCATCGAAATTCGGACAAAAAAGGTAGAGTAGCTTACTTTACAAATTCTGCCAGATCTCTAAGGGAATAGTACACGCAATGGTTTGAAATTTTCGAATTTATTTTAATTTAAAGAAAGTGATCTATTTCTAATTTAAAAATGCTAATATAAGTTACTTGGCACTAAAAACGCATCGAAATTTGGACCGCAAACACTAGGTAGTTTACTTTGCAAATTCTGCCAGATCTCTTAGGGATAGTACATGTCATGGTCTGACATTTTCGAGTTATTTTTAAATAAAGAAAGTGATCCATTCCTCAGTTAAAAATGCTAATATTAATTACTTGGCGCAAAAATCGCATCGAAATTCGGACTAAAAACGGTAGAGTAGCTTACTTTGCAAATTCTGCCACATCTCTAAGGGAATAGTACACGCCATGGTTTGATATTTTTGAATTATTTTTAAATAAAGAAGTGATCCATTTCACATTATTTTATGCTAATATAAGTTACTTGGCGCAAAAATCGCATCGAAATTCGGACCACAAACGCTAGAGTCGCTTATTTTGCTAATTCTGCCACATCTCTAAGGGAATAGTACACGCCATGGTTTGAAATTTTGGAGTTGTTTTTAAATAAAGAAAGTGATCCATTCCTCATTTAATAATGCTAAAATTAGTTACTTGGCGCAAAGACCGTATCGAAATTCGGATAACAAACGCTAGAGTAGCTTACTTTGCAAATTCTACCAGATCTCTAAGGAATAGTACACACCATGGTTTGACATTTTCGAATTATTTTTAAATAAAGTGATCCATCCCTCATTTAAAAATGCTAATATAAGTTACTTGGCGCAAAAATCGAATAGAAATTCGGACAAAAAATATTGAGTAGCTTACTTTGCAAATTCTGCAAGATCTCTAAGGGAATAGTACACGCAATGGTTTGACATTTTCAAGTTATTTTTAAATAAAGAAAGTGATCCATTCCTCATTTAATAATGCTAACATAGTTTACTTGGCGCAAAAACCGCATCGAAATTCGGACCAAAAACGGTAGTGTAGCTTACTTTGTAAATTCTGCCAGATCTCTAAGGGTACACGCCAACGTTAGAAATTTTCGAATTATTTTTATATAAAGAAAGTGATCCATTTCTCATTTAATAATGCTAATATAAGTTACTTGGCGCAAAAACCGCATCCAAATTTTGAACGCAGTCGCTAGAGTAGTTTACTTTGCAAATTCTGCCAAATCTCTAAGGGATATAGTACACGTCATGGTCTGACATTTTCAAGTTATTTTTAAATAAAAATGTGATCTATTCCTCATTTAAAAATGCTAATATAAGTTACTTGGCGCCAAAACCGCATCGAAATTCGGACCACAAACGCTAGAGGAGCTTACTTTGCAAATTCTGCCAGATCTCTTAGGGGATTGTTCACGCCATTGTTTGACATATCTGAGTTATTTTAAAATAAATTAAGTGATCAATTCCTCCAATATTAATAATGCTAATATAAGTTACTTGGCGCAAAAACCGCATCGAAATTTGGACCGCAAACGCTAGAGAAGTTTACTTTCCAAATTCTGCCGGATCTCTAATGGGAGTACACATGCCATGGTTTGACATTTTCAAGTTATTTTTAAATAAAGAAAGTGATCCATTCCTCATTTAATAATTCTAATATAAGTTACTTGGCGGAAAGACCGTATCAGAATTCGGATCACATATGCTATAGTAACTTACTTTTAAAATTCTGTCAGATCTCTAAGGGAATAGTACACGCCATGGTTTGACATTTTCGAGTTATTTTTAAATAAAGAAAGTGGTCCATTCCTCATTTCAAAATGCTAATATAAGTTACTTGGCGCAAAAACCGCATCGAAATTCGGACAAAAAAGGTAGAATAGCTTACTTTACAAATTCTGCCAGATCTCTAAGGGAATAGTACACGCAATGGTTTAAAATTTTCAAATTATTTTTAAATAAAGAAAGTGATCTATTTCTCATTTAAAAATGCTAATATAAGTTACATGGCACAAAAACCGAATCGAAATTTGGACCCCAAACGCTAGGGTGGTTTACTTTGCAAATTCTGCCAGATCTCTAAGGGGATAGTACACGTCATGGTCTGACATTTTCGAGTTATTTTTAAATAAAGAAAGTGATCCATTCCTCAGTTAAAAATGGTAATATTAATTACTTGGCGCAGAAATCGCATCGAAATTCGGACTAAAAGCGGTAGAGTAGCTTAGTTTGCAAATTCTGCCACATCTCTAAGAGAATAGTACATGCCATGGTTTGAAATTGTCGAATTATTTTTAAATAAAGAAAGTGATCCATTTATCATTTAATAATGCTAATATGAGTTACTTGGCGCAAAAATCGCATCGAAATTCGGACCACAAACGCTAGAGTAGCTTATTTTGCTAATTCTGCCACATCTCTAAGGGAATATTACACGCCATGGTTTGAAATTTTGGAGTTGTTTTTAAATAAAGAAAGTGATCCATTCCTCATTTAATAATGCTAATATAAGTTACTTGGCGGAAAGACCGTATCGAAATTCGGATCACATATGCTAGAGTAGCTTACTTTGAAAATTCTGTCAGATCTCTAAGGGAATAGTACACGTCATGGTTTGACATTTTCGAGTTATTTTAAAATAAAGAAAGTGATCCATTCCTCATTTCAATATGCTAATATAAGTTACTTGGCGCAAAAACCGCATCGAAATTCGGACAAAAAAGGTAGAGTAGCTTACTTTACAAATTCTGCTAGATCTCTAAGGGAATAGTACACGCCATGGTTTGAAATTTTCGAATTATTTTGAAACAAAGAAAGTGATCTATTTCTCATTTAAAAATGCTAATATAAGTTACTTGGCGCAAAAATCGCATCGAAATTTGGACCGCAAACGCTAGGGTAGTTTACTTTGCAAATTCTGCCATATCTCTAAGGGGATAGTACACGTCATGGTCTGACATTTTTGAGTTATTTTTAAATAAAGAAAGTGATCCATTCCTCATTTAAAAATGCTAATATTAATTACTTGGCGCAAAAATCGCATAGAAATTCGGACTAAAAACGGTAGAGTAGCTTACTTTGCAAATTCTTCCACATCTCTAAAGGGATAGTACACGCCATGGTTTGACATTTCCAAATTATTTTTAAATAAAAAATGTGATCCATTCCTCATTTAACAATGCTAATATAAGTTACTTGGCGCAAAAATCGCATCGAAATTCGGACCACAAACGCTAGAGTAGCTTACTTTGCAAATTCTGCCAGATCTCTGAGGGGATAGTTCACGCCATTGTTTGACATATCTGAGTTATTTTAAAATAAATAAAGTGATCCATTACTCATTTAATAATTCTAATATAAGTTACTTGGCGAAAAAACCTCATCGAAATTCAGACCACAAACGATAGAGTAGCTTACTTTTGAACTTCTGCAAGATCTCTAAGTACACGCCATGGTTTGACATTTTCAAGTTATTTTAAAATAAAGAAAGTGATCTATTCCTCATTTAATAATGCTAATATAAGTTACTTGGCGCAAAAAGCGCCTCGAAATTTTGACCGCAAACGCTAGAGGAGTTTACTTTCCAAATTCTGCCGGATCTCTAAGGGGAGTACACATGTCATGGTTTGACATTTTCAAGTTATTTTTAAATAAAGAAAGTGATCCATTCCTCATTTAATAATGCTAATATAAGTTACTTGGCGCAAAGACCGTATCGAAATTCGGATCACAAACGCTAGAGTAGCTTACTTTGAAAATTCTATCAGATCTCTAAGGGAATATGACACGCCATGATTTGACATTTTCGAGTTATTTTTAAATAAAGAAATTGATCCATTCCTCATTTCAAAATGCTAATATAAGATACATGGCGCAAAAACCGCATCGAAATTCGGACCAAAAACGGTAGAGTAGCTTACATTGCAAATTCTGCCAGATCTCTAAGGGAATAATACACGTGATAGTTTGAAATTTTCGAATTATTTTTAAATGAAGAAAATAATCCATTTCTCATTTAGTAATGCTAATATAAGTTACTTGGCGCAAAAACCGCATCGAAATTTGGACCACAAACGCTAGGGTAGTTTACTTTGGAAATTCTGCCAGATCTTTAAGGGGATATAGTACACGTCATGGTCTGACATTTTTGAGTTATTTTTAAATAAAGAAAGTGATCTATTCCTCATTTAAAAATGCTAATATAAGTTACTTGGCGCAAAAACCGCATCGAAATTCGGACCACAAACGCTAGAGTAGCTTACTTTGCAAATTCTGCCAGATCTCTTAGGGGATAGTTCACGCCAATATTTGACATATCTGAGTTATTTTAAAATAAGTAAAGTGATCCATTCATCATTTAATAAAGCTAATATAAGTTACTTGGCGAAAAAACCGCATCGAAAATCGGACCACAATCGCTAAAGTAGCTTACTTTGGAACTTCTGCCAGATCTTTAAGTACACGCCATGTTTTGAAATTTTCGAACCATATAAGTTACCTGACGCAAAAACCGCATCGAAATTCGGACCAAAAACAGTAGATTAGCTTACTTTGCAAATTCTGCCAGATCTCTAAAGGAATTGTACATGTCATGGTTTGAAATTTTCGAATTATTTTTAAATAAAGAAAGTGATCCATTTCTCATTTAATAATGCTAATATAAGTTACTTGGCGCAAAAACCGCATCGCATTTTGGACCACAAATGCTAGGGTAGTTTACTTTGGAAATTCTGCTAGATCTTTAAGGGGATATAGTACACGTCATGGTCTGACATTTTCGAGTTATTTTTAAATAAAGAAAGTGATCTATTCCTCATTTAAAAATGCTAATATAAGTTACTTGGCGCAAAAAGCACATCGAAATTCGGACCACAAACGCTAGAGTAGCTTACTTTGCAAATTCTGCCAGATCCATTAGGGGATAGTTCACGACAATGTTTGACATATCTGAATTATTTTAAAATAAGTAAAGTGATCCATTCATCATTTAATATAGCTAATATAAGTTACTTGGCGAAAAAATCGCATCGAAAATCGGACCACAAATGCTAGAGTAGCTTACTTTGGAACTTCTGCCAGATCTTTAAGTACACGCCATGGTTTGACATTTTCGAACCATATAAGTTACTTGACGCAACGCATCGAAATTCGGACTAAAAACAGTAGAGTAGCTTACTTTGCAAATTCTGCCAGATCTCTAAGGGAATAGTACACGCCATGGTTTGAAATTTTCGAATTATTTTTAAACAAAGAAAGTGATCCATTTCTCATTTAATAATGCTAATATAAGTTACTTGGCGCAAAAACCGCATCGAAATTTGGACCGCAAACGCTATAGTAGTTTACTTTGCAAATTCTGCCAGGTCTCTCAGGGGATATAGTACACGTCATGGTCTGACATTTTCAAGTTATTTTTAAATAAAGAAAGTGATCTATTCCTCATTTCAAAATGCTAATATAAGTTTCTTGGCGCAAAAACCGAATTGAGATTCGGACCACAAACACTAGAGTAGCTTATTTTGCAAATTCTACCAGATCTCTAAGGGAATAGTACACACCATGGTTTGACATTTTCAAGTTATTATTAAATAAGGAAAGTGATCCATTCCTTATTTGAAAATGCTAATATAAGTTACTTGGCGCAAAAATCACATCGAAATTCGGACCACAAACGCTAGAGTAGCTTACTTTGCAAATTCTGCCAGATCTCTTAGGGGATAGTTCACGCCATTGTTTGACATTTCGGAGTTATTTTAAAATAAATAAAGTGATCGATTCCTTATTTAATAATGCTAATATAAGTTACTTGGCGGAAAAACCGCATCGAAATTCGGACCACAAATGCTAGAGTAGCTTATTTTGGAACTTCTACCAAATCTCTAAGTACACGCCATGGTTTGACATTTTCGAGTTCTTTTTAAATAAAGAAAGTGATCCATTCCTCATTTAATAATGCTAATATAAGTTACTTGGCGCAAAAACCGCATTGAAATTCGGACCACAAACGCTAGAGTAGCTTACTTTGCAAATTCTGCCAGTTCTCTTAGGGGATAGTACTTGTCATGGTTTGACATTTTCGACTTATTTTTAAATAAAGAAAGTAATCCATTCCTCATTTAATAATGCTAATATCAGTTACTTGGCACAAAAACCGTATCGAAATTCGGACTAAAAACGGTAGAGTATCTTACTTTGCAAATTCTGCCAGATCTATAAGAGAATAGTACACGCCATGGTTTGATATTTTCGAATTATTTTTAAATAAAGAAAGTGATCCATATCTCATTTATTAATGCTAATATAAGTTATTTGGCGCAAAAATTGCATCGAAATTCGGACCACAAACGCTAGAGTAGCTTAGTTTGCTAATTCTGCCACGTCTCTAAGGGGATAATACACGCCAAGGTTTGAAATTTTCAAGTTATTTTTAAATAAAGAAAGTGATCCATTCCTCATTTAATAATGCTAATATAAGTTACTTGGCGCAAAGATCGTATCGAAATTCGGATCACAAACGCTAGAGTAGCTTACTTTGCAAATTCTGCCAGATCTCTAAAGGAATAGTATACACCATGGTTTGACATTTTCGAGTTATTTTTAAATAAAGTGATAGATTCCTCTTTTAAAAATGCTAATATAAGTTACTTTGAGCAAAAATCGCATAGAAATTCGGACAAAAAATGGTAGAGTAGCTTACTTTGCAAATTCTGCCAGATCTCTAAGGGAATAGTACACGCAATGGTTTGACATTTTCAAGTTATTTTTAAATAAAGAAAGTGATTTATTCCTCATTTGATAATGCTAATATAATTTACTTTGTGCAAAAACCGCATCGAAATTCGGACAAAAAACGGTAGTGTAGCTTACTTTGTAAATTCTGCCAGATCTCTAAGGGTACACGCCAAGGTTAGAAATTTTCGAATTATTTTTAAATAAAGAAAGTAATCCATTTCACATTTAATAATACTAATATAAATTCCTTGGCGCAAAAATCGCATCCAAATTTGGACCGCAAACGCTAGAGTAGTTTACTTTGCAAATTCTGCCAGATCTCTAAGGGGATATAGTACACGTCATGGTCTGACATTTTCGAATTATTTTTAAATAAAGAAAGTGATCTATTCCTCATTAAAAAATGCTAATTTAAGTTACTTGGCGACAAAACTGCATCGAAATTCGGACCACAAACGCTAGAGTAGCTTATTTTGCAAATTCTGCCAGATCTCTTAAGGGATAGTATACGCCATTGTTTGACATTTTCGAGTAATTTTAAAATAAAGAAAGTGATCCATTCCTCATTTAATAATGTTAGTATAAGTTACTTGGCTCAAAGACTGCATCGAAATTCAGACCACAAACGCTAGAGTAGCTTACTTTGCAAATTTTGCCAAATCTCTAAGAGGATAGTACACGCCATTATTTGAATTTTTCGTGTTATTTTTAAATAAAGAAAGTGATCCATTCCCCATTTAATAATGCTAATATAAGTTACTTGGCGAAAAAACCGCATCGAAATTCAGACCACAAACGCTAGTGTAGTTTACTTTGCAAATTCTGTCAGATCTTTAAGGGGATAGTTCATCCATGGTTTGACATTTTCGAGTTATTTTTAAATAAAAAAAGTGATCCATTCCTCATTTAACAATGCCAATATAAGTTACTTGGCGCAAAAATGGCATCGAAATTTACACCACAAACACTAGAGTAGCTTACTTTACAAATTCTGCCAAGTGTCTAACGAGATAGTACACGCCATGATTTGACATTTTCAAGTTATATTTAAATAAAAAAGTGATCCATTCTTCATTTAATAATGCTAATATAAATTACTTTGCGCAAAAACTGCCTATAAATTCGGACCACAAACGCTAGAGTAGCTTACTTTGCAAATTCTGCTAGATCTCTAAGGGGATAGTACACGCCATGGTTTGACATTTTCTAGTTATTTTTCAATAAATAAAGTGATCCATTCCTCATTCAATAATGCTTATATAAGTTACTTGGCGCAAAAACCGCATCGAAATTCGGACCAAAAAGCTAGAGTAGCTTACTTTGCGAATCCTGCCTGATCTCTAAGGGGATAGTAGACGCCATGGTTTGAAATTTTTGAGTTATTTTTAAATAAAGAAAGTGATCCATTCCCCATTTAATAGTGCTAATATAAGTTACCTGCCGCAAAAGCCGCATCGAAATTCGGACCACAAACGCTAGAGTAGCTTACTTTCAAAATTCTGCCAGATCTCTAAGGGATAGTACACGCCATGGTTTGACATTTTCGAGTTATTTTAAATATTGAAAGTGATCCTTTCCTCATTTAATAATGCTAATATAAGTTATTTGGCTCAAAAACCTCATCGAAATTCGGACCACTAACGCTAAAGTAACTTACTTTACAAGTTCTGCCAGATCTCTTTTGGGATAGTACACGCTATGGTTTGACATTTTCGAGTTATTTTTAAATAAAGAAAGTGATCCATTCCTCATTTAATAATGCCAATATAAGTTTCTTGGCACAAAAATCGCATCGAAATTTACACCACAAACGCTAGAGTAGCTTACTTTACAAATTCTGCCAGATCTATTAGGGCTCGTACACGCCATGGTTTGACATTTTCGAGTTATTTTGAAATAAAGAAAGTGATCCATTCCTTATTTAATAATGTTTATATAAATTACATGGCGCAAAAACTGCATATAAATTCGTACCACAAACGCTAGAGTAACTTACATGGCAAATTCTGCTAGGTCTCTAAAGTGACAGTACACGCTATGATTTGACATTTTTGAGTTATTTTTAAATAATGAAAGTGATCCATTCCTCATTTAATAATACTAATATAAGTTACTTGGGGTAAAAACCGCATCGAAATTCGGACCACAAACGCTAAAGTAAATTACTTTTCAAATTCTGCCACATCTATAAGGGGATAGAACACGCCATGGTTTGACATTTTTGAGTTATTTTTAAATAAAGAAAGTGATCCATTGTTCATTTAATAATGCTAATATAAATTACTTGGCGCAAAAACTACATATAAATTCGGACCACAAACGCTAGAATAGCTTACATTGCAAATTCTACCAAATCTCTAAGGGAATAGTACACCATGATTTGACATTTTTGAGTTATTTTTAAATAAAGAAAGTGATTCATTCCTCATTTAATAATGCTAATACAAGTTACTTGGCGCAAAAACTACATCGATATTCGGACCACAAACGCTAAAGTAGCTTACTTTGCAAATCCTGCCAGATCTATAAGGGGACAGTACACGCCATGGTTTGAAATTTTCGAGATATTTTTCAATAAAAAAAGTGTTCCATTCCTCATTTAATAATGTTAATATAAGTTACTTGGCGCAAAAACCGCATCGAAATGCGGACCACAAACGCTAGAGTAGCTTACTTTACAAATTTTGCCAGATCTATAAGGGTATTGTACAGGCCATGGTTTGACATTTTTGAGTTATTTTTAAATAAATAAAGTGATCCATTCCTCATTTAATAATGCTTATATAAATTACATGGCGCAAAAACCGCATCGAAATTCGGACCACAAACGCTAGAGTAACTTACGTTGTAAATTCTGCCAGATCTCTAAGAGGATAGTACACGCCATGGTTTGACATTTTCTAGTTATTTTTCAATAAATAAAGTGATCCATTCCTCATTCAATAATGCTTATATAAGTTACTTGGCGGAAAAACCGCATCGAAATTCGGACCACAAATGCTAAAGTAACTTACTTTGCAAATTTTAACACATCTATAAGGGGATAGAACACGCCATGGTTTGACATTTTCGAGTTATTTTTTAATAAAGAAAGTGATCAACTCCTAATTTAATAAAGCTAATATAAATTACTTGGCGCAAAAACCGCATATAAGTTCGGACCACAAACGCTCGAGTAGCTTACATTCCAAATTTTGCCAGATCTCTAAGGGGATAGTACACGCCATGATTTGACATTTTCGAGTTATTTTTAAATAAAGAAAGTGATCCATTCCTCATTTAATAATGCTAATACAAGTTACTTGGGGCAATGACTGCATCGAAATTCGGACCACAAACGCTAGAGAAGCTTACTTTGCAAATTCTGCCATATCTCTATAGGGATAGTACACGCCATGGTTTGACATTTTCGAGTTATTTTTAAATAAAGAAAGTGATCCATTTCTCATTTAATAATGCTAATATAAGTTAGTTGGCGCAAAAAGCACATCGAAATTCGGACCACAAACGCTAGATAGCTTACTTTGCAAATTCTGCCAGATCTTTTAGGGGATAGTATACGCCATGGTTTGACATTTTTGAGTAATTTTAAAATAAAGAAAGAGATTCATTCCTCATTTAGTAATGCTAATATAAGTTACTTAGCGCAAAAACCGCATAGAAATTCGGACCACAAACGCTAGAGCAGCTTACTTTGCAAATTTTGCCTAATCTATAAGGGGATAGTACACGCCATGGTTTGACATTTTCTAGTTATTTTTAAATGAAGAAAGTGATCCATTCCTCATTTAATAATGCTTAAATAAGTTACTTGGCGCTAAAAGCGCATCGAAATTCGGACCAAAAACGCTAGAATAGCTTACCTTGTAAATTCTGCTTGATCTCTAAGGGAATAGTACACGTCATGGTTTGACATTTTCGAGTTATTTTTAAATAAAGAAAGTGATCCATTCCTCATTTAATAATGCTAATATAAGTTACTTGGCGCAAAAACCGCATAGTATTTCGGACCACAAACGCTAGAGTAGCTTACTTTGCAAATTCTGTCAGATCTCTAAGGGGATAGTACACCCCATGGTTTGACATTTTCGAATTATTTTAAAATAAAGAAAGTGATCCATTCCTCATTTAATAATGCTTATATAATTTACTTGGCGCAAAAACCGCATCGAAATTCGGACCACAAACGCTTGAGTATCATACTTTGAAAATTCAGCCATATCTCTAAAGGTCGTACACGCCATGGTTTGACATTTTCTAGTTACTTTTCAATAAAAAAAGTGATCCATTTCACATTTAATAATGCTTATATAAATTACTTGGCGCAAAAACCGCTTCGAAATTCGGACCACAAACGCTAGAGTAGCTTACATTGCAAATTATGCATCTCTAAGGGGATAGTACATGCCATGGTTTGACATTTTCGAGTTATTTTTAAATAAAGGAAGTGATACATTCCTCATTAAATAATGCTAATATAAGTTACTTGGCACAAAAACCGCATCGAAATTCAGACCACAAACGCTAAAGTAACTTACTTTGCAAATTCTGCCACATCTATAAGGGGATAGCACACGTCATGGTTTGACAATTTCGAGTTATTTTTACATATTTAAAGTGATCCATTCCTCATTTAATAATGCTAATATATATATTACTTGGCGCAAAAACAGCATCGAAACTCAGACTACAAATGCTAGAGTAGCTTACATTGCAAAGTCTGCCAGATCTCTAAGGGGTACACGCTATGATTTGACATTTTCGAGTTATTTGTAAATAAAGAAAGTGATCCATTCCTCATTTAATAATGCTAATATAAGTTACTTGGCGCAAAAACCGCATCGAAAATCGGACCACAAACGCTCAAGTAACTTACTTTGCAAATTCTGCCAGATCACTAAGGGGATTGTACACACCATGGTTTGACATTTTTGAGTTTTTGTAAATAAAGAAAATGATCCATTCATCACTTAATCACGCTAATATAAGTTACTTGGCGCAAAACCGCATCGAAATTCGGACCTCAAACGCTAGAGTAGCTTACTTGGCGCAAAATCGCATCGAAATTCGGTCCACAAACGCTTGAGTAGCTTACTTTACAAATTCTACCCCATCTCTAAGGGGATAGTACATGTAATGGTTTGACATTTTCGAGTTACTTTAAAATAAAGAAAGTGACCCATTCCTCATTTAATAATGCTAATATAAGTTACTTGGTGCAAATACCGCATCGAAATTCGGACCACAAACGCTAGAGTAGCTTATTTTGCAAATTCCGCCTGATCTCTAAGGGGATAGTACATGCCATGGTTTGACATTTTTTAGTTATTTTTATATAAATAAATTAATCCATTCCTCATTTAATAATGCTAATATAAGTTACTTGGCCCAAAAACCGCATCGACATTCCGATAACAAACGATAGAATAGCTTACTTTTCAAATTCTTCCAAATCTCTGAGGGGATAGTACACGCCATGGTTTGACATTTTCGAGTTATTTTTAAATAAAGAAGGTTATCTATTCCTTATTTAATAATGCTAATATAAGTTACTTGGCGCAAAAACCGCATAGAAATTCGGACCACAAACACTAGAGTAGCTTACTTTGCAAATTCTGCCAGATCTCTAAGGGGATAGTACACGCCATGGTTTGACTTTTTCTAGTTATTTTTAACAAATGAAAGTGATCTTTTCTTATTTAATAATGCTAATATAAGTTACTTTGTGCACAAATCGCATCAAAATTCGAACCACAAACGCTAGAGTAGCTTACTTTGCAAATTCTGTCAGATCTATAAGGGGATAGTACACGCCATGGTTTGACATTTTCTAGTTATTTTAAAATAAAAAAGTGATCTATTCCTTATTTAATAATGCTAATATAAGTTACTTGGCGCAAAAATCGCATCGAAATTCGGACCACAAACGCTAGAGTAGCTTACTTTGCAAATTCTACCAGATCTCTAATGGGATAGTACACGCCATGGTTTGACATTTTTGAGTTATTTTTAAATAAAGAAAGTGATTCATTCCTCATTCAATAATGCTAATATAAGTTACTTGGCGCAAAAACTGCATTCGAATTCTTACCACAAACGCTAAAGTAACTTACTTTGCAAAATCTGCCAGATCTTTAAGGGTATAGTTCATCCATGGTTTGACATTTTTGAGTTATTTTTGAATAAAAAAAGTGATCCATTCCTCATTTAATAATGCTGATATAAGTTACTTGGCGCAAAAACCGCATCGAAATTTGAACCACAAACGCTAGAGTAGCTTACTTTGAAAATTCTGCTATATCTCTGAGGGGATAGTACATGCCATGGTTAACATTTTTGAGTTATTTTTAAATAAAGAAAGTGATCCATTCATCACTTAATCATGCTAATATAAGTTACTTGGCGCAAAACCGCATCGTAACTCAGACCTCAAACGCTAGAGTAGCTTACTATTCAAATTCTGCCAGATCTCTAAGGGGATAGTACATGCCATGGTTTGACATTTTCGAGTTATTTTTAAATAAATAAAGTCATTCATTGCTTATTTAATAATGCTAATATAAATTACTTGGTGCAAAAACCGCATCGAAATTCAGACCACAAATGCTACAGTAGCTAACATTGCAAATTCTGCCGGATCTCTAAGAGGATAGTACACGCCATGGTTTGACATTTTCGAGTTATTTTTAATTAAAGAAAGTTATCCATTCCTCATTTAATAATGATAATATAAGTTACTAGGCGCAAAAACCGCATTCGAATTCGGACCACAAACGCTAAAGTAACTTACTTTGCAAATTCTGTCAGATCTCTAAGGGGATAGTACACGCCATGGTTTGACATTTTCGAGTTATTTTTAAATAAAAAGTTATCCATTCCTCATTTAATAATGCTAATATAAGTTACTTGGCGCAAAAACCGCATAGAAATTCGGACCACAAACGCTAGAGTAGCTTACTTTGAAAATTCTGCCAGATGTCTAAGGGTATACACGCCATGGTTTGATATTTTCGAGTTATTTTTAAACAAAGAAAGTGAACCATTCCTCATTTAATAATGCTAATATAAGTTACTTGGCGCGAAAACCTCATCGAAATTTGGACCACAAACGCTAGAGTAGCTTACTTTGCAAATTCTGCCTGATCTCTAAGGGGATATTACACGCCATGGTTTGACATTTTCGAGTTATTTTTAAATAAAGAAAGTAATCCGTTCCTAATTTGATAATGCTAATATAAGTTACTTGGCGCAAAAACCGCATCGAAATTCGAACCACAAACGCTAGAGTAGCTTACTTTGCAAATTCTACCAAATCTCTAAGGGGATAGTACACCCCATGGTTTAACATTTACAAGTTATTTTTAAATTATGAAAGTTATCCATTCATCACTTAATCATGCTAATATAAGTTACTTGGCGCAAAACTGCATCGTAATTCGGACCACAAACACTAGAGTAGCTTACTTTGAAAATTCCGCCAGATCTCTAAGGGTATAGTACACGCCATGGTTTGACATTTTTGAGTTATTTTTAAATAAAGAAAGTGATCCATTTATCACTTAATCATGCTAATATAAGTTACTTGGCGCAAAACCGCATCGTAACTCGGACCTGAAACGTTAGAGTAGATTACTTTGAAAATTCTACCAAATCTCTAAGGGGATAGTACACGCCATGGGTTAACATTTACGAGTTATTTTTAAATTAAGAAAGTGATCCATTCGTCACTTAATCATGCTAATATAAGTTACTTGGCGCAAAACCGCATCGTAATTCGGACCACAAACGCTAGAGTAGCTTACTTTGAAAATTCTGCCAGATCTCTAAGGGTATAGTACACGCCATGGTTTGACATTTTTGAGTTATTTTTAAATAAAGAAAGTGATCCATTCATCACTTTATCATGCTAATATAAGTTACTTGGCGCAAAACCGCATCGTAACTCGGACCTCAAACGCTAGAGTAGCTTACTTTGCAAATTCTGCCATATCTTTAAGAGGATAGTACATGCCATGGTTTGGCTTTTTGATTTATTTTTAAATAAAGAAAGTGATCCATTCCTCATTTAATAATGCTAATATAAATTACTTGGCGCAAAAACCGCATCGAAATTTGGACCACAAACGCTAGAGTAGCTAACATTGCAAATTCTGCCAGATCTCTAAGAGGATAGTACACCCCATGGTTTGACATTTTCGAGTTATTTTTAAATAAAGAAAGTGATCTATTCCTTATTTAATAATGCTAATATAAGTTACTTGGCGTAAAAACCGCATCGAAATTCGGACCACAAACGCTAAAGTAGCTTACTTTACAAATTCTGCCAGATCTCTAAGGGGATAGTACACGCAATGGTTTGACATTTTCTAGTTATTTTTAACCAAAGAAAGTGATATATTCCTTATTTAATAATGCTAATATAAGTTCCTTTGCGCAAAAATCGCATCGAAATTCGGACCACAAACGCTAGAGTAGCTTACTTTGCAAATTCCGCCTGATCTCTAAGGGGATAGTACACGCCATGGTTTGACATTTTCGAGTTATTTTTAAATAAATAAAGTGATCCATTCCTCATTTAATAATGCTAATATAAGTTACTTGGCGCAAAAACCGCATCGAAATTCGGACCACAAACGCTAGAGTAGCTTAGTTTGCAAATTCTACCAGATCTCTAAGGGGATAGTACATGCCATGGTTTGACATTTTCGAGTTATTTTTAAATAAAGAATGTAACACCCCAACCCCGGCCTTACGGGCAGATGCAGGGAGATGAGCGTCACAACAAAGAACATATATATTATACTTATACTTATATTGAACAGCTATTAAATATCCAAATAGAACTTTTATATTACTGTAATCGATAAAATAATAAATTGGATACTTAATCATAGACTAGACTTAAAATCATCTGGATACAAAATCATAAGAGTTCGAAAATATAATGTTTCAAATTCTGGTTACAACTGAAATAGTTTAATAAAGTTTGGGAGTTCAATACATAATATAAGCGGAAGCTAATTTGAAAACCAATGTCAGAACTGATGCATGGAGTGATATATATGTGCCTTGCTATTCTACCTGACTGTCTGAACTCAGCATTTTTCATCCCGATCGGGAAAATTAACATACAAAACAAAATAAAGAAACAACAGGGTCAGACTATCGAATGTCTAGTTAGTAAGCCAATGCCCAACATCCACACACATACAATACTTGTTAAATTAACCATTAAGCATGAACACACAACATATACAGCTTATCTGACCATCCAGAGGCCTAAATCAGAAGCAAACAGGAGAATTCAAACAACTCTATAAGGTTCTAAAGCCTACTAGGTTCCTTAAGGAGTAGCAAATAAATCTATTACCATTAACAGTGATTAAATAGATTAACGGGAGATTTCCAAAAACCAACCGCAGGTTTGACAAATTAGCCAAAAACCAATAGCTTTTTCATTTTAGGCCAAAAACCAACATTCTAACAGATTCCATCCATTTTACTGTTCATCCGTCAGTTCATAAACAGTAACCGAGGGTATTTTTATAATTTCCGATTTTTAAAATTTTCTTTTGCTTTATAATTTTTCTTTTATTTTTGTAAAATTTAAAAATTACCAAAATGCCCGTAGTTACTATTCATCAACTGACGGATGAACAGTAAAATGGATGGAAACTGTCAGAATGTTGATTTTTGGCCAAAAATGAAAATGTTGTTGGTTTTTGGCTAATTTGTCAAACCTATGGTTGGTTTTTGGAAATAACCCTAGATTAATTATGCCCTGAAAATGCTCTAAACTTAAAACAATCATAACTTATTCGTTTGAAGTCCGAATCAGGCTTATAATAACTTTTCGGAAAGGGAAAATCAAGAGGGAGAAGTCTGAAAGAAGTCAGGTGAGGAAAAGTGTCATGGTGAAATGTTGAGGCTACATAAATGAATTTCTCCTGAACATCAGGCAACACTTTTAGGCTAGATTTTTACATGTTGCCTCATTAAGGCGATGTGTTTGGCGATATTTGAACGTTGTGCTTTCTCCTGCCGACTTTTACTTAGCTGAATAGAAATATGTTGCCTCACTTCTAGGTAAGGTGTTTTTAAGCGATGATTTTTCAAACAAAAATTATTTTTGGGCGACTTGTTCTTGGCAACATAAAAACATTTTGCCTCACTTTTAGGCGACTTATTTGGCAACATGAAAATGTTTTGCCTCACTTTCAGGCGAGGTTTTTGGCAATGATTTTTAAAATAAAAAGTCTCGTCTAGTAATTTTGGCGAGGTATTTAGCAAAAATTGAACGACTAAAATATTGTTTCGTTTAAATCTTGGCGAAGGCATTTGGCGAAGTATTAAAAATTAAGGAAATTTTGCCTGGATACTAGCGAAGTAACTTGGCGAGATTTTAACTTTAAAAATAGGAATTGTATAAATTTTGGCGAAATTAATAGGCGATGGACACAGGATGTTGCCAACTTATTACTTAGTCTAGGCGATGAACATAGGCGGGTGTTCCAAGTTTTGCCTGCAAATAGGCGATGACACTGGCGACATAAATAAGACTTTGCCAACTCTATACTTAGTCTTGACGATTAACTTAGGCGGTAATTTTAGATCCAGAAAATGAATTTCGCCTAACATGGGGATGGTTTAGGCTGAGAAATGAAATTTCGCCTAAGTCTAACTCGTTTTAATTTCAACTTTTAAATCTTCTTCAAATTATCCAATTAGGCAATAGTCAGTCTAAAGGCAGCATGTTAACTCAATATTAGCAAGTAGCTCAATTCAGAAATCATCAAGGCAATCATAACAGTTCACGGTACACTTAAAATTCAGATATGCAGATCATATACCAGTTTATATATATCAGACATTAGATTTTTCAGAGAATGACAGAAACATATACAAGAGTATATCAGCTTGTCATGCATGTTACAGAACTTAACAGATGATGCGAGATTATGCATTCAATATGCATCAGATTTCAGAAATTTCTTAGCAAGTTCTTATTAAACACAGAAAACATCAGATTACAGATTATTTGCCTATCTTTAGTTTGATAACAAAATCAGGAACAGAAAATAGGTCATAGACCTCTTACTCATGAGCAAAGCTCCAGACAAATGGATCAAGGATCCTAGAAAGGTTGAGCAAAGCTCCAGAAAAAGTTGATGTCGTCACATCCAGAAGGCAACAAGGCCTGATGTCGTCACATCCAGAAGGCATTCAAGGCCTGTACGTTTTCACGTATCAATGTATACATCTAATATCCCTACGACATGCCGGTCTTATCACTATCATACTTTAGACAGGGCTTAGTTTTTATATTATAACAGAGTATAGCTTTCAGCATTCAACAAGTATTGCATCAGTTCACATATTAGCCATTTATCAGTAAGTTGAACAATATTTTCACACCAATAAACATATCACAGAGTCCAGATTCAGATTTTTAGATACATTAAGTTTAGTCCATATTAATGCAGCACAAAACAGACATTAACTTATGAACAGAAGTGACATTGAAGAACAGACCCAAAACAATCATGAACTTATGAACTTACCTTCACGCTCGAAGAATAGGTTCAATGGAAACTTTCAGATTGACAGCAAAAACCAATGTAATAGTGAAAGAGAGGTAATGTTTCAGTTTTTCAAAATTCAGAGAAAAGAGAAGAAAGGGGTCTGGCGGCTGAATGATTGCTGGTGGGGTAACCTAGGTTTTCACCTAACCATAGATAAATTATAAACAGGCCGACCAGAGTTCTTTTAATTCAAATTGACATTTTCGAATTATTTTTAAATAAAGAAAATGATCCATTCCTCATTTAATAATGCTAACATAAGTTACTTAGCGCAAAAACCGCATAGAAATTCGGACCACAAACGCTTGAGTAGCTTACTTTGAAAATTCTGCCAAATCTCTAAGGGGATAGTACACGCAATGGTTTGAAATTTTCGAGTTATTTTTAAATAAAGAAATTGACCCATTCCTCATTTAATAATGTTAATATAAGTTACTTTCCGCAAAAACAACATCCAAAATTCGGACCACAAACGCTAGAGTAGCTTACTTTGCAAATTCTGCCTAATCTCCAAGGGTACACGCCATGGTTTGACATTTTTCGAGTTATTTTTATATAAAGAAAGTGATCCATTCCTCATTTAATAATGCTAATATAAGTTACTTGGCGCAAAAATCGCATCGAAATTCGGACCACAAATGCTAGAGAAGCTTACTTTGCAAATTCTGCCAGATCTTTAAGGGGATAGTACACGCCAAGGTTTGACATTTTCGAGTTATTTTTAAAGAACAAAAGTGATCCATTCCTCATTTAATAATGCTAATATAAGTTACTTGGCGCAAAAACAGCATCGAAATTCGGACCACAAACGCTAGAGTAGCTTACTTTACAAATTCTGTCAGATCTCTAAGGGGATAGTACACGCCACGGTTTGACATTTTCGAGTTATTTTTAAATAAAGAAAGTGACCCATTCCTCATTTAATAATGCTAATATAAGTTACTTGGTGCAAAAACGCATCGAAATTCGGACCACAAACGCTAGAGTAGCTTAATTTGCAAATTCTGCCTGATCTCTAAGGACGTACACGCCATGGTTTGACATTTTCGAGTTATTTTTAAATAAAGAAAGTGATCCATTCCTCATTTAGTAATGCTAATATAAGTAACTTGGCGAAAAAACCGCATCGAAATTCGGACCACAAACGCTAGAGTAGCTTGCTTTGCAAATTTTGTCAGATCTCTAATGGAATAGTACACGTCATGGTTTGACATTTTAGAGTTATTTTTAAATAAAGAAAGTGATCCATTCCTCATTTAATAATGCTAATATAAGTTAGTTAGCGCAAATTCGCATCGAAATTCGGACCACAAACGCTAGAATAGCTTGATTTGCAAATTTAGCCAGATCTCTAAGGGGAGATCGTACACGCCATGGTTTGACATTTTCGAGTTAATTTTAAATTAAGAAAGTGATCCATTCCTCATTTAATAATGCTAATAAAAACTATACTAGGTGCAAAACCCCCATCGAAATTCGGACCACAAAAGCTAGAGTAGCTTACTTTGCAAATTCTGCCAGATCACTAAGGGGATAGTACACGCCATGGTTTGACATTTTCGAGTTATTTTTAAATAACGAAAGTGATCCATTCCTCATTTAATAATGCTAATATAAGTTAATTGGCGTAAAAACCGCATCGAAATTCAGACCACAAACGTTAGAGTAGCTTACTTTGCAAAATCTTCTAGATCTCTAAAGGGATATTACATGCCATGGTTTGACATTTTCGAGTTATTTTTTAATAAAGAAAATGATCCATTCCTCATTTAATAATGCTAATATAAGTTACTTGGCGCAAAAACCGCATTGAAATTCGGACCACAAACGCTAGAGTAGCTCGCTTTGCAAATTCTGCCAGATCTTTTAGGGGATAGTACACGCCATGGTTTTACATTTTCGAGTTATTTTTAAATAACGAAAGTGATCCATTCCTCATTTAATAATGCTAATATAAGCTTGTTGGCGCAAAACCGCATCAAAATTCGGACCACAAACGCTAGAATAGCTTGCTTTGCAAATTCAGCCAAATCTCTAAGGGGAGATCATACACGCCTAGTTTAACATTTTCGAGTTATTTTTAAATTAAAAAAGTGATCCATTCCTCATTTAATAATGCTAATAAAAACTATACTTGGCGCAAAAACCCCATCGAAATTCGGACCACAAACGCTAGAGTAGCTTACTTTGCAAATTCTTCCAGATCACTAAGGGGATAGTACACGTCATGGTTTGACATTTTTGAGTTATTTTTAAATAACGAAACTGATCCATTTCTCATTTAATAATGCTAATATAAGTTACATGGTGCAAAAACTGCATCGAAATTCGGACCACAAACGCTAGAAAAGCTTACTTTGCAAATTCTGCCAAATATATTAGGGGATAGTACACGCCATGGTTAGACAGTTTCAGGTTGTTTTTAAATGAAGAATGTGATCCATTCCTCATATAATAATGCTAGTATAAGTTACTTGGCGTAAAAAATGCATCCAAATTCGGACCACAAACGCCAGAGTAGCTTACTTTGCGAATTCTGCTAGATCTCTAAGGGGATAGTACACGTTATGGTTTGAAATTTTCGAGTTATGTTTAAATAAAGAAAGTGATTCATTCCTCACTTAATAATGCTAATATAAGTTACTTGGCGCAAAAACCGCATTGAAATTCTTACCACAAACGCTAGAGTAGCTTACTTTGCAAATTCTTCCAGATCTCTAAAGGGATAGTACACGCCATGGTTTGACATTTTTGAGTTAGTTTTAAATAAAGAAAGTGATCCATTCCTCATTTAATATTGCTAATATAAGTTACTTTGTGCAAAAACCGCATCAAAATTCGGACCACAAACGCTAGAGTAGCTTGCTTTGCAAATTCTGCCAAATCTCTAATGGAATAGTACACGTCATGGTTTGACATTTTTGAGTTATTTTTAAATAAAGAAAGTGATCCATTCCTCATTTAATAATGCTAATATAAGTTAGTTAGCAAAATCGCATCGAAATTCGGACCACAAACGCTAGAATAGCTTGATTTGCAAATTCAGCCAGAGCTCTAAGGGGAGATCGTACACGCCATGGTTTGACATTTTCGAGTTATTTTTCAATAAAGAAAGTGATCCATTCCTCATTTAATAATGCTAATACAAGTTACTTAGCGCAAAAACTGCATCGAAATTCGGACCACAAACGCTAGAGTAGCTTACTTTGCAAATTCTGCCAGATCTCTAAGGGGGATAGTACACGCCATGGCTTGACAATTTCGAGTTATTTTTAAATAAAGAGAGCGATCCATTCCTCATTTAATAATTTTAGTATAAGTTACTTGGCGCAAAAATTGCATCGAAATTCGGACCACAAACGCTAGAGTAGCTTACTCTGCTAATTCTGCTAGATCTCTAAGGGGATAGTACACGTCATGGTTTGAAATTTTCGAGTTATTTTTAAATAAAGAAAGTGATCCATTCCTCACTTAAGAATGCTAATATAAGTTACTTGGCGCAAAAACCGCATTCAAATTCTTACCACAAACACTAGAGTAGCTTACTTTGCAAATTCTGCCAGATCTCTAAGTGGATAGTACACGCCATGGTTTGACATTTTCTAGTTAGTTTTAAATAATGAAAGTGATCTATTCCTCATTTAATTTTGCTAATATAAGTTACTTGGCGTAAAAACCGCATCGAAATTCGGACCACAAACGCTAGAGTAGCTTGCTTTGCAAATTCTTTCAGATCTCTTACGGGATAGTACACGCCATGGTTTGACATTGTCGAGTTATTTTTAAATAAAGAAAGTGATCCATTGCTCATTTAATAATGCTAATATAAGTTACGTCGCAAAAAAACCGCATCGAAATTCAAACCACAAGCGCCAGAATATCTTACTTTGCAAATTCAATCAGATCTCTAAGGGGATAGTACACACAGCATCGAAATTCGGACCACAACCGCTTGAATAACTTACGGGATAGTACACATCATGGTTTGACATTGTCGAGTTATTTTTAAATAAAGAAAGTGATCCATTGCTCATTTAATAATGCTAATATAAGTTACATCGCAAAAAACGCATCGAAATTCAAACCACAAACGCCAGAATATCTTACTTTGCAAATTCAATCAGATCTCTAAGGGGATAGTACACACTATGGGTTGAAATTTTATAGTTATTTTTAAATAAAGAAAGTGATCCATTTCTCATTTAATAATGCTAATATAAGTTAATTGGCGCAAAAACAACATCGAAATTCGGACCACAAACGCTAGAGTAGCTTGCTTTGCAAATTATTTCAGATCTTTAAGGGATAGTACACGCCATGGTTTGACATTTTCGAGTTATTTTTAAATAAAGAAAGTGATCCATTCCTCATTTAATAATGCTAATATAAGTTACTTGGCGCAAAAACCGCATCGAAATTCGGACCACACACGCTAGCGTAGATTACTTTTCAAATTCTGGTTGATCTCTAATGGGATAGTACACGCCATGGTTTGACATTTTCGAGTTATTTTTTAATAAGGAAAGTGATCCATTCCTCATTTAATAATGCTAAAATAAGTTACTTAGCGCAAGAATCGCATCGAAATTCGGACCACAAACGCTAGAGTAGCTTGCTTTGCCATTTCTACCAGATCTCTTAGGGGATAGTACACGCCATTGTTTGACATTTTCCTGTTATTTGTAATAAAGAAAGTGATCCGTTCCTCATTTTATAATGCTAATATAAATTACGTGGTGCAAAAACCGCATCGAAATTCGGACCAAAACGCTAGAGTAGCTTACTTTGCAAATTCTGCCGGATCTCTAAGGGAATAGCACACGTCATCGTTTGACATTTTTAATTTATTTTTAAATAAAAATATAATTCATTCCTCATATAATAATGCTAATATAAGTTACTTGGCGCAAAAACCGCATCGAAATTCTGACCACAAACGCTAGAGTAGATTACTTTGCAAATTCCCCCTATATCTCTTAGGGGATAGTGCACGCAATTGTTTGATATTTTCGAGTTATTTTTAAATAAAGAAAGTGATCCATTCGTCATTTAATAATGGTAATATAAGTTACTTAACCCAAAACCTGCATCGAAATTCGGACCACAAACGCTAGAGTAGCTTACATTGCAAATTCTACCAGATCTCTTAGTGGATAGTGCACGTCATGGTTTGACGTTTTCGAATTATTTTTAAATAAAGAAAATGATCCATTCCTCATTTAATAATGCGAATAGAATTTACTTGGCGCAAAAACTGCTTCGAAATTCGGACCACAAACGCTAGAGTAGCTTATTTTGAAAATTCTGTTAGATCTCTAAGGGGGATAGTACACGCCATGGTTTGACATTTTCGAGTTATTTTTAAATAAAGAGAGCGATCCATTCCTCATATTATAATGCTAATATATGTTACTTGGCTCAAAAACCACTTCGAAATTCGGCCCACAAACGCCAGAGTAGCTTGCTTTCAAATTTTGCCAGATCTCAAAGGGGATAGTACACACCATGGTTTGACATTTTCGAGATATTTTTAAATAAAGAAAGTGATTCATTCCTCATTCAATAATGCTATAATAAGTTACTTGGCGCAAAAACCGCATCGAAATTCTAACCACAAACGCTAGAGTAGATTACTTTGCAAATTCCCCTAGATCTCAAGGGGATAGTACACGCCATGGTTTGACATTTTCGGGTTATTTTTAAATAAAGAAAGTGATTCATTCCTCATTTAATTATGATAATATAATTTACTTGACCCCAAAACCGCATCGAAATTCGTACTACAAACGCTAGAGTAGCTTGCTTTGCAAATTCTTTCAGATCTCTTAGGGGATAGTACACGCCATGGTTTGACATTGTCGAGTTATTTTTAAATAAAGAAAGTGATCCATTTCTCATTTAATAATACTAATATAAGTTACGTCGCAAAAAAACCGCATCGAAATTCAAACCACAAACGCCAGAAGATCTTACTTTGCAAATTCAATCAGATCTCTAAGGGGATAGTACACACTATGGGTTGAAATTTTATAGTTATTTTTAAATAAAGAAAGTGATCCATTCCTCATTTAATAATGCTAATATAAGTTAATTGGCGCAAAAACAGCATCGAAATTCGGACCACAACCGCTTGAATAACTTACTTTGCAAATTCTTACAGATCTCTTAGGGATAGTACACGCCATGGTTTGACATTTTCGAGTTATATTTTATTTAAGAAAGTGATACATTCCTCATTTAATAATGCTAATGTAAGTTATTAGGCCCAAAAACCGCATTGAAATTCGGACCACAAACGCTAGAGTAGCTTACTTTTCAAATTTTGCCAAATCTCTAAGGGAATAGTACATGCCATGGTTTGACATTTTCGAGTTATTTTTAACTAAATAAAGTGATCCATTCCTCATTTAATAATGCTAATAGAAGTTACTTGGTGCAAAAACCGCATCGAAATTCGGACCACAAACGCTAGAGTAGCTTACTTTGCAAATTCTGTCAGATCTCTTAGGGGGATAGTACACGCCATGGTTTGACATTTTCGAATTATTTTTAAAGAAAGAGAGCGATCCATTCCTCATTTAATAATGCTAATATATGTTACTTGGCTCAAAAACAACTTCGAAATTCGGACCACAAACGCTAAAGTAGCTTGCTTTCAAATTCTGCCAGATCTCCAAGGGGATAGTACACACCATGGTTTGACATTTTCGAGATATTTTTAAATAAAGAAAGTGATCCATTCCTCATTCAATAATGCTATAATAAGTTACTTGGCGCAAAAACCGCATCGAAATTCTAACCATAAACGCTAGAGTAGATTACTTTGCAAATTCCCTTAGATCTCTAAGGGATAGTACACGCCATGGTTTGACATTTTCGGGTTATTTTTAAATAAAGAAAGTGATTCATTCCTCATTTAATTATGATAATATAATTTACTTGACCCAAAACCGCATCGAAATTCGTACCACAAACGCTAGAGTAGCTTACTTTGCAAATTCTGCCAGATCTCAAAGTGGAAAGTGCACGCCATGGTTTGACATTTTCGAGTTATTTTTAAATAAAGAAAGTTATCCATTCCTCATTTAATAATGCTAATATAAGTTACTTGGCGCAAAAACCGCATCGAAATTCGGAACACAAACGCTAGAGTAGATTATTTCTCAAATTCTGCTTGATCTCTAATGGGATAGTACACGCTATGGTTTAACATTTTCGAGTTATTTTTAAATAAAGAAAGTGATCCATTCCTCATTTAATAATGCTAAAATAAGTTACTTGGCGCAAGAATCGCATCGAAATTCGGACCACAAACGCTAGAGTAGCTTGCTTTGCCATTTCTACCAGATCTCTTAGGGGATAGTACACGCCATTGTTTGACATTTTCCAGTTATTTGTAATAAAGAAAGTGATCCGTTCCTCATTTTATAATGCTAATATAAGTTACGTGGCGCAAAAACCGCATCGAAATTTGAACCAAAACGCTAGAGTAGATTACTTTGCAAATTCCCCACATATCTCTTAGGGGATAGTACACGCCATGGTTTGACATTTTCGGGTTATTTTTATATAAAGAAAGTGATCCATTCCTCATTTAATAATGATAGTATAAGTTACTTAACCCAAAAACCGCATCGAAATTCGGACCATAAACGCTAAAGTAGCTTACATTGCAAATTCTACCCGATCTTTTGGTGGATAGTGCACGCTATGGTTTGACGTTTTCGAGTTATTTTAAATAAAGAAAGTGATCCAATCCTCATCAAATAATGCCAATATATGTTGCTTGGAGCAAAAACCGTATCGAAAATCGGACCACAAATGCTAGAGTAGCTTACTTTGCAAATTCTGCAGAATCTCTATATGGATAGTACACGCCATGTTTTGAAATTTTCGAGTTATTTTTAAATAAAGAAAGTGATCCATTAATCATTTAATAATGCTAACATAAGTTACAAGACGCAAAAACCGCATCGAAATTCGTACCACAAACGCTAGAGTAGCTTGCTTTGCAAATTCTGCCAGATCTCTAAAGGGGATAGTACACACCATGGTTTGACATTTTCTAGTTATTTTTAAGTAAATAAAGTGATCCATTCCTCATTAAATAATGCTAATTTAAGTCACTTGAAGCAAAAATCGCATCGAAATTCGGATCACAAACGCTAAAGTAGCTTACTTTGCAAATTCTGCCAGATCTTTTAGGGGATAGTACACGCCATGGTTTGACATTTTCGAGTTATTTTTAAATCAAAAAAATGATACACTCCTCATTTAATAATGCTAATATAAGTTACGTGGCCCAAAAACCGCATCGAAAATCGGACCACAAACGCTAGAAAAGCTTACTTTGCAAATTCTGCCCGATCTCGTACACTGCGGTTTGACATTTTCGGATTGTTTTTAATTAAAGAAAGTGATCCATTTCTCATTTAATAATGCTAATATAAGTTACTTGGCGCAAAAACCGCATCTAAATTCGGACCACAAACGCTACAGTAACTTGTTTGGCAAATTCTGCCAGATCTCTAAATGGATAGTACACGCCATGGTTTGACATTTTCCAGTTATTTTAAAGTAAATAAAGTGATCCGTTGCTCATTTAATAATGCTAATATAAGTTACGTGGCGCAAAAATCGCATCGAAAATCGGACCACAAACGCTAGAAAAGCTTACTTTGCAAATTCTGCCAGATCTTTAGAGGGGATAGTACGCGCCATGGTTTGACATTTTCGGGTTGTTTTGAAATAAAGAATGTGATCCATTCCCCATTTAATAATGCTAATATAAGTTACTTAGCGCAAAAGCCGCATTGAAATTCGGACCACAAACGCTAGAGTATATTACTTTGCAAATTCGGTCAGATCTCTAAGGGGATAGTACACGCAATGGTTTGACATTTTCGAGTTATTTTTAAGTAAAGAAAGTGATCCATTCCTTATTTAATAATGCTCATATACGTCATTTGACGCAAAAACCGCATCGAAATTCGGACCACAAACGCTAAAGTAGCTTACTTCGCAAATTCTACCAGATCTCCAAGGGGATAGTACACGCCATGGTTTGACATTTTTGAGTTATTTTTAAATAAAAAAATGATCCATTCCTCATTTAATAATGCTAATATATGTTACGTGGCCCAAAAACCGCATCGAAAATCGGACCACAAACGCTAGAAAAGCATACTTCGCAAATTCTGCCAGATCTCTAAGGGGATAGTACACACCATGGTTTGACATTTTCGAGTAATTTTTTAATAAAGAAAGTGATCCATTCCTCATTTAATAATGCTAATATAAGTTATTTGGCGCAAAAACCGCATCGAAATTCGGACCGCAAACGCTAGAGTAGTTAACTTTTTAAATTCTGCTTGATCTCTAAGGGGATTGTACACGCCATGGTTTGACATTTTTGAACTATTTTTAAATAAAGAAAGTGATCCATTCCTCACTTAATAATGCCAATATAAGTTACTTGGCACAAAAACCGCATCGAAATTTGGACCACAAACGCTAGAAAAGCTTCCTTTGCAAATTCTTCCAGATCTCTAAGGGGATAGTACACGCAATGGTTTGACATTTTTGATACATTCCTCATTTAATAATCTTAATATATGTTACTTGGCACAAAAACCGCATCGAAATTCGGAGCATAAACGCTAGAGTAGCTTACTTTGCAAATTCTGCTAGATCTCTAAGAGGATAGTGCACGCAATTGTTTGATATTTTCGAGTTATTTTTAAATAAAGAAAGTGATCCATTCCTCATTTAATAATGCTAATATAAGTTACTTGGCGCAAAAACCGCATCGAAATTCGGACAACAAACACTAGAGTAGCTTAATTTAAAAATTATGCCAAATCTCTAAAGGGATAGTACACGTCATGGTTTGACATTTTCGAGTTATTTTTAAATAAAAAAGGTGATTCATTTCTCATTTATAAATGCTAATATAAGATATTTGGCGTAAAAACCGCATCGAAATTCGGATCACAAATGCTAGTGTAGCTTACTTTGCAAATTCTGCCAAATCTGTAAAGGGAAAGTACACGCCATGGTATGACATTTTTTAGTTATTTTTAAATAAAGAAAGTGATCCATTCCTCATTGAATAGTGCTAATATAAGTTACTTGGCCCAAAAACCGCATCGAAATTCGGACCACAAACGCTATAATAACTTACATTGCAAATTCTGCGAGATCTCATTGTTTGACATTTTTGAGTTATTTTAAAATAAACAAAGTGATCCATTCCTCATTTAATAATGATAATATAAGTTACTTGGCGCAAAAACCGCATCGAAATTCGGACCACAAACGCAAGAATAGCTTACTTTGCAAATTCTGCCAGTTCTCTTAAGGGATAGTACACGCTATGGTTGGACATTTCCGAGTTATTTTTAAATAAAGAAAGTGAACCATTCGTCATTTAATAATGCTAATTTTAGTTACTAGGTCAAAAATAGCTTCGAAATTCGGACCACAAACGCTAGAGTAGTTTACTTTGCAAATTCTCCAAGATCTCTAAGGGGATATAGTACACGCCATGATTTGACATTTTCGAGTTATTTTTAAAGAAAGAAAGTGATCCATTCCTCATTTAGTAATGCTAATATAAGTTACTTGGCGCAATAAACGCATCGAAATTCGGATCACAAACGCTAGAGTAGCTTACTTTCCTAATTCTGCCAGATCTCTAAGGGGACATTGCACGCCATGGTTTGACATTTTCGATTTATTTTTTAATAAAGAAAATGATTCATTCCTCATTTAATAATGCTTATATAAGTTACTTGGTGCAAAAACCTCATCGAAATTCGGACCACAAACACTAGAGTAGCTTACTTTGCAAATTCTGTCAGATCTATAAAGATAGTACACGCCATGGTTTGACATTTTCGAGTTATTTTTTAATAAAGAAAGTGATCTATTCCTCATTTAATAAAGCTAATATAAGTTACATAGCACAAAAACGGCATCGTTATTCGGACCACAAACGCTAGAATAACTTACTTTGCAAATTCTGCCAGATCTCTAAGTTGATAGTACAAGCCATGGTTTGACATATTACAGTTATTTTTAAATAAAGAAAGTGATTTATTTCTCATTTAATAATTCTTTTATAAGTTACTTAGCGAAAAAACCGAATCGAAATTCGGACCACGAACGCTAGAATAACTTACTTTAAAAATTCCTGCAGATCACTAAGGGGGATAGTACACGCCATGATTTGACATTTTCGAGTTATTTTAAAATAAAGAAAGTGATCCATTCCTCATCTAATAATGCTAATATAAGTTACTTGGCGCATAGACCGCATCGAAATTCGATTCACAAACGCTAGAGTAGATTACTTTGCAAATTCTGCCAAAACTCTAAGGGGATAGTACACACCATGGTTTGACATTTTCTAGTTATTTTTGAATAAACAAAGTGATCAATTCCTCATTTAATACTGCTAATATAAGTTACTGCGCGCAATGTCCGCATCAAAATTCGGACCACGAACGCTAGAATAACTTACTTTAAAAATTCTGGCAGATCTCTAAGGGGGATAATACACGCCATGATTTGACATTTTCGAGTTATTTTAAAATAAAGAAAGTGATCCATTTCTCATCTAATAATGCTAATATAAGTTACTTGGCGCATAGACCACATCGAAATTCGGATCACAAACGCTAGAGTAGCTTACTTTGCAAATTCTGCCAAAACTCTAAGGGGATAGTACACGCCATGGTTTGACATTTTCTAGTTATTATTAAATAAAGAAAGTGATACATTCTTCATTTAATAATGCTTATATAAGTTACTGGACGCAATGACCGCATCGAAATTCGGATAAAAAACGTTAGAGTAGCTTAATTTGTAAATTCTGCCATATCTCTAAGGGGATAGTACGCGCCATGGTTTGACATTTTCAAGTTATTTTTAAATAAAGAAAGCGATCCATTCCTCATTTAATAATGCTAATATAGGTTACTTAGCGCAAAAAACGCATCGAAATTCAGACCACAAATGCTAGAGTAGCTTACTTTGAAAATTCTGCCAGATCACTAAGGGGATATTACACGCCATTGTTTGACATTTTCGAGTTATTTTTTAATAAACAAAGTGATCCATTCCTCATTTCATAATGCGAATATAAGTTACTTGGCGCAAAAACCGTATCGAAATTTGGACCACAAACGCTAGAGTAGTTTAATTTGCAAATTCTGTCATATATGTAAGGGGATAGTACACGCCATGGTTTGACATTTTCGTGTTATTTTTAAATAAATAAAGTGATCAATTCCTCATTTCATAATGCTAATATAAGTTACTTGGCGCTAAAACCGCATCAAAATTCGGACCATAAACGATAGAATAGCTTACTTTTCAAATTCTGCCAGATCTCTATGGGGATAGTACATGCCATGGTTTGACATTTTTTAGTTATTTTTATATAAATAAAGTGATAAATTCCACATTTAATAATGCCAATATAAGTTACTTGGCGCAAAAACCATATCAAAATTCAGACCACAAACGCTAGAGTAAATAACTTTGCAAATTCTACTAGATCTTTAAGGGGATAGTACACGCCATGGTTTGACATTTTCGAGTTATTTTCAAATAAAGAAAATGATCCATTCCTCATTTCATAATGCTAATATAAGTTACTTGGCGCTAAAACCGCATCAAAATTCGGACCATAAACGATAGAATAGCTTACTTTTCAAATTCTGCCAGATCTCTATGGGGATAGTACATGCCATGGTTTGACATTTTTTAGTTATTTTTATATAAATAAAGTGATAAATTCCACATTTAATAATGCCAATATAAGTTACTTGGCGCAAAAACCATATCAAAATTCAGACCACAAACGCTAGAGTAAATCACTTTGCAAATTCTACTAGATCTTTAAGGTGATAGTACACGCTATGGTTTGAAATTTTCCAGTTATTTTTAAATAAAGAAAGAGATCCATTGCTCATTTAGTAATGCTAATTTATGTTATTTGGCGCAAAAATCGCATCGAAAATCGGACCACAAATGCTAGAATAGCTTACTTTGCAAATTTTGTCAGATCTCTAAGGGGATAGTACACGCCATGGTTTGACATTTTCGAGTTATTTTTAAATAAAAAAGTAATTCATTCCTCATTTAATAAAGCTAACATAAGTTACTTGGCGCAAAATTCGCATCGAAATTCGGACCACAAACGCTAGAGTAGCTTACTTTGCGAATTCTGCTAGATCTCTTAGGGCGAAAGTACACGCCATGGTTTGACATTTTCGAGTTATTTTTAAATAAAGAAGTGATCCATACCTCATTTAATAATGCTAATATAAGTTACTTGGCGCAAAAACCGCATCGAAATTCAGACCATAAACGCTAGAATAGCTTACTTTGCAAATTCTGCCAGATCTCTAAGAGGATAGTACACGCAATGGTTTGACATTTTTGAGTTATTGTTAAATAAAGAAAGTGATCCAATCCTCATTTAATAATGCTAATATAAGTTACTTGGCGCAAAAATTGCATCGAAATTCGGACTACAAACGCTAGAGTAGCTTACTTTGCAAATTCTGTCAGATCTCTAAAGGGATAGTACACGCCATGGTTTGACATTTACGAGTTATTTTTAAATCAATAAATTGATCAATTCCTCATTTAATAATGCTAATATAAGTTACTTGGCGCAAAAACCGCATCGAAATTCGGACCACAAACGATAGAATAGCTTATTTTTCAAATTCTGCCAGATATCTAAAGGGATTGTACACGCAATGGTTTGACATTTTCGAGTTATTTTTAAATAAAGAAAGTGATCCATTCCTCATTTAATAAGTCTAATAGCAGTTACTTGGCGCAAAAACCACATCGAAATTCGGACCATAAACGCTAGAGTAGCTTACTTTGCAAATTTTTTCAAATCTCTAAGGGGATAGTACACGCAATGGTTTGACATTTTCGAGTTATTTTTAAATAAAGAAAGTGAATCATTCCTCATTTAATAATGCTAATATAAGTTATTTGGCGCAAAAAAAACTCATCGAAATTCAGACAACAAACGCTAGAGTAGCTTACTTTGCAAATTCTGCCTGATCTCTAAGAGGATAGTACACGCCATGGTTTGACATTTTCGAGTTATTTTAAAATAAAGAAAGTAATACATTCCTCATTTAATAATGTTAATATAAGTTACTTGGCGCAAAAACCGCATCGAAATTCGGACCAGAAACGCTAGAATAGCTTACTTTGCAAATTCTGCCAGATCTCTGAGGGGATAGTACACGCCATGGTTTGACATTTTGGAGATATTTTTAAATAAAGAAAGTGATTCATTCCTCATTTAATAATGCTAATATAAGTTACTTGGCGCAAAAATCGCATCCAAATTTAGACCACAAATGCTAGAATATCTTACTTTGCAAATTCTGCCAGATCTCCAAGGCTTTGTTTGGATGGTGGTTTTGTATAGTTTAGTTTAGGTTATTTATAACCCATGCCATGTTTGGATTATAGGTTGAATTTCCATGGTATGGTTTAGTTTAGTCAGGTATAGGTTATTTTGAATCGAATAAGTAACCCACCGAATCGGAGTGTTATCGTGGGTTGATAATTTTATTTTCCAAAATTATCCCTATTACCTTTCAGAAATTACAAAAAAATAAAAAATCATACCTAACATGTTTCACGAGTCATCGTTTCTCTGTGTCACCTCTTTTCTTCATTGTTGCTCCGCGTAAACTCACTTCGCCGTGTGGCTCCACCGCCTCGCTCCGCACCTCACTCCGTTCCTGCATTGTCAACTCATCTGTAACAATGTGAGATATGTTTCTTCATTGAAATTTGTAAATAGAAACAAATTAGGGTTCATAGTTTGATTCTGGAGATTTCGATTTTGTACGTGAACTAATTCTGATGATTGTTTCACAGTTTTTTAGCTCTCTACTTTGTTTTCTTATCTGGGTTTGTTGTACTTCATGACTAGGTCCAAATCCACTCAAAGCTCACTCTCTTTGACTTCTACTTCTTACTCGTTTTTGTTGGAACCGCTAGTAAGTTTATGTAACATCTTTTGGCTCTTTGAAGTTATTACATTATCAATGTATGTGTGTCTCTGCATGTGTTCATTGGGTTGTGTTTGATTTTTGAAATGGTTTGATTGAATTGTTTCTTTTGCGAGCAGATATTGGAGATGTTAATTTGGCTGTTGGTAGAATGTGTTATATTTTGAGGAATTACATATAATTTGGTTGTTGGTTGTTGAATATTCCTTTTAGAAGTTCAAATGGGTGATTAAGAATGTGATTAATAGTAAATATATGAGTTGACCACAAGAGTTAGGTACTGTATATCCCTCTTTGGACATGAATCAATTTTGTTTCTCTAGAATTCGACAGTGTGTGTCTGGGACATTCATTTTTCCAATAAAATTAAATTTAATATGACTTCCTGGTCAGCTTTTGCAGAATGGTTTTTGGTTTGAATTCAATCATGCATATATATTTTGAAAGTAAAGTAGAAGAAATTGTTTTAGATCCATTTTTATTTTATAAGATTTACATGGTCAATTTTATACTTATTGCAGTACTAATGTTTAGTGAAGGCACATATATATTGCAAAAGCAGCAGAGTATCTGTGTATACATGCAATAAACAATATCATAATTTGACCCAGCTGAATTTTAAATTAAAACTTGCATGATATTTGAGATTCCTGGAGGGTGTTCATGAGTACATACATGTATGTGAAGAAACTAGATTAGGAGGAATGATTAGGGATACAATATCGACTGAAATGTGGCATGAGTATAACACTAGTTGATGTATTACCAGTACGATATTTCTATGGATGTATACATCTGATATCCATATTTCTATGGATGTATATATATCTAATCTTGTCTTATACTTCTATGGATTACCAATACGATCTATACACTCGAATTTTGAATGCATGTACATATCTTTTCCAATTTAATTTCATATTTCGATATTACATATAGCTTAGGAGATCATTTTATTTTGAGATTTTAGAACTTTTTTGATGTTTTGCTAATCATCCAAGCAATTGGTGGGATATTTCAATTAGTTGAGATTTTATGTTCATTTGTTTATTTATTTTTTCAGAGAAAAAAATGCCAGGAAAATCCCTAAAATCAGATTCTCAGATTTTGATATGGACTTCTACTATGGATGATGCTCTTATTGATTCTTTGATGAATCAAAATAATTAAGGCAATAGAGTTGGAGGAACCTTCACTCCACATGCAATGGATTTGGTTGTTCAAGAGCTGAAAGAGAAATACCCTGATAAGCCGATTGAAAAGGAGCGAGTGCACAATCGCATAAAAAACATCAAAAAACAGTGGAACAAATGGTATGATTGTATGCATGGATTGAGTGGATTTGCTTGGAATCCACGAACGGAAATGATGGATGCTGAAGAGGAAGTTTGGCAGCAGCTAATTCTGGTAATTTGATTATTATTATTATTACTATCATTTTTAGTTGGTAGTAGGATAATTCTGTGTACTGAATGTGCCTGACTGTTTCTCTATTTTTGCTTTTACTTATGTTAGCTTCATTGAACTCTAGTTTGCAGGAATCATTCTGACATAAGAAATTCATTATTGGTGCTGCTGTGTTATTTAGATATTGACATGAAAAAATCATCAAATATCTAGGTTGTTGCTGCTGTGTTATTAAGATACTGTATCTTGATTGTGTATCTTGATTGAGATGGGTACATGGTTTATTAATTTGGAAAGTGTATTAATATTATTGTACTTATGAGGTGCAACTGATACACTATTTTAAATTTGTTGATCTACAGGCCAATCCTGGAGCTGCAGAGTTGAAAAGAAAACGTATAAGAAATTACGAAAATTTGGTGGAGCTATATGGGAGAGATAGGGCAGCAGGAACATATGCCGAAGGTCCACTTGAAATTGAACTAAGAGCTACGAATAGGAAAAGGTGCAGTTTAAGTACATCAAATAGAGAAGGAACAAACAATTCAATGAATGAAGATGAAGCTGATTTTGAGGGTTTTAATAAAGAGTTAGGAGATAATTCACAAGCACAATCTGCAACTTCGGGGGGAGGGAGAAAGAAGAAAACTAGTGTTGTGACTATAGATCCTGCTGTAATGATCTTGGAAAAAGGGTTCAAGAAACTTGCTAGTGCGATGACAAAGTGGAATAAAACACTTGTTACAGGATCTGAACTTTTGGAGATGTTAAAGCCATTGACTAGAACCGGAAGCTTTCATAATATTATTATCAACAAAACGTGAACTTTTGGATATGTTCCTAGCTTACCCAGCAGAACGTCGCAAGTCTATAGTACTAAGACATGTTATTGGAAATCATTAGGATAAAATCATCATAACTATACATTTTAAATATATAACTAGTGTTTTTTTTGTTAGTTATATATGACTATGTTAGTTGGATTGAACATATATTTTGTATTACATATTTTGTTTGGGATTGTGAATGTTTTGAATTCACTGTGTTTGTGTTTTAGTTTATTTTACATATTTTGTTTGAGATTGTGAATGTTTTGAATTAGTAGATGTTTAGTTCTATATTAATTTGAATTTTTTTATTTAATCTATTTTATTTAGTTATTTTGGATTACTAATTTTTAATAAAATATTAAAATTAATTTATTTAATTAAAATGTAAATATTTAATTAATCATTTATTTTGTTAAATTATTTACAAAAGGAAATTTTAAAAAAAAAAAATCAAAAGTCATACTATAAACAAATGAATAAATAAAATTATTAATTAAAAGCACGTAGTGTATATTACAATAAAGGGGCATTATAGTCAATTTATAACTTTTAAACTCATACCAAACTATCCATCCAAACAAGAAAGTTGGTTGTAATGTACAAAACTATACTATCTATCCAAACATGATTTCAGTACGATACGAAACAATACAGAACTAAACTATACAATACTAAACAACGGTGCCAGCCATCCAAACATAGCCTAAGGGGATAGTACACGCAATGGTTTGACATTTTTGAGTTATTTTTAAATAAAGAAAGTGATCCATTCCTCATTTTATAATGCTAATATAAGTTACTTGGCGCAAAAAAACGCATCGAAATTCAAACCACAAACGCTAGAGTAGCTTAATTTGCAAATTCTGCCAGATCTCTAAGGGGATAGTACACGCCATGGTTTGACATTTTTGAGTTATTTTTAAATAAAAAAGTGATCCATACCTCATTTAATAATGCTAATATAAGTTACTAGGCACAAAAACCGCATCAAAATTCGGCCCATAAATGCTAGAGTAGCTTACTTAGCAAATTCTGCCAGATCTCCAAGGGTACATGCCATGGTTTGACATTTTCGAGTTATTTTTAAATAAAAAAAGTGATCCATTCCCCATTTAATAATGCTAATTTAAGTTAATTGGCACAAAAACCGCATCAAAATTTGGACCACAAACGCGAGAGTAGCTTACTTTGCAAAATCTGCCACATCTCTAAGAGGATAGTACACGCCATGGTTTAACATTTTCGAGTTATTTTTAAATAAAGAAAGTGATCCATTCCTCATTTAATAATGCTAATATAAGTTACTTGGCGCAAAAACCGCATCGAAATTCGAACCACAAACGCTAGAATAACTTACTTTGCAAATTCTGCCAGATCTCTAAGAGGATAGTACACGCCATGATTTAACATTTTGGAGTTATTTTTAAATAAAGAAAGTGATTCATTTCTCATTTAATAATGCTTGTATAAGTTACTTGGCGCAAAAACCGCATCGAAATTCAGACCACAAACGCTACAGTAGCTTACTTTGCAAATTCTGCTAGATCTCTTAGGGCGAAAGTACACGTCATGGTTTGACATTTTCGAGTTATTTTTAAATAAAGAAAGTGATCCATACCTCATTTAATAATGCTAATATAAGTTACTTGGCGCAAAAACCGCATCGAAATTCAGACAAAAAACGCTAGAATAGCTTACTTTGCAAATTCTGCCAGATCTCTAAGGGGATAGTACACGCAATGGTTTGACATTTTTGAGTTATTTTTAAATAAATAAAGTGATCCAATCCTCATTGAATAATTCTAATATAAGTTACTTGGCGCAAAAATCGCATCGAAATTCGGACTACAAATGCTAGAGTAGCTTACTTTGCAAATTCTGCCAGATCTCTAAGGGGATAGTACACGCCATGATTTGACATTTACGAGTTATTTTTAAATCAAGTGATCTAATCCTCATTTAATAATGCTAATATAAGATACTTGGCGCAAAAACCGCATCGAAATTCGGACCACAAACGATAGAATAACTTATTTTTCAAATTCTACGATATATCTAAAGGGATAGTACACGCCATGGTTTGACATTTTTAGTTATTTTTATATAAAGAAAGTGATCCATTCCTCATTTAATAATGCCAATATAAGTTACTTGGCGCAAAAACCGCATCGAAATTCAGACCAAAAACGCTAGAGTAACTTACTTTGCAAATTCTGCCAGATCTCTAAAGGCTCGTACACGCCATGGTTTGTCATTTTCCAGTTTTTTTTAAATAAAGAAAGTTATCCATTACTCATTTAATAATACTAATATAAGTTACTTGGCGCAAAAACCGCATCGAAAATTCGGACCACAAAAGATAAAATAGCTTACTTTTCAAATTCTGCCAGATCTCTAAAGGGGTAGTACACGCCATGGTTTGACATTTTAAAGTTATTTTCAAATAAAAAAGTGATTCATTCCTCATTTAATAAAGCTAACATAAGTTACTTAGCGCAAAAACCGCATCGAAATTCGGACCACAAACGCTAGAGTAGCTTACTTTGCAAATTCTGCCAGATCGCTAAGGGGATAGTACACGCCATGGTTTGACATTTTCGAGTTTTTTTTAAATAAAGAAAGTGATCCATTCCTCATTTAATAATGCTAGTATAAGTTACTTGGCGCAAAAACCGCATCGAAATTCGGCCCATAAATGCTAGAGTAGCTTACTTACCGAATTCTGCCAGATCTCTAAGGGTACGTACATGCTATGGTTTGATATTTTCGAGTTATTTTTAAATAAATAATGTGACCCATTCCCCATTTAATAATGCTAATTTAAGTTAATTGGCACAAAAACCGCATCGAAATTCGGACCACAAACGCTAGAGTAGCTTACTTTGCAAATTCTGCCAAATATCTCGTACACGACATGGTTTGACATTTTCGAGTTATTTTTAAATAAAGAAAGTGATCCATACCTCATTTAATAATGCTTATAAAAGTTACTTGGCGCAAAATACGCATCGAAATTAAGACCACAAACGCTAGAGTAGCTTACTTTGCAAATTCTGCCAGATCTCTAAGGGGATAGTACATGCCATAGTTTGACATTTTCGATTTATTTTTAAATAAAGAAAGTGATCTATTCCCCATTTAATAATGCTAATTTAAGTTAATTGGCACAATAACCGCATCGAAATTCGGACCACAAACCCTAGAATAGCTTACTTTGCAAATTCTGCCAGATCTATAAGGGGATAGAACACACCATGGTTTAACATTTTGGAGTTATTTTTAAATAAAGAAAGTGATTCATTTCTCATTTAATAATGCTTGTATAAGATACTTGGCGTAAAAACCGCATCGAAATTCGGACTACAAACGCTAGAGTAGCTTATTTTGTAAATTCTGCTAGATCTCTGAGGGGGAAAGTACACGCCATGGTTTGACATTTTCGAGTTATTTTTAAATAAAGAAAGTGATCCATTCATCATTTAATAAGTCTAATTTAAGTTACTTGGCGCAAAAACCTCATCGAAATTCGAACCACAAATGATAGAATAACTTACTTTTCAAATTCTGCCAAATCTCTAAGGGAATAGTACACACTATGGTTTGACATTTTTGAGTTATTTTTATATAAAGAAAGTGTACAATTGCACATTTAATAATGCCAATATAAGTTACTTGCCGCCAAACCGCATCGAAATTCAGACTGCAAACGCTAGAGTAACTTACTTTGCAAATTCTGCTGGATCTCTAAGGGGATAGTACACGCCATGGTTTGACATTTTCCAGTTATTTTTAAATATAGAAAGTGATTCATACCTCATTTAGTAATGCTAATATAAGTTTCTGAGAACAAAAATCGCATCGAAATTCGAACCACAAACGCTAGAATAGCTTACTTTGCAAATTCTGCCATATCTCTGAGGGGATAATACACGCGATGGTTTGACATTTTGGAGATATTTTTAAATAAATAAAGTCATCCATTTCCTATTTAATAATGCTTGTATAAGTTACTTGGCGCAAAAACCGCATCGAAATTCGGACCATAAATGCTAGAGTAGCTTACTTTGCAAATTCTGCTTGATCTATTAGGGGGATAGTACACGCCATGGTTTGACATTTTCGAGTTATTTTTAAATAAAGAAAGTGATCCATTCCTCATTTAATAATGCTAATACAAGTTACTTGGCGCTAAAATTGCATCGAAATTTGGACCACAAACGCTAAAATAGCTTACTTTGCAAATTCTTCTAGATCTCTAGAGGGATAGTACACGCCATGGTTTGACAATTTCCAGTTATTTTTAAATAAAGCAAGTTATTCATCCCTCATTTAGTAATGCTAATATAAGTTACTCGGCGCAAAAATCGCATCGAAATTCGGACTACAAACGCTAGAATAGCTTATTTTGCAAATTCTGCCAGATCTCTAAGGCGATAGTACATGCCATGGTTTGAATTTTCCAGTTATTTTTAAATAAAGAAAGTGATTCATTCCTCATTTAGTAATGCTAATATAAGTTACTTGGCGCAAAAATCGCATCTAAATTCGGACCACAAACGCTATAATAGCTTACTTTGCAAATTCTGCCAGATCTCTAAGGGGATAGTACACGCCATGGTTTGACATTTTCAAGTTATTTTAAAATAAAATTTGATCCATTCCTCATTTAATAAAGCTAACATAAGTTACTTGGAGCAAAAACCGCATCGAAATTCGGACCACAAACGATAGAATAGCTTACTTTTAAAAATCTGCCAGATCTCTTAGGGGATAGTACACGCCATGGTTTGAAATTTTCGAGTTATTTTTAAATAAAAAAGTGATCAATTCCTCATTTAATAAAGCTAACCTAAATTACTTGGTGCAAAAGTGTCATCGAAATTCGGACCACAAACGCTAGAGTAGCTTACTTTGTAAATTCTGCCAGATCTCTAAGGGGGATAGTACACGCCATGGTTTGACATTTTGGAGTTATTTTTAAATAAAGAAAGTGATTCATTTCTCATTTAATAATGCTTGTATAAGATACTTGGGGCAAAAACCGTATCGAAATTCGGATTACTAACACTAGAGTAGCTTACTTTGTAAATTCTGCTAGATCTCTTAAGGGGAAAGTACACGCCATGGTTTGACATTTTCAAGTTAATTTTAAATAAAGAACGTGATCCATAACTCATTTAATAATGCTAATATAAGTTACTTGGCGCAAAAACCGCATCGAAATTCAGACCACAAACGCTAGAGTAACTTACTTTGCAAATTCTGCTAGATCTATAAGGGGGATAGTACATGCCATGGTTTGATATTTTCGAATTATTTTTAAATAAAGAAAGTGATCCATTCCCCATTTAATAAAGCTAATTTAAGTTAATTGGCACAATAACCGCATCGAAATTTGGACCACAAACGCTAGAGTAGCTTACTTTGCAAATTCTGTCAGATCTCTAAGGGGATAGTACACGCCATGGTTTGAAATTTTCGAATTATTTTAAAATAAAGAAAGTGATCCATTCCTCATTTAATAATGCTACTATATGTTACTTGGCGCAAAAATCGCATCGAAATTCGGACCACAAACGCTAGAATAGCTTACTTTGCAAATTCTGCTAGATCTCTAAGGGGATAGTACACGCCATGATTTAACATTTTGGAGTTAATTTTAAATAAAGAAAGTGATTCATTTCTCATTTAATAATGCTTATATAAGATACTTGGCACAAAAACCGCATCGAAATTCGGACTACAAACGCTAGAGTAGCTTACTTTGTAAATTCTGCTAGATCTCGTAGGGGGAAAGTACACGCCATGGTTTGAAATTTTTGAGTTATTTTTAAATAAGGAAAGTGATTCATAACTCATTTAATAATGCTAATATAAGTTACTTGGCGCAAAACCGCATCGAAATTCAAACCACAAACGCTGGAATAGCTTACTTTGCAAATTCTGCCAGATCTCTAAGGGGATAGTACACGTAATGGTTTGACATTTTCTAATTATTTTTTAAATAAAGATAGTGATCCAATCCTCATTTAATAATGCTAATATAAGTTAATTGGTGCAAAAATCGCATCGAAATTCGGACTACAAACACTAGAGTAGCTTACTTTGCAAATTCTGCCAAATCTCTGAGGGGATAGTACACGCCATGATTTTACATTTACGAGTTATTTTTAGATCAAGAAAGTGATCAATTCCCCATTTAATAATGCTAATATAAATTACTTGGCGCAAAAACCGCATCGAAATTCGGACCACAAACGATAGAATAGCTTATTTTTCAAATTTTGCCAGATCTTGATAGGGAAAGTACACGCCATGGTTTGACATTTTTTAGTTATTTTTATATAAAGAATGTCATTAATTCCTCATTTAATAATGCTAATATAAGTTACTTGGCCCAAAAACCGCATCGAAATTCGGCCCATAAATGCTAGAGTAGCTTACTTAGCAAATTCTGCCAGATCACTAAGGGTATAGTACACGCCATGGTTTGACATTTTCGTGATATTTTTAAATCTAGAAAGTGATCAATTCCTCATTTAATAATACTATTATAAGTTACTTGGCGCAAAAACCGCATCGAAATTCGGCGCATAAATACTAGAGTAGCTTACTTAGCAAATTCTGCCAGATCCCTAAGGGGACAGTACATGTCATGGTTTGACATTTTCGAGTTATTTTTAAATAAAGAAAGTGATTCATTCCCCATTTAATAAAGCTAATTTAATTTAATTGGCACAATAACCGCATCGAAATTTGGACCACAAACGCTAGAGTAGCTTATTTTGCAATCTCTACCATATCTCTAAGGGGATAGTACACGCCATGGTTTGACATTTTCGAGTTATTTTAAAATAAAGAAAGTGATTTATTCCTCATTTAATAATGCTAATATAAGTTACTTGGCGCAAAAACCGCATCGAAATTCAGACTACAAATGCTAGAATAGTTTACTTTGCAAATTCTGCCAGATCTTTAAGGGGATAGTACCCGCCATGGTTTAACATTTTGGAGTTATTTTTAAATAAAGAAAGTGATTCATTTCTCATTTAATAATGCTTGTATAAGATACTTGGGGCAAAAACCGTATCGAAATTCGGACTACTAACGCTAGAGTAGCTTACTTTGTAAATTCTGCTAGATCTCTTAGGGGGAAAGTACACGCCATGGTTTGACATTTTCGAGTTATTTTTAAATAAATAATGTGATCCATTCCCCATTTAATAATGCTAATATAAGTTACTTGGCGCAAAAACCGCATCGAAATTCAGACCACAAACGCTAGAGTAACTTACTTTGCAAATTCTGCCAGGTCTTTAAGGGGGATAGTACATGCCATGGTTTGACATTTTCGAGTTATTTTTAAATAAAGAAAGTGATCCATTCCCCATTTAATAAAGCTAATTTCAGTTAATTGGCACAATAACCACATCGAAATTTGGACCACAAACGCTAAAGTAGCTTACTTTGCAAATTCTGTCAGATCTCTAAGGGGATAGTACACGCCATGGTTTGACATTATCGAGTTATTTTAAAATAAAGAAAGTGATCCATTCCTTATTTAATAATGCTAAAATAAGTTACATGGCGCAAAAACCGCAGCGAAATTCGGACCACAAACGCTAGAATAACTTACTTTGCAAATTCTTCTAGATCTTTTAGGGGGAAAGTACACGCCATGGTTTGAAATTTTGGAGTTAATTTTAAATAAAGAAAGTGATTCATTTCACATTTAATAATGTTTATATAAGTTACTTGGCGCAAAAATCGCATCGAAATTCTAACTACAAACGCTAGAGTAGCTTACTTTGTAAATTCTGCTAGATCTTTTAGGGGGAAAGTACACGCCATGGTTTGAAATTTTTGAGTTATTTTTAAATAAAGAAAGTGATTCATAACTCATTTAATAATGCTCATATAAGTTACTTGGCACAAAACCGCATCGAAATTCAAACCACAAACGCTAGAATAGCTTACTTTGCAAATTCTGCCAGATCTCTAACGGGATAGTACACGCAATGGTTTGACATTTTCTAATTATTTTTTAAATAAAGATAATGATCCAATCCTCATTTAATAATGCTAATATAAGTTAATTGGTGCAAAAATCGCATCGAAATTCGGACTACAAACACTAGAGTGCTTACTTTGTAAATTCTGTCAGATCTCTTAGGGGATAGTACACGCCATGGTTACACATTTTCGAGTTATTTTTAGATCAAGAAAGTAATCAATTCCCCATTTAATAATGCTTATATAAGTTACTTGGCGCAAAAACCGCATCGAAATTCGGACCACAAACGATAGAATAGTTTATTTTTCAAATTCTGCCAAATCTCTATGGGGATAGTACACACCATGGTTTGACATTTTTTAGTTATTTTTATATAAAGAATGTGATCAATTCCTCATTTAATAATGCTAATATAAGTTACTTGGCCCAAAAACCGCATCGAAATTCGGACTACAAACGATAGAATAGCTTACTTTTCATTTTGCCAGATATCAAACGGGATAGTACACACCATGGTTTGACATTTTTGAGTTATTTTTATATAAAAAAAGTGATCAATTCTTCATTAAATAATGCCAATATAAGTTACTTGGCGCAAAAACCGCATCGAAATTCAGACCTCAAACCCTAGAGTAACTTACTTTGCAAATTCTGCCAGATCCCTATGGGGATAGTACACGCCATGGTTTGACATTTTCCAGTTATTTATAAATAAAGAAAGTGATTCATTCCTCATTTAATAATGCTAATATAAGTTACTTGGCGCAAAAACCGCATCGAAAATCGGAACATAAACGCTAGAGTAGCTTTGTTTGCAGATTCTGCCAGATCTCTAAGGGAAAAGAACACGACATGGTTTGGCATTTTCGAGTTATTTTTAAATAAAGAAATTGATCCATTCCTCATTTAATAATGCTAATATAAGTTTCCAGGCGCAAAAACCGCATCGAAATTCAGACCACAAACGCTAGAATAGCTTACTTTGAAAATTCTGCCAGATCTCTAAGGGGATAGTACACGCCATGGTTTTACATTTTCGAGTTACTTTTAAACAAAGAAAGTGATCCGTTTCTCATTTAATAATCCTAGTATAAGTTACTTGGCGCAAAAAACGCTTCGAAATTCGAATCACAAACGCTAGTGTAGCTAACTTTGCAAATTCTGTCAGATCTCTAAAGGGATAGTACACGCCATGGTTTGAAATTTTCGAGTTATTTTCAAATCAAGAAAGTGATCAACTTCTCATTTAATAATGCTAATAAAAGTTACTTTGCGTAAAAACCGCATCGAAATTCAGAAGAAAAAAAATGATAGAATAGCTTATTTTTCAAATTCTGCCTGATCTCTAAGGGGATAGTACACGCCATGGTTTGACATTTTTTAGTTATTTTTATATAAATAAAGTAATCCATTCCTCATTTAATAATGCTAATATAAGTTACTTGGCCCAAAAACCGCATCAACATTCCGATAACAAACGATAGAATAGCTTACTTTTCAAATTCTTCCAGATCTCTGACGGGATAGTACACGCCATGGTTTGATATTTTCGAGTTATTTTTAAATTAAGAAAGTGATCAATTCCTCATTTAACAATGCTAATTTAAGTTACTTGGCGCAAAAACCGCATAGAAATTCGGCCCATAAACGCTAGAGTAGCTTACTTTGCAAATTCTACCAGATCTCTTAGGGGATAGTACATGCCATGGTTTGGCATTTTCGAGTTATGTTTAATTAAAGAAAGTGGTCCATTCCCCCTTTAATAATGCTAATTTAAGTTAATTGGCGAAAAAACTACATCGAAATTTGGACCACAAACGCTAGAGTAGCTTACTTTGCAAATTCTGCTAGATCTCTTAGGGGATAGTACACGCCATAATTTGACATTTTCAAGTTATTTTCAAATAAAGAAAGTGATCATTTCCTCATTTAATAATGTTAATATAAGTTACTTGGCGTAAAAACCGCATCGAAATTCAGACCATAAATGCTAGAATAGCTTACTTTGCAAAGTCTGCCAGAGCTCTGAGGGGATAGTTCACGCCATGATTTGACCTTTTAGAGAAATTTTTAAATAAAGAAAGTGATCCATTTCTCATTTAACAATTCTTTTTTAAGTTACTTGGCGTAAAAATCGCATCGAAATTCGGACCACAAACGCAAGAGTAGCTTACTTTGCAAATTCAGCTTGATCTCTTAGGGGGATAGTACACGCCATGGTTTGACATTTTTGAGTTATTTTTAAATAATGAAAGTGATAAATTCCTCATTTAATAATGCTAATATAAGTTACTTGGCATAAAAAACGCATCGAAATTCAAACCACAAACGATATAACAGCTTACTTTGCAAATTCTGTCATATCTCTAAGGGGATAGTACACGCAATGGTTTGACATTTTTGAGTTATTTTTATATAAACAAAGTGATCCAGTCCTCACTTAATAATGCTAATATAAGTTACTTGGCGCGAAAATCGCATCGAAATTCGGACCACAAACGATAGAATAGCTTATTTTTCAAATTCTGCCAGATCTCTAAGGGGATAGTACACGCCATGGTTTGACATTTTCGAGTTATTTTTAAATAAACAAAGTGATCTATTCCTCATTTAATAATGCTAACATAAGTTACTTGGCGCAAAAATCGCATCGAAATTCAGACCACAAACGCTAGAGCAACTTACTTTGCAAATTCTGCCAGATCTCTAAGGGGATAGTTCACGCCATGGTTTGACATTTTCGAGTTATTTTTAAATAAAGAAAGTGATCAATTCCTCATTTAATAAGGCTAGTATAAGTTACTTGGCGCAAAAACCACATCGAAATTCGGATCACAAACGTTAGAGTACCTTAGTTTGCAGATTCTGCCAGATCTCTAAGGGGATAGAACACGAAATGGTTTTACATTTTTGGGTTATATTTAAATAAAGAAAGTGATCCATTCATCATTTAATAATCCTAGTATAAGTTACTTGGCGCTAAAACAGCATCGAAATTCGAACCACAAACGCTAGAATAGCTTACTTTGCAAATTCTGTCAGATCTCTAAGTTTATAGTACGCGCCATGGTCTCTAAGTTTATAGTACGCGCCATGGTTTGACATTTTCAAGATATTTTTAAATAAAAAAAGTGATCCATTCCTCATTTAATGATGCTAATATGAGTTACTAGGCGCAAAAACCGCATCGAAATTCGGAGCACAAACAATAGAGTAGCTTACTTTGCGAATTCTATCAAATCACTAAGAGGATAGTACACGCCATGGTTTGACATTTTCAAGTTATTTTTATATAAAGCAAGTGATCCATTCCTCATTTAATAATACTAATATAAGTTACTTGGCGCAAAAACCGCATCGAAATTCGGACCACAAACGCTAGAATAGCTCACTTTACAAATTCTGCCAGATCTCTAACGGGATAGTACATGCCATGGTTTGACTTTTTCGAGTTATTGTCAAATCAAGAAAGTGATCAATTCCTCATTTAATAATGCTAATATAAGTTACTTGGCGCAAAAACCGTATCGAAATTCGGAGCACAAACGCTAAAGTAGCTTACTTTGAGAATTCTGCCATATCTCTAAGAGGATAATACACGCTATGGTTTGACATTTTCAAGTTATTTTTTAATAAAGAAAGTGATTCATTCCTCATTTAATAGTGCTAATATAAGTTACTAGGCGCAAAACCCGCATCGAAATTCGAACCACAAACGCTAGAGTAGTTTACTTTGCAAATTCTATTAGATCTCTAAGGGGATAGTACACGCCATGGTTTGACATTTTTGAGTTATTTTTTTAAAAAAAAAAGGTGATCCATTCCTCTTTTAATAAAGCTAACCTAAGTTACTTGGCGCAAAAACCGCATCGAAATTCGGACCACAAACGATAGAATAGCTTATTTTTCAAATTCTGCCAGATTTCTAAGGGATAGTACACTCCATGGTTTGATATTTTTTAGTTATTTTTATATAAAAAAAGTGATCATTCCTTATTTAATAATGGTTATATAAGTTACTTGGCCCAGAAACCGCATCGAAATTTGGAACACAAACGATAGAATATCTTACTTTTAAAATTCTGCCAGATCTCAAAAGGGATAGTACACGCCATGGTTTGATATTTACGAGTTATTTTTAAATCATGAAAGTGTCAACTCATCATTTAATAATGCCAATATAAGTTACTTGGCGTAAAAAACCGCATCGAAATTCAGACCACAAACGCTTGAGTAACTTACTTTGAAAATTCTGCCAGATCTTTAAGGGGATAGTACACGCCATGGTTTGACATTTTTCAGTTATTTTTAAATAAAGAAAGTGATCCATTACTCATTTAATAATGCTAATTTAAGTTACTTGGCACAGAAACCGCATCGAAATTCGAACCACAAACGATAGAATAACTTACTTTTCAAATTCTGCCAGATCTCTAAGGGGATAGTACACGCCATGATTTGACATTTTCGAGTTATTTTTAAATAAAAAAAGTGATACATTCCTCATTTAATCAAGCTAACATACGTTACTTGACGCAAAAACCGCATCGAAATTCGGACAACAAACGCTAGAGTTGCTTACTTTGCAAATTCTGCCAAATCTCTAATGGGATTATACACGCCATGGTTTGACATTTTCAAGTTATTTTTTAATAAAGAAAGTGATCAATTCCTCATTTAATAATGCTAATATAAGTTACTTGGCGCAAAAACCGCATCGAAATTCGGAGCACAAACGCTAGAGTGGCTTACTTTGCAAATTCTGCCAGATGTCTTAGAGGATAGTACACGTCATGGTTTTACATTTTCAAGTTATTTTTAAATAAAGCAAGTGATCCATTCCTCATTTAATAATGCTAATATAAGTTACTTGACGCAAAAACCGCATCGAATTTCGGACAACAAACGCTAGAATAGCTTACTTTGTAAATTCTGCCAGATCTCTAAAGGGATAGTACACGCAATGGTTTGACATTTTTGAGTTATTTTTAAATAAAGAAAGTGATCCAATCCTCATTTAATAATGCTAATATGAGTTACATGGCGAAAAAATTGCATCGAAATTCAGACCACAAACGCTAAAGTAGCTGACTTTGCAAATTCTGCCAGATCTCTAAAGGGATAGTACACGCCATGGTTTGACATTTTGGAGTTATTTTAAAATAAAGAAAGTGATCCATTCCTCATTTAATAATGCTAATATAAGTTACTTGGCGCAAAAACTGCATCGAAATTCTGACCACAAACGCTAGAATAGCTTACTTCGCAAATTCTGCCAAATCTCTAAGGGGATAGTACACGCCATGGTTTGAAATTTTCGAGTTTAAAATTCGGACCACAAACGATAGAATAGCTTATTTTTCAAATTCTGCCAGATCTCTAAGGGGAATGTTCACGCCATCGTTTGATATTTTTTAGTTATTTTTATATAAAAAAGTGATCCATTCCTTATTTATCAATTCTTATATAAGTTACTTGGCCCAGAAACCGCATCGAAATTTGGACCACAAACGATAGAATAGCATACTTTTAAAATTCTGCCAGATCTCAAAGGGGATAGTACACGCCATGGTTTGACATTTACGATTTATTTTTAAATCAAGAAAGTGATCAAATCATCATTTAATAATACAAATATAAGTTTCTTGGCACAAAAACCGCATCGAAATTCAGACAACAAACGCTAGAGTAACTTACTTTGCAAATTCTGCGAGATCTCTAAGGGGATAGTACACGCCATGGATTGACATTTTTCAGTTATTTTTAAATAAAGAAAGTGATCCATTCCTCATTTAATAATGCTAATTTAAGATACTTGGCACAGAAACCGCATCGAAATTCGAACCACAAACGATAGAATAGCTTACTTTACAAATTCTATCAGATCTCTAAGGGGATAGTACACACCATGGTTTGATATTTTATAGTTATTTTTATATAAAGAAAGTGATCCATTGCACATTTAATAATGTCAATATAAGTAACTTGGCGCAAAAACCGCATCGAAATTCAGACCACCAACGCTAAAGTAACTTACTTTGCAAATTCTGCCAGATCTCTAAGGGGATAGTACACGCCATGGTTTGACATTTTCCAGTTATTTTTAAATAAAGAAAGTAATTCATTCCTCATTTAGTAATGCTAATATAAGTTACTTGACGCAAAAATAGCATCGAAATTCGGACTACAAACACTAGAATAGCTTACTTTTCAAATTCTGCCAGATCTCTAAGGGGATAGTACACGCCATGGTTTGACATTTTCAAGTTATTTTTAAATAAAAAAGTTTCCATTCCTCATTTATTAAAGCTAACATAAGTTACTTGGCACAAAAAACGCATCGAAATTCGGACCACAAACGATAAAATAGCTTACTTTTCAAATTCTGCAAAATCTCTGAGGGGATAGTACACGCCATGGTTTGATATTTTTCAGTTATTTTTAAATAAAGAAAGTGGTTCATTCCTCATTTAATAATGCTAATTTAAGTTACTTTGCGCAAAAACCGCATCGAAATTCGGACCACAAACGATACAATAGCTTACTTTTCAAATTCTGGCAGATCTCTAAGGGGATAGTTCACGCCTTGGTTTGACATTATCTAGTTATTTTTAAATAAAAAAGTGATCCATTCCTCATTTAATAATGCTAATTTAAGTTACTTTGCGCAAAAACCGCATCAATATTCGGACCACAAACGATAGAATTGCTTACTTTTCAAATTCTGCTGGATCTCTAAGGGGATAGTACACGCCATGGTTTGACATTTTCTAGTTATTTTTAAATAAAAATGTGATCCATTTCTCATTTAATAAAGCTAACATAAGTTACTTGGCGCAAAAACCGCATCGAAATTCGGACCACAAACGCTAGAGTAGCTTACTTTGCAAATTCTGCCAGATCTCCAAGGGGATAGTACACGCCATGGTTTGACATTTTGGAATTATTTTTTAATAAACAAAGTGATCCATTCCTTATTTAGTAATGCTAATATAAGTTACTTGGCGAAAAAATCGCATCGAAATTCGGACCACAAACGCTAGAATAGCTTACTTTGCAAATTCTGCCACATGTTTAAGGTTCGTACACGCAATGGTTTGACATTTTCGAGTTATTTTTAAATAAAAAAGTGATCCATTCCTCATTTAATAAAGCTAATATACGTTAATTGGCGCAAAAATCGCATCGAAATTCGGACCACAAACACTAGAGTAGCTTACTTTGCAAATTGTGCCAGATCTCTAAGGGGATTGTACTCGCCATGGTTTGACATTTTCAAGTTATTTTTTAATAAATAATGTGATCAATTCCTCATTTAATAATGCTAATATAAGTTACTTGGCGCAAAAACCGCATCGAAATTCGGAGCACAAACGCTAGAGTAGCTTACTTTGCAAATACTGTCAGATCTCTTAAAGGATAGTACAAGTCATTGTTTTACATTTTCAAGTTATTTTTGAATAAAGCAAGTGATCCACTCCTCATTTAATAATGCTAATATAAGTTACTTGGCGCAAAAACAGCATCGAAATTCGGACCACAAACGCTAGAATAGCTTACTATGCAAATTCTGCCAGATCTCTAAAGGGATAGTACACGCAATGGTTAAACATTTTTGAGTTATTTTTAAATAAATAAAGTGATCCAATCCTCATTTAATAAAGCTAATATAAGTTACTTGGCGCAAAAATTGCATCGAAATTCGGACCACAAACGCTTGAGTAGTTGACTTTGCAAATTCTGCCAATACTCTAAGGGGATAGTACACGCCATGGTTTGACATTTGTGAGTTTTTTTAAAATATAGAAAGTGATTCATTCCTCATTTAATAATGCTAATATAAGTTACTTGGCGCAAAAATCAAATCGAAATTCGGACCACAAACGCTAGAATAGCTTACTTTGTAAATTCTGCCGGATCTCTAAGGGTTACACGCCATGGTTTGACATTTTCGAGTTATTTTTAAATAAAAAAGTGATCCATTCCTCTTTTAATAAAGCTAACATAAGTTACTTGGCACAAAAACCGCATCGAAATTCGGACCACAAATGATAGAATAGCTTATTTTTCAAATTCTGCCAGATCTCTAAAGGGATAGTACACTCCATGGTTTGATATTTTATAGTTATTTTTATATAAAAAAGTGATCCGTTCCTTATTTAATATTGCTTATATAAGTTAGTTGGCCCAGAAACCGCATCGAAATTTGGACCACAAACGATAGAATAGCTTACTTTGCAAATTCTGCCAGATCTCTAAGGGCTCGTACACGCCATGGTTTTACATTTTCGAGTTACTTTTAAATAAAAGAAAGTGATCCATTTCTCATTTAATAATCCTAGTATAAGTTACTTGGCGCAAAAAACGCTTCGAAATTCGGATCACAAACGCTAGTGTAGCTTACCTTGCAATGGTTTGACATTTTCGAAATTCTGTCAAGTCTCTAAGGGGATAGTACACGCCATGGTTTGACATTTTCGAGTTATTTTCAAATCAAGAAAGTGATCAATACCTCATTTAATAATGCTAATATAAGTTAGTTTGCGCACAAACCGCATTGAAATTCGGACAAAAAAATTATAGAATAGCTTATTTTTTAAATTCTGCCTGATCTCTATGGGGGTTATTACACGCCATGGTTTAACACTTTTTAGTTATTTTTATATAAAGAAAGTGATCCATTCCTAATTTAATAATGCTTAAGTTACTTGGCCCAAAAACCGCATCGAAATTCAGATCACAAACGATAGAATAGCTTACTTTTCAAATTCTGCCAGATCTCTAAGGGGATAGTACACGCCATGGTTTGACATTTTCGATTTATTTTTAGATAATAAAAGTTATCCATTCCTCATTTAATAATGCTAATATAAGCTATATGGGTCAAAATCCGCATCGAAATCCGGCTCACAAACACTAGAGTAGCTTACTTTTCAAATTCTTCCAGATCTCTAAGGGGATAGTACACGTCATGGTTTGACATTTACAAGTTATTTTTAAATCAAGAAAGTGATCAATTCCTCATTTAATAATGCTAACATAAGTTACTTGGCGCAAAAACCGCATCTAAATTCAGACCACAAACGCTAGAGTAACTTACTTTGCAAATTCTGCCAGATCTCTGAGGGGATAGTACAGGCCATGGTTTGATATTTTTCTGTTATTTTTAAATAAAGAAAGTGATCCATTCTTCATTTAATAATGCGAATTTAAGTTACTTTGCGCAAAAACCGCATCGAAATTCAGACCACAAACGATAAAATAGCTTACTTTTCAAATTCTGCCAGATCTCTAAGGGGATAGTTCACGCCATGGTTTGACATTTTCGAGTTATTTTTAAATAAAAAAGTGATCCATTCCTCATTTAATAAAGCTAAACTAAGTTACTTGGCGCAAAAACCGCATCGAAATTCGGACCACAAACGCTAGAGTATATTACTTTACAAATTCCCCCAGATCTCCAAGGGGATAGTACACGCCATGGTTTGACATTTACGAGTTATTTTTAGATCAAGAAAGTGATCAATTCCTCATTTAATAATGCTAATATAAGTTACTTGGCCCAATAACCGCATCGAAATTCGGACGACAAACGATAAAATAGCTTACTTTTAAAATTCTGCCAGATCTCAAAGGGGATAGTACACGCCATAGTTTGACATTTTTGAGTTATTTTTATATAAAGAAAGTGATCAATTCCTCATTTAATAATGCCAATATAAGTTACTTGGCATAAAAAACGCATCGAAATTCAAACCACAAACGATATAACAGCTTACTTTGCAAATTCTGTCATATCTCTAAGGGGATAGTACACGCAATGGTTTGACATTTTAGAGTTATTTTTAAATAAACAAAGTGATCCAGTCCTCACTTAATAATGCTAATATAAGTTACTTGGCGCGAAAATCGCATCGAAATTCGGACCACAAACGATAGAATAGCTTATTTTTCAAATTCTGCCAGATCTCTAAGGGGATAGTACACGCCATGGTTTGACATTTTCGAGTTATTTTTAAATAAACAAAGTGATCCATTCCTCATTTAATAAAGCTAACATAAGTTACTTGGCGCAAAAACCGCATCGAAATTCGGACCACAAACGCTAGAGTAGCTTACTTTGCAAATTCTGCCAGATCTCTAAGGTTATAATACACACCATGGTTTGACATTTTCGAGTTATTTTTAAATAAATAAAGTGATCCATTCCTCATTTAATAATGTCATTTAATAAGTTACTTGGCGTAAAAACCGCATTGAAATTCAAGGCACAAACGCTAGAGTACCTTAGTTTGCAGATTCTGCAAGATCTCTCAGGGGATAGAACACGACATGGTTTTACATTTTCGGGTTATTTTTAAATAAAGAAAGTGATCCATTCCTCATTTAATAATCCTAGTATAAGTTACTTGGCGCAAAAACCGCATCGAAATTCGGACCATAAACGCTAGAATAGCTTACTTTGCAAATTCTACCAGATCTCTAAGGGGATAGTACACGCCATGGTTTTACATTTTTTGGTTATTTTTAAATAAAGAAAGTGATCCATTTCTCAATTAATAATCCTAGTATAAGTTACTTGGGGCAAAAAACGCATAGAAATTCGGATCACAAACGCTAGAATAGTTTACTTTGCAAATTCTGTCAGATCTCTAAGTTGATAGTACACGCCATGGTTTGACATTTTAAAGATATTTTTAAATAAAAAAAGTGATCCATTCGAAGCACAAACGCTAGAGTAGCTTACTTTGCAAATTCTGCCAGATCGCTAAGAGCATAGTACACGCCATGGTTTGACATTTTCAAGTTTTTTTTAAATAAAGCAAGTGATCCATTCCTCATTTAATAATGTTAATATAAGTTATTTGGCTCAAAACCGCATCGAAATTCGGACCACAAATGCTAGAATAGCTTACTTTGCAAATTCTGCCAGATCTCTAACGGGATAGTACACGCCATGGTTTGACTTTTTCGAGTTATTTTCAAATCCAGAAAGTGATCAATTCCTCATTTAATAATGCTAATATAAGTTACTTGGCGCAAAAACCGCATCGAAATTCGGAGCACAAACGCTAGAGTAGCTTACTTTGAGAATTCTGCCATATCTCTAAAGGGATAGTACACGCCATGATTTGACATTTTCGAGTAATTTTTAAATAAAGAAAGTGATCCATTCCTCATTTAATAATGCTAATATAAGTCAATAGGTGCAAAAACCGCATCGAAATTCGGACCACAAACGCTAGAGTAGATTACTTTGCAAATTCTGCCAGATCTCTAAGGTGATAGTACACGCCATGGTTTGACATTTTCGAGTTGTTTTTTATTAAAGAATGTGATCCATTCCTCATTTAATAATGCTAATATAAGTTACTTTGCGCAAAAACCGCATCGAAATTCGGACCACAAACGATAGAATAGCTTGCTTTTCAAATTCTGCCAAATCTCTTAAGGGATATAGAACACGCCATAATTTGACATTTTGGAGTTATTTTTATATAAAGAAAGTGATCCATTCCTCACTCATAAATGCTAATATAAATTACTTGGCGCAAAAACCGCATCGAAATTCGGACCACAAATACTAGAATAGCTTACTTTGCAAATTCTGCCATAACTCTAAGGGTAATACACGCCATGGTTTGACATTTTCGAGTTATTTTTTAACAAATAAAGTGATCATTTTCTCATTTAATAATTCTAGTATAAGTTACTTGGCGCATAAATCGCATCGAAATTCGGATCACAAACGCTAGAGTAGCTTACTTTGCAAATTCTGTCTGATCTCTAAAGGGATAGTACACGCCATGGTTTGACATTTTCGAGTTATTTTTAAATATAGAAAGTGATCCATTCCTCATTTAATGATGCTAATATAAGTTACTAAGCGCAAATACCGCATCGAAATTCGGACCACAAACGCTAGAATAGCTTAATTTGCAAATTCAGTTAGATCTCTAAGGAGATAAAACACGCCATGGTTTGACATTTTCGAGTTATTTTTAAATAAAGAAAGTGATCATTTCCTTATTTAATAGTGCTAATATAAGTTACTTGACGGAAAACCGCATCGACATTCGTACAACAAACGCTAGAGTAGCTTACTTTGCAAATTCTGCCAGATCTCTAAGGGGATAGTACACGCCATGGTTTGACATTTTCAAGTTATTTTTTAATAAAGAAAGTGATCAATTCCTCATTTAATAATGCTAATATAAGTTACTTGGCGCAAAAACCGCATAGAAATTCGGAGCACAAACGCTAGAGTAGCTTACTTTGCGAATTCTGCCAGATCTCTTAGAGGATAGTACACGACATGGTTTTACATTTTCAAGTTCTTTTTAAATAAAGCAAGTGATCCATTCCTCATTTAATAATGCTAATATAAGTTACTTGGCGCAAAAACAGATCAAAATTCGGACCACAAGCGCTAGAATAGCTTACTTTGCAAATTCTGCCAGATCTCTGACGGGATAGTACACGCCATGGTTTGACTTTTTCGAGTTATTTTCAAATCAAGAAAGTGATCAATTCCTCATTTAATAATGCTAATATAAGTTACTTGGCGCAAAATTCGCATCGAAATTCGGACCACAAACGATAGAATAACTTATTTTTAAAATTCTGCCATATCTCTAAGGGGATAGTACACGCCATGGTTTGACATTTTTTAGTTATTTTTATATAAAGAAAATGATCCATTCCTCATTTTATAATGCTAATATAAGTTACTTGGCCCAAAAACCGCATCGAAATTCGGACCACAAATGATAGAATAGCTTACTTTTCAAATTCTTCCAGATCACTAAAGGGATAGTACACGCCATGGTTTGAAATTTTTGAGTTATTTTTATATAAAGAAAGTGATCAATTCCTCATTTAATAATGTCAATATTAGTTACTTGGCGCAAAAACCGCATCAAAATTCAGACCACAAACGCTAGAGTAACTTATTTTGCAAATTCTGTCAAATCTTTAAGGGGATAGTACACGCCATGGTTTGACATTTTCCTGTTATTATTAAATAAAGAAAGTGATTCATTCCTTATTTAATAATGCTAATATAAGTTACTTGGCGCAAATATCGCATCGAAATTCGGACCACAAACGCTAGAGTAGCTTAGACATTTTCGAGTTATTTTTAAATAAAAAAAATGATCAGTTCCTAATTTAATAGTGCTAATATAAGTTACTTGACGGAAAAACCGCATAGAAATTTAGACCACAAACGCTAGAGTAGATTACTTTGCAAATTCTGCCAGATCTCTAAGGGGATAGTACACGCCATGGTTTGACATTTTCGAGTTATTTTTAAATAAAGAAAGTGATCCATTCCTCATTTAATAATGCAAATTTAAGTTACTTGGCGCAAAAACCGCATTGAAATTCGGACCACAAACGCTAGAGTAACTTACGTTGCAAATTCTGCTAGATCTCTAAGGGGATAGTACACGCCATGGTTTGACATTTTCGAGTTAATTTTAAATAAAGAAAGTGATTTATTCCTCATTTAATAATGCTAATATAAGTTACTTGGCGTAATAACCGCATCGATATTCGGACCACAAACGCTAGAGTAGCTTACTTAGCAAATTCTGTCAGATCTTTAAAGGGATAGAACACGCCATGGTCTGACATTTTTGAGTTATTTTTAAATAAAGAAAGTGATCCATTCCTCATTTATTAATACTAATATAAGTTATTAGGCGCAAAAACGGCATCGAAAGTTTGATCACAAACGCTAGAGTAGATTACTTTGCAAATTCTGTCAGATCTCTATAGGGATAATTCACGCCATGGTTTGACATTTTCGAGTTATTTTAAAATAATGAAAGTGATCCATTCCTCATTTAATAATGCAAATTTAAGTTACTTGGCGCAAAAACCGCATCGAAATTCGGACCACAAACGCTAGAGTAGCTTACTTTGCAAATTCTGCCATATCTCTAAAAGGATAGTACACGCCATGGTTTGCATTTTCGAGTTATTTTTACATAAAGAAAGTGATTTATTCCTCATTTAATAATGCTAATATAAGTTACTTTGCGTAAAAACCGCATCGATATTCGGACCACAAACGCTAGAGTAGCTTACTTAGCAAATTCTGCCAGATCTTTAAAGGGATAGAACACGCCATGGTCTGACATTTTCGAGTTATTTTTATATAAAAAAAGTGATCCATTCCTCATTTATTAATACTAATAAAATTTATTAGGCGCAAAAACGGCATCGAAATTTTGATCACAAACGCTAGAGTAGCTTACTTTGCAAATTCTGCCAGATCTCTTTAAGAGGATAGTACACGCCATGGTTTGACATTTTCGAGTTATTTTTAAATAAATAAAGTGATCCATTTCTCATTTAATAATACTAATATAAGTTACTTGGCGCAAAAACCGCATCGAAATTCGGACCACAAACGCTAGAGTAGCTAACTTTGAAATTTCTGCCGGATCTCTAAGGGGATAGTACATGTCATGTTTTGCCATTTTCGAGTTATTTTTAAATAAAGAAGGTGATCTACTTATTTACTAATGCTAATATAAGTTACTAGGCGTAAAAACCGCATCGAAATTCGGACCACAATCGCTAGAATAGCTTAGTTTGTATATTCTGCCAGATCTCTAAGTGGATAGTACACGTCATGGTTTGACATTTTCGAGTTATTTTTAAATGAAAAAAGTGATCCTTTCCTCATTTAATAATGCTAATATAAGTTACTTGGCGCAAAAACCTCATCGAAATTCGGCCCACTAACGCTAGAGTAGCTTACTTTGCAAATTCAGCCAGATCTCTGAGGGGATAGTACACGCCATGTTTGACATTTTCGAGTTATTTTTAAATAAAGAAACTGATCCATTCCTCATTTAATAATGCTAATATAAGTTACTTGGCTCAAAAACCGCATCGAAATTCAGACCACAAACTCTAGAGTAGCTTACTTTGCAAATTCTGCCAGATCTCTAAGGTGATAGTACACGCCATGGTTTGACATTTTCGAGTTATTTTTTAATAAAGAAATTGATCCATTCCTCATTTTATAATGCTAATATAAGTTACTTGGCGCAAAAAACGCATCAAAATTCGGATCAGAAACACTAGAGTAGCTTACTTTGCATATTCTGACATATCTCTAAGGGGATAGTACACGCCATGGTTTGACATTTTCGAGTTATTTTTAAATAAAGAAAGTGATCCATTCCTCATTTAATAATGCTAATATAAGTTACTTGGTGCAAAAACCGCATCGAAATTCGGACCACAATCACTAGAGTAGCTTAATTTGCAAATTCTGTTAGATCTTTAAGGGGATAGTACACGCCATAATTTGACATTTTCGAATTATTTTTAAATAAAAAAAGTGATTCATTCCTCATTTAATAATGTTAATATAAGTTACTTAGCGAAAAACAGCACTGCACTGTACAGCACAGCACTGCATTATTATTTGACAAAACCTGTATCCTATCAACACAACAACAAAATCAACAAATTGAAATTCATCCTTTACACAACAAAGAATCTAATAATCTTCTCTTACCAATTCCGTTGACCGCCTTCTTTGAAATCCGTGTCAACGCGTCTCTTCTTATCTTCTCCAACCTTAGTCAGCTTCGAAGAAGTGAAGAAGAAAGCGAGCAACATAGCTCCAAATCTTAAATCAAAACACAGCAATTGAAACTGAAACTGAAATGAAATCAAATTAAATTGTTGTTATAAGAAAAGAATAGAAGTGAGTGAAGAAGACCTAGGACAAATGGCGAGGTGAATAGTCATGACGATGAAGTCAGAAACAGCGCCGGAGAAGTTGAGAGAGTTTCTTCTGTAAGCTCTAGTGGCGATTAAAGTGGAGATTATGACAGCGATTAGTGTTTGGATTTGAGGTCTCTCCACTTATTGATTCTTGGTGTCTACATTTAAAAGGGGTAAGTACACGTAATGTTTTGAATTTTTTAAGTTATTTTAGAATCTGAAAAATGGTATGTTTCCACTATATTAATGCTAACACTAGTTGAAAGGGTGTAAAACCAGATCAAAATTTAAAGCACAAACGCTTGTAGAGCTTAATTTGCGTTTCACGCCACATTTCAAAGGGGTAAGAACACATAATATTTTGAATTTTTGAGGTATTTTAAAATTTTGAAAATGGTCTGTTTCGACTATATTAATGCTATTACTAGTTGAAATGGCTCGAAACTGGATCAAAATTCAAAGCACAAACGCTTGTAGAGCTTACTTTGCGTTTCACGCCACATTTCAAATGGTTAAGTATATGTTATATTTTGAATTTTTTAGGTATTTCAAAAATTAAAAAATCGTCTGTTTCCACTGTATGAATGTTAACACTATTTGAAAGGGTGCAAAATTGGAACAAAATTTAAAGCACAAATGCTTATAGAGCTTACATTATGTTTTACGCCACATTTTAAAGGGGTAAGAACACGTAATGTTTTGAATTTTTTTGGTATTTCAAAATTTGAAAAATGGTCTGTTTCCACTGTATTAATGTTAACACTAGTTGAAAGCAAAAACGGTGCTAGCATGGATTGGTTAGGGGGCCATGATGAAAATACCAAAAATATTATTTGTGTTTGGAAAAATTCGAACCCAAAATCTCTATAATGTCTAGTGTAGCCTTAATCACCAAACCATCCATACAATATGAAATTGGTAATGCACTAACAAAAATATAAGAACTTTTAAAGAGTTGGGGGGCCATGGAAACTGCCAGCCCCCCTTGGCTCCATCTCTAGTTGAAATGGTGCAAAATCAGATCAAAATTTAAAGCACAAATGCTTGTAAAACTTATTTTTGGGTTTCATGCCACGTATTCGAAGGGGTAAGTACACGTAATGTTTTGAATTTTGTAGGTATTTCAAATTTTGAAAATGATCTATTTCCACAATATTAATGCTATTAATAGTTGAAATGACACAAAATCAGATCAAAATTTAAAACTCAAACGCTTGTAGAGCTTACTTTGTCTTTCACGCCACATTTCAAATGGGTAAGTACACGTAATATTTTGAATTTTTCAAGTACTTCAAAATTTTAAAAATGGTTTGTTTCCACTATATTAATGCTATTGCTAGTTGAAATAGCACAAAACCCGATCAAAATTTAAAGCACAAACGCTTGTACAGCTTACTTTGCGTTTCACACCACATTTCAAAGGGGTAAGTACACGTAATGATTTGAATTTTGAGGTATTTCAAAGTTTTAAAAATGGTATTTTTCCACTATATTAATGCTAATGCTAGTTTAAAGGGTGACAGATCATATAAAAATTTGAAGCACAAACACTTGCAGAGTTTACTTTGCGTTTCAAGTCAGATTTTACAGGGTAAGTACATGTAATGTTTTGAATTTTTGAGGTATTTTAAAATTTAAAAAATGGTCTATTTCCACTATATTAATGCTATCACTAGTTGAAATGACACAAAATCGGATCAAAATTTAAAGCATAAACGCTTGTAGAGCTTACTTTGTGTTTCACGCCACATTTCAAAGGTAAGTATATTTAATGTTTTGAATTTTTGAGGTATTTAAAAATTTGAAAAATGGTCTATTTCCACTATATTAATGTTATTACTAGTTGAAATGGCACAACATCAGATTAAAATTTAAAACACAAACGCTTGTAGAGCTTACTTTAGATTTACATTTAGTGTTTTAATTTAAAATTTCAGTATTAGGTTTTAATTTCTGGATTTTAGTTTAGGGTTTAAATTTTGGGTTTCAGTATGGGTTTACAATTTGGATTTGAATTTGGGGTTTTAGTCTAGAGTTTAAATTTGGGGTTTCAGATTTCGGCTTACATTTGAGGTTTGAATTAGGTGTTTAGTTTAGGATTTTTTTCAATTTACAGTTTCTATTTGGCGTTTACAACCCCAAATGTAAACCTAAATTGAATCTCTCAAATTCAAACCCCAAAATGAAATACCAAACTGAAACCCAAAATTCAAAATCTAATAGTGAAATCATAAATTCAAATGCAAATTATAAACCCCCAACTTAAACCCCAAACAGAATCCCCAATTTGAAATTTGAAATTCAAATCCCAAATTAAAACTAGTAATTCAAGCCATAAATTTAAACACCAATTTGAAACCTTAAAATTCAAACCTAAAATTAAACTATAGCGTTCAACCCCCACCGTGATGAGAAGTCCAACTACCATATTACAAGCAAATACCATTTACAAATCAATTTTCCAATCTTTCATAATGTAAATACAATTTACAATTCAATCCTTCCAGTTAAAACCTCATGAACGACAAGTCATGAATACAATACCAAGTGGTTTACAAAATCATTGCAATACTAATGAGGTTCCCAAACCAAGGCATTATGCAAAAAAAAAACCCAAAAAAAAAACCCTAGTTTAGGTTTCAACTCTTCCAAACAAATTTAAGAAAGTTGACAAAATAATATTTTGATTTACATATTTTTGAATATGTCCAAAATACACATCAATGTTCTCAAAATATCAAGTGGCGGATGAGATGATAAATCTTCCCGAATGTCACAATACCCTTTGAAAGTTATGTTCGGTCACTTGTGTTGTGTTTTTAATAAAACTTAGAGAACAAAGAACAATAAATATAAAACACTGCGAATAAATATTATTGAATGATAATAAGCGCCTTTTATAGAGGTCAATACATAGACGTTACAAACATAAAAATCTGTATATGAAATCATTATTGCATAAATCTAGGAACAGAATTTGACTAACAAAAAACAACTTCAAATGTGAGTGGTTTGACTGTTTGAATCAGTCAAACTCCAACATTCTCCCTTGATTCAAACTGTTGTTGGTTATAGTTGTAGGCATGATATAATTATTGGATTTAAGTTTATGGATATAGTTGTAGAGATCTCTTGACATGGATATTGACATGGGCATGGATATTGGCATAGGCATAGATATTTGGTAAGCACTGCAAGGCAAAATAGTGTCTTAGTTTGCTGAACCAAACCTGCATTGGCTTCCTCTGGTTGATTTTTGCAGACTTTTTCAATATGTCCCAGCTGTTTGCACTTATTACACTTAACATCTGGCCTCCTTCTTCTTGTTCTCTCGAAGACGTTGCGTATCTGTATCTATAGTTGCATATCCGTCTTTGAAAATCGGAATTACAAGTTGTGATGACGGCGCAGTGCCGTTAGTTGACATGATTGAATGGAGCGTCTTATTGTGATTTTTTTTTCTTCCCGTAGTTCAACTCGTGTATTATTTTGTTAATTTTGCAGTGTTTATATCACTTTTAAATAAGTGTTTTACTCTGTGTTTCTCTCAACCCAGGCTCCGATACCATGTTGTGTTTTTAATAAAACACACACAAAAAAACAATAAATATAAAACACTGCAAATACATTTTATTGAATGATAATAAGCGCCTTTTATAGAGGCCAATATATAGATGTTACAAATATAAAAATCTGCACATGAAATCATTATTGCATAAATCTAGGAACAGAATTTGATTAACAAAAAACAACTTCAAATGTGAGTGGTTTAACTGTTTGAATCAGTTAAACTCCAACATTAGCTACCATTCAGGTACAAAAAGAAAGAAACAACAAACAGAGACAACAAATAACGGGGGTTAAGCTATCGGATGCCTAATTCACAATTTCATACCCAAACAAATACACACAAAATGCTCTAGCATCAATTAATTGGATGAGTGGCAAATACATTCTAATAACTTACCAAAGTTCCCCAAATCAACCAAACATATCTCATACAAGCATGTCAATCAAACAAAATAGATTAAACAATTGACCTCAACCATTTGCACTTAATTTTTTTATATTATCGAACTAGTATTGAATTCTTACCAAATTAGAATTTGGTAAACTATATAACAGAATGGGCTAATTATCTAACTGAATCGATTACAAAACTACATGTCAAATTGTAGTTCGGTAACCTGCATAACAAAATAGACTAAATGTCTGACCGAATTCTATACCGAACTATACACCGAATCATAACTTGATAACTCAAGTAACAGATTGCACAAGACATTAACTTAATTCACTACTGAATTGCAGCTCGGTAACCAAATTAACAGACTACACTCATCCTCATCGAACTAAACACTGAATTGTAGTTCGACAACCAAGATGATAGATGGTACCCGTTTCAAACTATATCACAAAGGTAATATTAAATTTAACTATTTATCTTTTTAATTTAAATTTATTTTTAATTAATCAATTTCAATATTATTATAAAAATTATGAGTAATAATCCATTTATTTTTTAAATTTAATTTACAAGGTAATTAAAATTTTAAATTAAATTTCTTAAGATATATACAAATATTCGAAGATAATATAGTTATAATTTATTTTTAGATACTATTATTTTTAAATGTTAATTATATATATTTAAAATTTTGATGTATTATTTTTATTACTATTTAAAAAAATTTAAAATTACATCTAATATAATATTAAATAATTTTAAATTAAAATTTTTAATTATAAAATTAGGGCATTGGTAAATACCGCACCATACCGCACCTTATTATTTCATAATTTACGATTTTATCCTTAATAAGTTTTTAAATTTAAAAATATATTTTATTTAAAATAAAAAGATTTAATCTAAATATAATAATATAAAAATTTATTATTATTTTGAAAATTAAAAAATAAGAGAATAAAAATCCTACAAAGTGGTATTATATGCGCTCTCAATCTCCTAACCAACTAATACATTTTTATATACATAAATAACTTAAAAACTTTGATTAAATACAAGCTTTCTTGTTAAAATACTACGATGAGACAATAAAATTCAACAACAACTAACAGTAACTTTCTTGTTAAACTACTGCGAGTAACTTTCTTGTTAAACTACTGCGATGGCACAATAAACATTATTTAGTAATTACGGGAAGTAATTCGAATTGAAACTCCAAAACTAAGTCTTAAAATTCATATAAAGTCTTTTCAAATCAAATAACTAACTCATTAGTTTATATATTACTAAAACTTCAAAACTAAATTTTGAGAATTCATATAAAGTCTTTTCAAATCAAATAACTAGACTCATATATAATATGTTGAATATTATATAAAATTTAAATATAAATTAAATTAAAATATCTGAATATTAACTAAATTAAATTAGGGTGTGGTATTTACCGAATTTGTAAAATTATTTAAAATATTATTATGTTTTTAAATTACACAAAACTCAAAAAATAACAATTATTTTAAAGGTAAATTATCTTTAACTACTTCACTTTTATATATAAATATGATAATGTTCTTTTATATATATACATATATATATATTATTTAAAAGTATTTATTATATAAATAATTTTTTAATTTTATATTTATCATAAATTTAATTTGATAATTTATATTTTATTGTAAAATAATTATATTTAAATTATAAAAATTTAAATTTTAAAAATAATTATTTAAATTGAAATAAAATTGTGGTCTTAAAAATAATTGTTCCATAAAAATATCGTATTCTAGATACTTAAATTTTAAAATGCGTGTAGAACATAGTTTGTTAATTTATCACTCCAAGCTACAATTGGACTTTGCTTCTTAGCAACATCTTCCTTTCAATTCATATATGTTATGGATCAGCTTTTTAAAAATAGAAAACATTATGATGATACTTGAAATAACGTGTTAGGAAGCAATAAGGATTAGTTACATTAATTTATGGAAACTTTAATGTCCACTAACTGATCAAAATCTACACTCTATCAAATCAATGCCTATTACCTTCGACGACCACGACATAACTATAATCTTTATTGCTTTTATTTTTTTTACTAATTTTTAATTACTACATGCCTCATAACTGAACTGAAATACATGTGTGGATTCTTGAAAAACATGACAACTTCGGAACTGAACTGAACTTCGAACTCCACATAAAACACGCATGAAAATGAGCAAATTTTGAGCAATGAAACCAAAAACAACGGTTAAATCTGTTGAGATGATCTGACGGTCTAGAATCAAAATTAACATATCCAAGGGCCCACTATGGAAACTTTATATATGGATCCACCCTCACTCGGAATTTCGCACATTTCTACCTCTCGCTCTCTCTTTTGCTTCGCGTCTCAGTCTCTGCATCTCCGTGGGTAAAGCCTCGATCTTTTCATCGTTATGGTGTATTCATGCTTATTTTCTCACCCATTTACAGTCTTTTTGAATAACAATTGATCGTAGATTTGTTTATCCGAAACGGGTAATTTTGAATTGAAAATGCTAATGTTGTAGGTGAAAATGAGGACAAAAATGGAAATGGGTTTGTTTGTATGTGCCCTATTGTTCACTCTAGTTGCAGGTGATAGGGTTGTTAGAATAGGGTTGAAAAAGATGAAATTGGACGAGAATAATCGAGTTGCTGCCCAGATTGAGTCTAGGAAAGGTGATCCATTGAAGGGTTTCATTGGGAAGTATCGTTTGGTGAATGGTAATGGTGTTTTGGAGGCTGGGGATACTGACATTGTTGGGTTGAAGAACTATATGGATGCTCAGTACTATGGTGAGATTGGTATTGGTACTCCACCTCAAAGATTTACTGTCGTATTTGATACAGGTAGCTCCAATTTGTGGGTTCCTTCGTCTAAGTGTGTGTTCTCGGTGAGGTTTAATGGATTTGAAGTTGATTGATTTTGATTCTTTTGGCATGTAAACTTATAGAGATTGTTTGTGTTGTGTGTGGCGTGATGTGTGTATGTAGCTTGCTTGTTTCTTTCATTCTAAGTATACTTCGGGCAGATCAAGCAGCTATAGAAAGAACGGTTCGTTTTCTCAGAATTTATTCTCAAATTTGGTGAATGAATGAAAGTTCTGTTGAAATTTACAACAATGAGTTTCCTTTTGTGTATATGATTATATAGGTGAATCTGCTGCTATTCAGTATGGTACTGGATCCATCTCTGGCTTCTTTAGTTATGACAATGTGACCGTTGGTGACTTAGCTGTGAAAGATCAGGTACTCTTAAGCTTTCAATAATTTATATTGGAATAAGGTTTTATACTTTGTTTGCATTCTGTACATTTCCTGGATTTGTTTGTCTTCAGGAATTTATTGAGGCAACTAGTGAGCCCGGTCTCACATTTCTGATGGCCAAGTTTGATGGAATACTAGGACTTGGGTTCCAAGAAATCTCTGTTGGAAATGCTGTCCCTATCTGGTAAGTGTAAGTCATTTCAAATCCAATTCGGAACAGCTGACGTTGTTCCACGTTTGTGACAATGCTTGTGGATTCAATCTTACAGGTACAACATGGTTAAACAAGGTCTAATCAAGAAGCCGGTGTTTTCTTTCTGGCTTAACCGTAATGAGGATGAAGAAGATGGTGGTGAAATTGTGTTTGGTGGGGTTGATCCACGCCACTTTAAAGGCGAGCACACATACGTCCCCGTGACGAGGAAAGGGTATTGGCAGGTTGTTAATCAGCATCCTCCATTAATATTTGATATATGTATTCTGAACGTGGTTCTCATTCATAACTTCTGTTTGACAGTTCAATATGGGTGATGTTCTCATTGCTGGAAAGCCATCAGGTACATTTCTTTCAATATCTACAGTTGTGGACTAGAAGATAAGAACAAATAGATTTCATTTCTATGCTGTTATTTTTTTTTTTTTTTCCAGGATATTGTGCTAGTGGTTGCTCAGCGATTGCAGATTCTGGAACGTCATTGCTTGCTGGTCCAACGGTATAAAAGAATATTATATAAAATATGCAAGTAAATTGAAGATGCTTTTGTCATTGTAGTCAACAGCTTGCTCTTTGCAGGCTATTATTACCATGATAAATCAAGCCATTGGAGCTGCAGGATTTGCTAACAAAGAGTGCGAGGCTGTCGTTGAACAATATGGACCAACCATTTTGAATCTACTGATAAAGGAGGTAATTGTTTGATCCATTTTGTCTGTTTATCCTTTTATACATCTTATGTAATCAGACGTATGGACTAACCATTTTGACTCTACTTATAAAGGAGGTAATTAATTGATTCATTTTATCCATTTATCCTTTTATACATCTTATGTAATCACGTAAATTCATTTCCTGACCATTTTGAGCTCAGGCACAGCCTATGAAGATCTGCTCAGAGATGGGATTGTGCACTTTTGATGGAAGACGAGGTGTTGGGTGAGCCCTTCTGTAATATTTCTTTGTTCATTGTTACTCATGTTTTAAAAAACTTCTAATGATATATTTCTCATCAATGTCACAACAGTATGGACATTGAGAGCGTTACAGAAAAGGACAACCACAAACCCTTAGACATTTTTCATGAAGCTGAATGCTCTGCTTGTGAAATGGCTGTTACATGGATGCGTAACCAGCTGCTGCAGAATCAGACAGAAGAACACATATTGAACTACGCGAGTGAGGTGAGAAGGACAAGAAATCTCTTTGATATTTTGGCAACACTACTCCTGGTTGATTACTATCTTTGCTTGTTTTACAGCTTTGTGATCGAATGCCAAATCCGCTGGGACAGTCAGCTGTAGACTGCTCACGCATTCCTTCTATGCCTACTGTTTCCTTCACCATTGGTAACCGTGTTTTTAACCTCTCTCCCGAGCAGGTAATATATCTTTCCATTATATTTTTTCTTGTTGAAATGGCCAAGATATCCATTTATGTTGAACTATATAAACTCAAATTATCATTCTTTTCTGGTTTGTATTTTCAGTACGTTCTCAAGGTAGGCGATGGCTCTAAGGCTCAATGCATTAGTGGTTTTACCGCCTTAGATATTCCTCCTCCTCGTGGACCTTTGTGGTATGTAAACGCTTGCAGCCTTGTCTTTATCCCTCACTTGCCTCTATATAAATTGGTGTTTGAAACAATGCAGGATCTTGGGAGATGTCTTCATGGGTCCTTATCACACTATATTCGATTTTGAAAAACTGAGAGTTGGGTTTGCAGATGCAGCATAAAGCAGTTGGGTCTCTCCTCCATGTTTTTCTGCTTTTAAGTTGTGAATGTGATGTCTGTAAAGTTAAAAAGTTGTTGAATGATAAAAAGACATGAATGAGGGTAGCCCAGCTTAATTAATACAAATACAATACAATCAGAGTTTGCTGGTAAGTAGTTACATGTTTGTGATTCTTCTGGAGCCACAAATATTATATTAGCCCACATTGGACTTCTGTAGCTTATTATAAAAACCGATCCAAGTACAAAGACCCATCTAAGCCCATCAAAATCCCAAGCAATTGGCCTAAAAATAAGTCAAAAAAGGAAGCAAGTACACAAGCAATTTGATCCCATAACATTTCCTTATCGCGAAGAAATCCAAAAGATGACATAAAACAACAAGTTGTGTACTTGATTACTACTTGTTTCATGTGAGGAAGAAAGAAGGTAGTAGCAAAGATAAGACCAAATATGCTGCATTAATTTTTTTTATTTTTTTTTCAAAGCTATGTAAATTAATATTCCATTTATTTGGCGGCTATTTACATTTTTTTTTTCTTCATATGAATGCTTTCAATTTTTTTCCCCAACTTTGTGAGGCAGTATTGTCAAACATACATGTCGTATGGTCATCTACTCAGGTTTTTTCAATATCATAGATTATTAATTCATCTTTGAACAGAATTATTCAATTTACTATTCAATTTAATTATTTCATTATACCAATTTTTAGTTATTTCAACTTTTTTTTTTTTTAATTTACTAAAGTGAGTGATTGATCAACTGAACAATAATAATAATAAAGTCTTTTTATTTAATAAAAAAATTACAGTTATAAAATAATGTGAAACATTATTTATTTTTATTTTAAAATATAAAAATAATCATATAACTTATAAAATTAGAAAATTTATTTTTCTAAAAAAAATAATAAAACTATTATTTTTTAAATTTAAAATCAATGGAGTCTTTATTATTTTTTAAAATTAATGAATTATCTTTAAACGTGAGAAAAATAAGAATATTGTGTGTTAATTTTTAAAAATGTTTCTCCATGATTTATATAAGAACTTAAAATATTTTTAAATTTTAAATAATAATAATAATAATAATAAATAATATGAGGTTGATAAGTACACCTATCTAATTTACTACAACCATCAGATCCAAAGTAAGTCGCAATAAATCAATAGAATATCAAAATCCTAAGTTGATCCTCATCTTCCCATCATAGAATTCTCATGAAGTATTAATCGATCCATACACCAACAGAAAATCATGAAAAACCCATTAATTCTGGCTCATCCATTAACTTATTCACGTGGAATCATGTGATCAAGATCTCACACACAGACACTCTGCTCTCTGTACGGTGGAGAAAGTACGGGCGCGACGCACAAAGTTCCACGTTGTCTTTAGTTTTGTCAATCAAATTCAAATCAATGGATTTGTTGATTATCCAACACATGATTGGCTGGCTGTTGTCCATGCAGATTTTTTCTAATTAAAAAGTCAAACACGTATTTGACTTTTATTACTACTATCATCTCACCCACCACGTGAGGTTACTTAATCCATGCCTCAGATATTACAAACCAAAATCATGGATCCCTTATGTATTACAGTCACTCTATTCTTTTCAATTTTTTTTAATTTAATAGTTCCTTCAACTAAACATTTCAAAATAATTTAAAGACAAAAATTTAATTTTGTCAACAATATACTTTATGATTTATTGGGTTCAATTCAAATTTGCCTTTAATAAATATAAAAATATGGGGGTTAGATTCAGCTCTCTGTACGTATAGAACGGGGAAGAATAGTAAAAGCCAGTTGATTTATACTACCCAAAATGTCTTTAAATGGAAGAATGGACCACAGAGACCTGACCTAACACCTTTTTCCAAATTCATCATCATTTAAGATTCAACTTCTATTCTACTACGTAGTTGCCTCGAAGTCTCTTCTAAGTCTTATGTCTTTTTTAATATGTGAGAACATGAACACACATCATTTCATTTACGTGTCAAAATCAAATTTAAATAGCACGTAATAGCCGTATTATCTTGACCAATCAAAATCACAACGTCGTATATTATATTTCTTTATTCTCATGATTCGGTTTGTCTTTTCCTCACTCATTTTTGAATTCATACATATCTTATTCACTTTATCAATAACTTCAAAAGAAAATACAAGAAAAATTAATTGATTTTTGGAAACATGTAACAAGAGAAGTCTACACGTAATTAAGTGGTAAAAATGACGTATATAGAAATATAGATAATGAACATGTTGGATTTTAATTTTGTATTAATTTAAAGAAGAAATAAACACAATTATTCATGTAATTAAAAAAAAAAATAATGAAAATTTTTTCTATCCCCGAACAACATCTAAACAAAAAGAAACTATGAACATGTAAATATTTAAAATAAAAAATAAAAAAAATAAGAAAAAAACTAATTTGTAAATTAAGCTAATTTTTTTTTCCCTTTTTCCTTATCTTCTAGTTTCCTGAAAAGCTTCCAATTTTGTTGTTGGTTGGGTTGGTGTTGGAATTATTGTTGTTGTTATTATTGTAAGGAGTTCCACCACCAATGATGGAGGTGATGGCAGCAGCAAGAGCGGCGGTGAAATTGGGATCGGCAGTGATGGCTGCGGTGGCTGCACTAACGGTGTCAGCGAGTGAAGATGGAGGTGGTGGAGGAGGTAATTGGTGTGCAGCAGTGGACCCAATGTCTTGAGATAATTGTAGACCCGAGAATTTGGACTGATTGTAGAGGGTTTGACCAAACACTTGAGGTTGGGGTTGAGGGACTTGAAATTGAGTTTGAGATCTTTGAAATTGGAGCGGATTTGGTGAATGTGTTAAGTCTAGTGTGACTGTAGGAAATGGAGCTGAGGCTGATATTGTGGCCATGCTTGATGAACAAGGGAGTATTGCTCGTGCCAGTAAATTAGGATTCATGATTCCATCTGTGCTTGACATTGATCCTGAAAGTAGCATGCTAGCCGCAGCTGTAGTTGTAGATGCCATTGCCATTGCAGCTGGAGGGAGAGGATGGTTGTGATTTCCTTCGTAGGTGGTAATCAGGATCGACCTATCCTCAGCACATCGTTGCACCTAATTAAAGCAAACAAAAATTTCAGTTCAGTTCAGTTCATTAATCTCCCGTACATACATCCATCAACACTAATCAAACTTACTTGTTTACGAACTGGACAACCAACAGCCATTGTACACCGATAATAGGCGCGAGGACAAGGATTTCCTTTAGCCATTTTTTGACCATACTTTCTCCATTGACATCCATCCGTAATCTAAACCAAATAAAATTATTGATTTACATTAAAAATCTATTTCAACTTCAACTTCAACTTCAAATCAATTCAATTCAATTCAAACTAACTAACCATGGGAGCTTCTGATCGAGCGCGAACAGAAACACGAGCTTTTCTCATAGTAGCTTCGGTGGATTGTTCCATGCTCTTATTCGAACTATTATTATTCAATTTTTGTGCCTTGTTTGGACCCCAACATTGATTTTCAGATTCGGGACTCTCTTCTCTATTGACCCTCTCCATCTCGTGTTTACCATTGCTTGTGTTGTTATTATTATTATTCGGTGGTGTACCTGATCGAGTTCTCTCTTCTGATGAAGAATTCGAAACCTCATCGGTCTCCACTGATGGTCCTAGATCCAAGAATTGTCGTGGCACCATCACTTGGTCACTCTTTTGTTCCACTTGTTTGCTTTCAAGAGTCTGAACAACAAATTACTATCATTTAATTACATGGTCTTACAAGCTAATTTAGTGTTAAAATTAATCAAGTAATTAAAATTAAATAAAGTACCTCATGTTCTTGACTACTTTCACCTCTATGATTAGATTGTTGTTGTTGCTGCTGCATTAAAGCTACCAAATGCATTTGTAAAGCATTGTAATTTGTAGTCACTTGACTCAACATTTCTCTCAGTTTCTGATTCTCTGTTGTCATCTGTTGTAGCTCCACTTGCAATTGAGCCAACTGATTAAATATTTTAAAATTAGAAAAGAAAATCAACAGAAAATATTTGGAAACATTTCAAAAATAATACTAATAATAATAACAATAAAACTAAAATAATTTATAGATAAAATACAATAAATAATCACCTCAGTTTTGCCTCTTTTATCATCCAAATCAGAAGACACACCATCATCAACAGTGGATTGATCACTCCCAGTATTGGCAGTCAATAAATGCAACCCAGTCTATAATTATCCAAATAAATGAATAAAATATATAAATACATAAATAAAAACAAAAATAATAAGAATAACAACAAGATGCTTACATTAACGTTAACATCTCTGGAATCAACTTTCTCGTTATTCTCGGACTTAACGCCAGCGGCACCGGGACCACTAGTATTCTCACGATCACGAGCGGAGACGACATCAACATCATCAGCATCACCGTCACCATCATCGGCGGTGCGATTGGGCTTAGTGAGACGATCGGAGAAGAAATCGACTTCCATGTTAGGTTTATTGAAGAGTCTAGAAGAGAGTAATAAAGATTTATTAGAAGAATTAGCGAGAGAGGTGTGTTCAGAATTGAGAGTGAGTGCACCCCATCTTCTTCTGTCCATAAAAGTAAAATTGAGAGAAGAGGTGATGGTTTTGAAGAAGAAGTGAAGAAGAGTGTAGACGTAGAGAGAGATAAAGAAGGGGGGTTATGTGTGAGAAGTCTGTGAAGTCTTTTACCGGTGCAATGGGCGAGGCTATAAAAAGGGTTTGGAACGTAGACCGAATTTTCATAGATTTTCTAGATTTTTAAAAATAAATAAATAAATAGCAAATTAATATGTTTTACGTCAGTCTGTGCGTCAGTTGCCAGCTGGAGTGTTTGGTCTTATGTAGATAGTAGGATCATCGAATCGGGTCGTCTGCGGAGAAGAGTCGGTGGGTATTTGGGAACTTGGGTCGTGTCTGAGTTATTAGCTTTTTCAAAATTTTTGGACTCACTTAAAAATTGTATTTACAAAATAGGATGATGAATATATATTTATATATATTTTTTTTTTATTAGGGTGGGAAGGCTCATAAATATTTTACAATTTTTTAATGTAATTACTATGATATAAATTTGACATCATTTTTATAAAATCTGATGTTTAATATTTTATCAAATTTTTAATTTTTATAAATAATAAAATTTTTAATAATAATAATATAATTTAAAGTATTAATTAAATAAAAAAATTCAAATCTGATTCATTTAATTAATTAATATATGTTTTATTATTTTTTTAAAGAGTAAATAAGTTTCTTCCAATTCAAATCTATTTTAAATATGTGAAATAAATGTAGAAGAGAGAGTGGAGTTGTGGGTCGGGTCGGGTCTGATAGGATTGGAAAGCAAAAGTGTTGTTGACAGTTGACAAAGTGGAGGTTTCGTGAAGAAAGAGATTGACTAGTTCTTCCATTTATTTCTCTTTCTCTTCCCAACAAGAAAAGTTATAAATAAACCAAATTTATTTTATTTTATTTTTTTTAAAATATGAAAAAAGAAATTGCACCGCCCCGAAGGGTGCGGCGGGTTCCACGTGAGGAAAAAGATAAAGTCAACGAATTTGACGGCCCGGCTCTTTCTGGTGACCGGAGACCGGGTAGTTAAGTAACTCAGTCTCGTGATGGGCCCCATCTCTCCTCAGACATCACCCACGTTTTCCATCTCTCTTCTTGACTCTTTACCGCCCCGACCGAGTCCCTTGCTTTGACTTTTTAGACTCCATTTCTTTTTTTCTTTTTTAAATAACATTTTGTTTTACCTTTCAGTAAAAATAAAAGTAACTTATTCACTTATATTTTTCTTCTTCAACCACTACTAATAAACTTGCCCGATTAAATTTGACAACAAAAGGTACGTATTGACTCGAATTGCATTCTAATTTGGAAAAAAAGGACCACACACACATTTCTACAAAGTGTCTATACACGGTTTACAACCCATATATGATCAGTGTCTTCCTCGACTTAGACCATCCACATCAATACATCATCTTTTTTCTTTCTTATTCTTATTATTCAACTTCCATCTTGGAAGGAACCAAGTGTCTGTCCAAATTTGACGTTTTAATGTCTTCACCATCCAAATTAAAATATTTATGAGTAGATTTTTTTTTATCTATGACTGATAAATAAAATGTATATTAAAAAATAATATTATAACATAAAAATAATATCATTTCATCTTTATTTTTATTTGTTCAATTATTATTAATTTTTATTGCATTTCATATTTAATATAAATTTCATTTATATCAATATTATATATTCTGTAACGAAATTTAGAGTATGTTTGGATTAGATTTTCGATTAGTAGTTATATCAGCATTGCAGATAATGTTACCAGTTAGCTGTTAGATTATATTTTAAATTAGTTGTTAAGTTAACGGTTAGATTTAACGTTGGACATAAATTTTAGTTTTTAAATTAATTATTAAATATAAAATTACGAAAATTTATCATAAATATCTATATATAATTTAGAAATAATAATATAATAAATTATTAAAAAAATTAATAAAGTAAATCACGATTAGCGTTTAAATTAATAGTTATTTGATAACTTTTAAAAATGTTATTTTAAAACGTTAATCACTATTTTAGACACTTATTTTTTTTTTTAAAAATATTTATAATTTAAATACTATTTGAAATATTTACTTACATTTTTCCAGAAACGTATTTAGAATATCATGTTAATAAATAAATAAATATTATATTTTCAAATCAAATATATACTCAACTTTGTACCTAATAGATGTGTTATTCAATGTCTTCTCTTCTTAGTAAACCTTTTTACATGTATGACTTGACCGGTGAGTAAAAAAAATATAATAATAATAATATTATTATTGTTATAATAAATGCATAAAAGAAGAAAAGTTATATTCCAAAATTAGATTCCATTCAAATTCATTTGAAAAGTAATGTTTGTGGAGGAATAATTTAATTAAGTTTATTAAAAGAGAAGTAGTATTCGATCATGATATGTAGAAACTTAATTCAAGCGTGTGCATGGAGAAAACTGAAGTAAAACTGCCGACTTCTATTTTTCTAGATGGAAATTTTGTCAATGTATGGTTGTATTAATGTCGACATATCATTCAAAATTAATATACTATCAAATTTATTAAACTTAGACAATACTACTATTTTTATGTTGAAAATTGGTCTTCCACTTTAATTTAGGTGAGTAAAATTTTATCATTTTGTAGAATATTTGTTCTATCTAATCTATAACATAATTTATTTGAAATATACTAGTTTAAAAATAATTATATAAATAAAATTTAAAATGATCTTATAAATTAAATTAAGTATTTAATTCAAATTTATAATAAAAGAAAAACCACTTCAACCCCATTTAAAGAATTAACATTATCTTATATTTATTTTTGAAATAATTATTAAAATCTACCATATTTATCTTTTTATAATTTTTTTTCATAAAAATTAAAATATATTTTTTGAAAAAATGATAATTTTATTATTAAATATGTATTTTTAGTTAAATAATAGACACATATAATTTTTAAAAAATGTGTAACTCAAACAATTTTGAAAATAATAAACGCTTATATGAATGTTCATAAAATTCAAGATAGATAAGTTAGAAAAAAAATATGAAATGTACATGTTCGTGTAATAACTTAAAGCTTGATGGTTTGAAAGTGGAAAGTATATATTACTTAAAATTCATAAATAAGATGGTAATGTAACACCTTTTCAAGTGTTACGGTATAAACTATCAACATTCATAAATTTATTTCAATTTTGAATGACGATTATATTTATAAAAGTAAAGTTACAATTGAATTCACTCTACTATCATATTTTTCAAACTTACAATATGATATGCAACTTCATATATTTATTTTTCATGTGACTCACACCCTTACTTTCTTAATATGAACTCTTCTAAAATTTAACCAATTTTTTGAGTCCATTGGATTTCTAGGCCATAAAAAGTTTACCATACAATTATAGGTCACTTTTGAAAAGTTTGCAAAACTAAACTTTGATTTTCAATCCATAGGCTAATCACAGCTGTGAGCGTAATTCACAGACTGTGAGCATAATTCACAGCATCTGTGAATTGTAAAGTTTCAGAGGTATTTTGGGAAACTTGGCCTATGGAGTGAAAACTAAACTTTTAAAAGTCTGCTTTTGTATGTTTTTCAAAACAGACCTATAATTGTATTTTAAACTTTAAAAGGCTCATTTCTTAAAATTTTCACCCATTTTTTTTTATTTAACTACAAAAAGGAGTTTACACTCCGGTTCTTATAGGAAGCCTTCTACGCATAGCTAATATTCACTCTATTAAGACTGGGTAGTTGTTTTTTTTCTTGAGGGGCTAATGATTTTGTATCAACCAAGATAAACCTCGAAGGATTTTCGCAAGCTAAAAAAATTATTTTAATAGAGGTTTTATGAAAATGTACGACAATCGATTGGAGGACTCAACATGGTGCAACTAAAGGTTTCCTTGTTCGACCAACTTTCTTATAAAATGATATTTGGTTTCAATATATTTTGCTCAAAAATGTTATACAAGGTTTTTTTTAGATATTTATTGCACTCTGATTTTCACATAATAATATCATTGATTTTTGTTGCAGATCATAATCAATCAACATTTGTTTCATCCAAATAAGTTGCATGCAACAACTCCATATAGTAATATATTCAACTTCTATCGTTAACAATGACACAAATTTCTAGTTCTTATTATGCTAGGTAGGGGTGGGTAAAAAAATCGAAACCGAATTAAACCAAACCGGCGTGTTCGGTTCGGTTTTTTATTAATTCGGTTTGATTCGATTTTGATGGTAGAAAATCGATTATATTTTCGGTTCGGTTCGGTTTTAATCCGAACCAAAAAACTAAGCTAAATTAATTCGTTTTTTTTCGGTTTTGGACCGAACCGATTAATGTCGATTCGGTTTTTCAAATCAAAATAGAAACTTTTTCGGTTCAGCCAAAAACTGAACCGAACCGAACTGTGCCCACCCCTAATGCTAGGATACAAGATTACCTCCCATAAATAAACAACCTTCACTTATACTTTTTTTACCAATGTTCTCAGCCCAATCTACATCACTATATCTTTTATATGTATACCAAATCTCATATTCATTAGTCCTACTAAAATACTTAATGATATATTTACAGTATTCAAATGAGATTTCTTAGGATTAGCTTGATATGCATAAATTCCAACACTAAAACATAGATCAAGACGACTCGTAGTAAGATAAAGTAAACTACCTATCATACTTTGGTAAATTGATGGATCAACTAGCTTACCCTTGTCATCTCTCGACAGGTAGAGAGTAGTAATCATTGATGTATTGGATGATTTTGAGTTTGACAACCCAAATCGATTGACCAAGTTTGAAACATACTTACTTTAACCTATCCTTATTCCCTTGTACATTGTCTGATTTGAAGACCAAGAAAGTACTTTAATTCATTAATCATTCTCATCTCAAATTCACTTTGCATTTCCTCTTCAAATTCAGTTATATTTTGTGTAATCTGTAAAACCAAAAATAATGTCATCAACATAAATTTGAACTACGGTTAATTATGAATTACTTTGCTTAAAAATGGAGTTTTATCTATATTTCCTCTTTTATATTCTTTGGCCATCAGAGAAAAAAAAAAAAAAAACTATCAACCATGCTTGTGGTTCTTGTTTTAAACCGTATAAAGCTTTTTTCAGTTTAAAGACATAATCTGAATGATGAATGTCAACGAATCCTTTTGGTTGTTCATCGAGATCTCATCTCATTGGTTCTGGGGAATGATTATTTGAAACATATTTGGATGGTTCTCTCATATTTCTATCAGTAGATATGCATTGGTTTGCATAAGTTGATTGTGAGTGATGATTTTGAAACATATATTCTGACTCGTTGTTGGATTTTATCGATTCTGTGTTATAGTTTTGTATTTCTGATTCCGTCTGACATTGTTATTTTTCAACCTCTTCACGATCAGAATTGCTTTTCATAGGTAACACTGACTCATTTTCTCGTTGAGTTCATTTAATCAAAGGATGGATAGGATGGTCATGTCTTGTTTGCTTTCCTTTTTTTGACAGGCCTCACATACCATCTCCTACGTGTACTTGAATTTTGGCAACCCATGTGCAGCAGCTGTATTAGACAATTTCGTAAGAAATCTAAAATTCATATATCCAAGCTTTTCATGTTATATCTTTAACTCATCAATATAGCTTATATTACAAACTAACTAATTTGTTAATATATAACAATTATCAGTGGATAAATCTTTTTCCAAGAAACAAATGTTGTTGGTGTCAAAAACTTGACACTTCTCTTTAAAAGTAATCTGACATTCATGTCTTCAACACAAAGTTGGCTAATGCTTATAAGATTTTCCTTTAGACCCTGTACATACAATACTTCCTAAAGTTTTGGTAAAATAGAAATATTGAGTCTTCCTATCCCTAAATTTTTGTCTCGAGCTCCATCACCGAATGTCACATCTCCACCATTTTTCAAGTAAAAAGTTTGGATACATGTCATATGTCTTGAATACCCAATATACCAAGAATTTAAATTTATTTTGCAAGATAAACTTACCAAACACATTTTTTTCTCTCTTACTTGTCTCCGACGATCTCTAGTTACTTGCTAGATCAAGTATTTAAACTGAGCCGAATGTCTTTTTTTCTATTAGAAATGGAATATAGGAACAAATTTCTTCTCTATAACTTTTGGTACCTTTGGTCTCCACTCTTTTATTCATGCTTTCAAAAACTTGTTCTTAGTGGTTACTCTGACATCTTTTCCATGTTCATCAATCTCTTTTTACAAGCACTTTACTTGTTTTTGCAGATCAAATTATGTATCCTTGTCGATTGATGCATCCCTCTCTTTACACACTAGTTTCCATTTTGTGAAGATACGGGTGTATGCCCCTCTCAAGGTTATTTCTTCTTCTTCATCATAATCTGACTCATCTGGTTCATGTGATCGAAGAATAGATTTATCATTTTCAAATGATGTTAAAGCCACATTGCCTATACATTCATCTCCATTCATATCTCCTTCATGATTGCTCCAAGCTATTTTTATTGTCTTCTGCTTCTTCTTCAGGGCATTTGCATATTCCACTTGTACATGACCAAAACCTCCACATTCACAACAATATATACCCTGCTTTCGATCGCTTTGCTTTAACGATATCTGCCCACCAGTTTGATTATTTCTAATTTTTCTACACACATTTCCGAATAATCTATTTTGTGTGAGCAAAGCAAGATCCTCTTGTGTTCAACAAATTCATGAACACTCTGGAATGCAATAGACTTTTCCAATTTGTTTGCTTAATAAGTTGGATTTAAAGCTACTAATGAACCTATTAATTCATCTAACTTGAGATTAGTATATCTTTACACTCTTTAATGACAACAACTTTAACATGAAATCTTGAAGGCATTGATCTGAGTGCTTTTTGAACCATCTTACTATCCGAATTTTTTTTCACCTAAAGCCATTGATCCATTAGATAAATCAAAAGAGTTTTGAGATAAATATTTCTACCATTTCATCATTTGTCATCTTCAATACCTCAAAGCGAGAGTTTAGGACTTGTAGCTGTGACCGTTTCACCATCTGAGTTCCTTCATATGTGATCTCTAAAATCTCCTAAACTTCATTTACATTCTCACAATTAATATCAATCTAAATTGATTTGCTTAAACTCCATTAAAAATAGCATATAATGCTTTGCCATTGGAACTTGTCACTTTGTATTTATCTTCTGTCCAGCTTGCTTCCGATTACACACGAACGATTCCTTCTACAATCTCAGTCGAGTTTATCTATCATGTAATTATTGATGCCCAATCGCTTTATCATTTGATTTAATAAAGGAACGTATTCGAGCTTTCCAATATGAATAATTTAAATCGTCCAACAATTTGGTGATGATGCTCATTCTATTACAATAGTCATTTGATCTTTTATGCCAAAGAACTTCACCCTTACCCTGATACCAATTGAAAAATTTATAATACTTAAAATTGATAAATAAGATGGTAATGAAACACTTTTTCAACACTTTTTCAAGTGGTTAAGTAGAAGCTCCTTCCATCCACAAATTTATTTCAATAATTTTGGACACTTATACAAGTTATTACAATTGGATTCACACTCATTATCGTAGCTCTCAAACTCACAACATGAGATACAACTTCACATTCGATTTTAACTCACAACGTTACTTGTTTGATATGAAAGTCATCTATAAATAGACACTTCCCAAGATCTAGCTTTTAGAGTTACAATATGACTAAACTTCACTTTTAAAACTCCGTATACTTTCCAAACTCTCTTTCAAACAAACTTGATTACCAAATACAATTGAAGTAATCACGAACTCTTAGTAATCAATTTTCACATAATCTCTCCGATACCATTTGAATCACGAACTCTTAGTAATCAATTTTCTTGTCATGAAAAAGACTAACACAACTGTAAACCAGAATCTGATTTATGCTTATGTACTTCTGAATTCTAATAATAAAAAAAATCAAAATTAAAACTATTTTTTCAGAACTCATTCCACAGCATAATTGTTCCTAACAGAAACAATAGCATTTTAACCGAGTCCGAAAACTAGAGTCAACATCTCTTCAATAACATTGATTAAACCACACCCAGCACTAGTATGTTTCCAATTTCATGACTTTCTTTGGCCTTCCATTGCTGCAATGAAAACACTATTTCATTTATTTTAATTATCAATATCCAGCTGGCTTCCTTGTTGTAATTAACTTGTATTACGCCCTATACTCTCTAAAATAATAATTAATAAAATTAACCGACGCTTATAGTAGTAATAATTAATTTTAACATAATTATTTATTTTTTCATATATTAATATTAAAAAAATTACTTTAAAGCTATATACCAGCACATATTATTATTCTTGAAAATGTTTTAAAATTTAAACAAATCCGAATTAATATCGGGATGTGGTTTATAATTATTTTATGGAAAATTGTTAAAAAAACAATTTTATGGAGTATGTAGTAATAATAAATGATTAATATAAGGTTAAAATAAAAGTCGTCAAGAAGACAAGTGAGGGAGTGAGTGATGTTTCGAGGAAAATCCGTGTGCATTATTATGTGGAGGAGAGGAGAGTTCAAAGATGTCAATGAGAGAAGAGGAAACTGATGCATCAATTAATTGATTGATTGATTGAAGTAATAAATAATGAAACAGGTTTGAAAATAAAATTCAAAGAGATGACAGAGTAGAGTTGACTGAGATTCATGTTGACCAGAGTGATGCCACCCACGTGGCTCCATTTTCATGACGTAGAATTTGGTGTGTGGTTAGGTTGAATTTCAGGATATATATATATATATATACATATTTATATTCCTCATTTATCTTTTTCACACCTTATATTATCTATAAATTCATTAGTTTTACTTTCTATTTCTAATTGAAAAGAGTATATAAATATTTCTACAAATTAATATGAATACGATGTGAACTTTTTTACCACAATAAGCCTCCTTTTCCTCTATATTCTCACTTGAAGCAAACTTGCCTTTAATCTTCATACTTTTTCCCCCCTCCTATATAAGTTCAAACCAATTTCTCTTAATTTCAAACTCTAGGAAGACAATAGAACACGTCTTTGTTGAGAAAATGCTTCAAATTGCCCCTTTATTCACCGTCAACAAATAACAAACAAATTGAACCTAGTTTTAATCCACATTCATTTGGCTTCACATGTATATACATCCAAATGGTTTCAAACAAACAAAAGTACCTGCTTCTGGTTTTGCATGTTTGGTTCTTTATTTCTTTCATGACAACCAACTTTGATTTTCTCACATGGGATTTATTCTTTTTATAACAAAATAATTTTAACTATAAAGACGGATTCACACTAAATTGTGAATAGAGTATAACAGATAATCGCGGATAAAAAGAATTAATTATATATTCAAAGTCTTGAAACAGATATCAAAAATAAAACATATAACAAAATAAATAAAGAAAGAACACAGTGATTTGTTACGAAGTTCGGTCGTTAAAACGGCCTACTCTCCGCCTAAGGGTTTCTTTAAACCCGTAGGATTTAGACGTTAATTTTATTTATATTGTTCCCTTAGGGTTCTAGTACAATCCTAGAAGACTTACCCTTTTCTTCTATAACCCGTAGCACCCTGCTACAAATACTAGCCACCCAATTTAATATAAATAATCTACGTCTAATTTCTTCTTTTAACAATAAAACAACTCTCTAAGTAATAATCAAAATCTAACAAAAATAAATTATGCAGAGTAGTAGAAGATGATTAAACTTGTAGAGGGAATGAAAAAAATCTTGAGCGCTTGACAAATCACTTTCTTTTGTTTTGGTAGAAACTTCAAGTAATTCTTTTCTTGTTCTTTTTCTGTTGTATCTTTCAAACACTTCAACTTCACGCTTTTAAATAGAGTATTCAAAAATAGACGTTGATGAAGTTGCAAGAAAGAAGGAATCAAAATCTTCTTAAAACAGATAAAGATCTCAATTTGACTAGATTTAGATAATCCTGCAAAATAAAATAGAATCTAACAAAATCTAACTTTCCTAATTTTGTTAAGATAAGTTTGACCAAAACACTATTTATCAAGATATTTAATAATTTTAACAATAGAGTAGTTTAGTAAAACTAAATATCTTTATTTATCTAACAGATAAAAACTAAATACCTTTATTTATCTAACAGATTAAATAAATTTGTCTTCATCTAAAAAACTAAATAAATAACAGATTATATAAAAACTAAATACTTTTGTCTTCATCATCAAGGAGTCAACAATCTCCCCCTTGATGAAGACAAAATACCTAGTTAGTTATTTTCAAGGATTTGAAACATGGTTTCAACGTCTTGACCTGAATAAACTTATAAAAATAAATCAGGACTCAAGTTGGACTATATTTTTCTGCATAAACTGAAATATGTAAGTAAATAAACTGAAATATGTAACCTGCATAAGCTGAAATATGTAAGCAAATAAACTGAAATATGTAACCTGCATAAGCTGAAATATGTAAGCATTTAATCTGAAATATGTAAGCAATCTATGTAAATATAGACAGGTATTCATCAAAACATAAATCAGAACATATATCAAAGCATAAATTAGAACATATTCATCAGATAAAACATAAATCAGAACATATATCAAAGCATAAATCAGAACATAAAACTGCATAACCTGCATAAGAACAAAAGCATATATATACAAAAATATAGTATTTTTCTCCCCCTTTTTGTCTCCATCAAGGAGGGAGAGGTTAATGTTCTTGGACATAGCAAAATAAAAGTTAAGGTTTAGAGAAAAGTTTAGACAGAAGGGGACAAAGTTAAGAAGGACGGAACTGCTGCTTTTCACGAACTTCAGAATGAACTTTATCTAAAAAATCTCACCAGTGTTTATTCATTAATTGAATAAAACTGGGTTTGGTCCAAGTGTCAAACAGATTTCGTATTAAGTTTTCAAGGCCTTGAAACAATATTCAAACCTATGAAAAGCAAAAACATACCTTTGAAGCTCTGTTTAAGATCTTTTACTCCCTTCTTTTGCTCCCCCTACGTTGTTGCTTCCTTATTTAACATACCTAACTCATGTCTTCATCACTACGAGCATCAAACTTAACGAGATTATCCTTACCATTATTGCGAATGAATCATTTACATCCGAATGGCTTAAAATATGAAATTTTTGGTTTTCTCCCTTTGAACAATTCGTAGGGCGTCTTTTTCAATATAGGTCGAATTAGGCATCTGTTTAAAATGTAGTTAGCAGTATTTATTGCTTCAGCCCATAGATTTTGAGGAAGTTCATTCTCCAAGAGCATTGTTCGAGACATATCCTCCAATGTTCTATTTTTCCTTTCGACTATACCGTTTTGTTGTGGAGTTCTAGGAGCTGAAAAATTGTGAGTAATACCATATTTTTCACAAAATAAATCAAAATTTAAATTATCAAACTCCCTTCCATGGTCTGTACGAATGGATATAATAGAGACATTTTTCTCCACTTGAAGCTCTTTGCACAGCTTTGAGAATTCCTTTAATGCTTCAGATTTTTTCTCGCAAAAAGAATACCAGGTGAATCTAGAAAAATCATCAATAATAACAAGAACATATTGTTTACCTTTTGGAGTTTTGACTCTCATAGGACCACACAAATCCATATGTAAAAGTCCAAGGGGTCTAGAAGTACTTACATCATGATTTGGTTTGAATGAAATGCGAGTTTGTTTACCTCTTACACAAGCATCACACAATTCAGTATGATTTTTAAAATTCAGTTTAGGCAGTCCACGAACCAAATCTTTAGAAGCAAGCTTGTGTAATGTGTGCATATTAATGTGTCCAAGTCTCCGGTGCCAAAGTCTTGAATCGTCGGTCAAAGCCTTGAGACAGGTCAGTGTCTTTTCTGCAAGAGAGTTAGTTGACAGTTCATAAACATTATTTCTACGATAAGCAGTTAGAATGATGTTACCAGTTTTGGCATTCTGAATTTCGCATTTTTCCTTATAAAAAGTCACCCGATTTCCTTTGTCACACAGTTGAGAAACTGATAAAAGATTGTACCGTAGTCCGTCAACCAAATAAACATCTTCAATGGCATTAGTTGAGTCGTTTCTAATCTTTCCAATACCAATTATGTTGCATTTTCCTTTATCTCCTAAAGTAATAGATCCTGTGGATTGTTTCTTCAAAACAGAAAACAATGAAGCCTTCCCTGTCATATGCCGTGAACATCCACTATCCAAGATCCACTTCTGTTCTCTCACACTTTCAAGATGATCTCCATTTTCAGATTCATCATGGTTTGCCATCAGACAGAGATTTGCTTGTTCCTCTTCAGTATCACTTGTATCTGATCCACTCCAAGCAGCTACCATGGCTTTCTTTGATTTCTTTTTGTTAAAAGATGTTTTCTTTCTATTTGGACAATCTTTCACTAGGTGTTCCAAACTGCCACAATCAAAGCAAGATAATGTGTTATTCTTATTTGAAGATTTTGAAAACTTACCTTTATGTTGTGAAGATCTTGATTGATCCAATTTATTTTTCTTGAACTGTTTCTTCATTTTGAGAATTCATTCAAGTCCTCTGGCTAGCATTGCGAATGGATCTTCTTCATCATCATTGTCTTCTTCATCTGAGCTTTCAGGCTTTTGGGATTTCAGGGCCAACGTCTTAGGGGTTGATGTAGAATGTTGTTCTTCCTCTTCATTGAGCTCCATCTCATGTGTGATTAGTTTTCCAAGTAAATCGTCAAGAGATAAGCTGCTAAGATCCTGAGCTTCTACAATTGCAGTGACTTTTGGTGTCCATTTATTCTTTGGCAAACAACGAAGGATCTTTCTCACTTTTTCTTCATTTGAAAATTTCTTTCCAAGAGCATCAAGATTATTTATGATGACAGTGAATCTTGTAAACATCTCTTTGATGGATTCATCACTTTTCATCATAAATAATTCATACTGTCGCATGAAAATACTGATCTTTGATTCTTTAACTTGGCTAGTTCCTTCATATGTAACCACTAGTTTGTCCCAAATTTCTTTGGCTGAACTGCAAGAAGATATACGATTAAATTCATCAACACTTAAAGAACAGTAAAGTAAGTTCATAGCACGAAAGTTTTTAGAGATAAGTTCAGTGTCAGTTTGAGTGAAATTTGATTCTTCTTTTGGTTTTGAAGTGCCAGTGTCTGTGATGGTCATTGGAATCTTTGGTCCATTCTTGATGATTTCTCATAGCTCGATGTCTTGATCAATAATGAACATCTTCATTAGAGACTTCTAGTGAGGAAAATTGTTCCCAACAAACAGATGAGGTCTGTTTATTGATCTTCCTTGAGCAAATCCACCACTTCCTGCAGATTCCATAATAGATAATTTCCTTCACAATTCTCAACGGAAGGTTAGTTCACAACTGTTGAGCCAAGCTCTGATACCAATTGAAAGTTATACGTAGGAAAATATTACTCTAGAGGGGGGGTGAATAGAGTATAACAGATAATCGCGGATAAAAAGAATTAATTTTATATTCAAAGTCTTGAAACAGATATCAAAAATAAAATATATAACAAAATAAATAAAGAAAGAACACAGTGATTTGTTACGAAGTTCGGTCGTTAAAACGGCCTACTCTCCGCCTAAGGGTTTCTTTAAACCCGTAGGATTTAGACGTTAATTTTATTTATATTGTTCCCTTAGGGTTCTAGTACAATCCTAGAAGACTTACCCTTTTCTTCTATAACCCGTAGCACCCTGCTACAAATACTAGCCACCCAATTTAATATAAATAATCTACGTCTAATTTCTTTTTTTTAACAGTAATAAAACAACTCTCTAAGTAATAATCAAAATCTAACAAAAATAAATTATGCAGAGTAGTAGAAGATGATTAAACTTGTAGAGGGAATGAAAAAAATCTTGAGCGCTTGCAAATCACTTTCTTTTGTTTTGGTAGAAACTTCAAGTAATTCTTTTCTTGTTCTTTTTCTGTTGTATCTTTCAAACACTTCAACTTCACGCTTTTAAATAGAGTATTCAAAAATAGACGTTGATGAAGTTGCAAGAAAGAAGGAATCAAAATCTTCTTAAAACAGATGAAGATCTCAATTTGACTAGATTTAGATAATCATGCAAAATAAAATAGAATCTAACAAAATCTAACTTTCCTAATTTTGTTAAGATAAGTTTGACCAAAACACTATTTATCAAGATATTTAATAATTTTAACAATAGAGTAGTTTAGTAAAACTAAATATCTCTATTTATCTAACAGATAAAAACTAAATACCTTTATTTATCTAACAGATTAAATAAATTTGTCTTCATCTAAAAAAACTAAATAAATAACAGATTATATAAAAACTAAATGCTTTTGTCTTCATCATCAAGGAGTCAACAATAAATTTTATATATTTTAAAATTTAAATCTAATTTGAAAAATTGGAAATTAATATACTTCTCACAATACGAGAATTATATGTATGATTTTATTAAAAAATAAATAAAAATATATTGACTAATTAAAAAATATAGGTATAAATTATATTATATTTATAAAAAATTTAAATGTAATTAATATTTTATATTTATTTACATTCTTTTGATTTATAAAAATATAAACCTAAATAAATAGTTTAAAAATAAATAATGTATTTAAAATATAAATTTAATGTTTAGACAGGAGGGGATGTCTCACCCATCCAAATGAAACTTTTTAAAACCATCATTCAATACTCAAAAAATACTTTATTTTTTCTATTATTAAATTATTGAAATATTAATCTGAAACAATCAATAAAAGTGACACATATTATAAAACATTTATTTAACCAATCAAGTTTAGAGTTCGGTGTGGCTTTACAACAGCCTAAAAGATGCTTTGATAGATAGGATATATGTAAAGAGTTTGATTGATTAGCTATACTTAAAACCATGATTATTGATTATTAATTAACACAATCAATCAACAAGAGTAGAATAGACTGGTAGCAGCAATCAAGGACTTACAGCTGGAGATATACTTAATTCAGTAGTCATTTTCATCATCTTAATTAAGACCAAATGAAAATGATTTTTATATAATCTTATAAAGTTTACATGTCACAGTTTGAATTGCATTCTCATTTTAGATAAACCAAACCTACAATGTATGACGAATTACCACTGGTTTTCTAATAATTTCTTCTGTAATAGGCTAAATAATTATATATATATATATATATATATTAATAAATATCAGTTTGAAATTCGCTATTTTATCATTCAACCTATTATGTTTTAGATTTATTATGCATATAATTTTATTTTCATTTTAAATTTATAAATTTAATTAAAATAAATTTAGAATAGAAACAAAACAAAAATAATATTATAATAATTATCCAAATAAAAAAGAGTTATTTTTAAAACCAAATTGATACAAACACTAGACAGATTACAAATTCGAAATGAAATACGAATAGTGAAGAACTTAATATCAATGAAGAAATATTTAAGAATACAGGTTCTATATTTATAGAAAAAGAGAATGGATAATGACATAATACATGAGTCCAAAATTTAAAAATAGTTCCAAATCCTATGAACAAAGTCATACGGATCCCAAAGCAAAGGATAAGTTAAAATAATGTGGATATTAATTGAAGTTTGAGAGTACTGATAAATTTGCTCACGTCTGTGTTTGTCAACTAAAATAAAATAATAGTAGGGGATGGTTTTTGGTGGTCAAAATGGAAGACAAAAGTGGCAACAGACAAAAGGACTTTTTTGTAAAGTTATTTAGATTGGTCTGCCACACAAACAAACAGACTTATGTTTTGTTTACATGACCAGATTCATGGTATTCACCTTTTCAAGACTCGAGAATTTGTGTGGAAACAGCTTTTGCTCTTCTTTGAATGTTTTTATATATTTATTTTCTTCTTTCTAAGGGATATGAATGAATATATACTTCGCCGCTGTCCTAAGCTGTTTATCAACCGCAGCATAATTAAGTATATGTTTGCATAACATGATTTTTTAATTTTTAATTTTTAAAAATTAATATTAGTGGCGTGCCAATAATTTAAAAATAATTTATGATTTTAAAAAGTATTTAAAAAAGAAGAAAAATTAAGTTTTTTAAAGTAGTTTTTATTTTTTATAATCAAAAATAAAAAAAGTAAAAATTCTTTTAGATATATATTCAAATTCCAATAAATTTTTATAATTTACAAATTCAGTAAATTAAGTTAAAAAAATTTAATTTTATAAACTTCTCAAAATAAAACACTAATATTCTAAAAAGAAATTCTATAAAAATAGAATTATAGAATTAATTATAGGCTTAAGAGAGCTACTAGTATAGTATAGTAGATACCACATTTGCTAGGACGATGGATGATGGAGTTGGTAGCTAGATGCAATCGAGTCTGACAATCTGATCCAACTTTGACTGATCACCCCACCAACCATGTTTTATTAAGTAAATTTAGAAGATGCATGATTGTTCAATTTGTTCTTCTTATTAGTGTAAACTATAGAGCTTAATAAGTTGATAAATAACAAATAGTGATTGGTTTGAACTTCTATACATTACATAATGAACCAATCAACATTTATGTCAGCAACATTGGACTATTGTATTTGGATCCAGGCGAAGGTGTACTACTTAAAAGTTGTATTAATGGGCCTAGTGGCGTAAAGTGTGGATCCAACTAGATCTAGCCCAGATATCAATTTGTTTCGGGTCAAAAAGAGTAAATGCATATTGGTTTTTATAATCAACTCGATGTGTGTCTTTAACACAGCAAACTGAATATATTTAAGCTTGTTTCCTTTATAAAGTTGGACCAACATGCGCATCAACCATTACCTTATATGCTCGTCTCCATTTTCCAATGGATTGCTCATGTACTTGCTTAACAACTATCAATAAAGCAAAAGCTCCCGACAAAAACCATGCTAAAGAAATACCCAACCAATACCAAAGAAACTTTTTATCTAATTTATTCAAAATTTATTTATCTATATGCATAAGTAGCCATGATAATATTGTGAGAATGAATTGCAACTCATAATATATAGTATATATCACCTCTACTCCTCAGTGGGTCACTCAATCACGTTGAATGGCTACAACCAAACCCCTCACTCTCCCACTCATAACACTCGCAACACTCCTCACAACCATAACACAAACCCACGCCACCCCATGCCGAACCACCTGCGGAAAAATCCCAATATCGTACCCATTCGGCATAGACGACGGCTGCGGAAGCCCATACTACCGCCACATGCTTCTCTGCTCCGACTACAACCACCTCCACCTCCGAACACCATCCGGCCTCTACCCAATACACTCCATCACCTACTCCGACCCACCGCACCTCCTCCTCACCGACCCTTCAATGTGGACGTGCTCTGACGGCAACAACTTCCGTCCCTCGAAGCCCTTCAGTCTGGACACCAGCACTCACTTCACTCTCTCCTCCCAAAACGACTACCTCTTCTTCAACTGCTCCCCAGACAAAGTCATCATCCAACCCAAACCCATTTTCTGTGAACGCTTTCCGGAGCGGTGTGACTCGTCTTGTGATAGTTCGAGTTATCTCTGCCGCCATTTGCCTCAATGTGGGTCGGGTTCGGTTTCCTGCTGTGCTTATTATCCGAAAGCGGTTGAGTCGTTGAGGTTGATGTTGAAGTATTGTGAGGCGTATACTAGTGTTTACTGGAGGAGTAGTGGGAGGATTAACGGTGGGTTTGAGGATCAGGTGGCGGAGTATGGGATTAGAGTGGATTTTGATATTCCGGTGACGACGAGATGTTTGCAGTGTCAGGATATGGTTAATGGCGGTGGGACTTGTGGCTTTGATGTTGTGTCTCAGGATTTTCTTTGCTTGTGTCCTAAGGGAAATGTCACCACTTTTTGTAAAGGTTTCTTTTTCTTCTTCTTCATGTTAAAAACATTGTCAAAACCCTAGCTCAGCTGCTTGCACGCATACATAGATTTGATGTCTGATCTGATGTTATTATATGTTTACAGATCATGGTCAGGTTTCCAAGCACAGTAAGGCAGGAGTGATTGCAGGTAACTACATTAACATATTGTGAAATCAAATCACTATAACTCCTTTGATAAAATAAAAAAATAAAAAAAATGTATTTGATCAGGGACAGTGACAGGAGTGTCATTAGGAGCAGCAATAGGAGTAGGAGCTGGTGTTTGGTATCTGAGAAAAGTGAGAGCTAAAGCACCTGTCACATGTGGTGTTCAAACCAATGAGAATAGGCTTTTCTAGATTTTGCTTTCATTTTTGTCACAAAAGCAAAAGTCACTCAACAATACAGACACCATTTTATTTACTAGATGCTTCTCTCATTATCTCTTTTTCTTTTTGTGATATTCTTTGATTGCATATTACTTCAGATTTTCTCCTTTTGATATTTATATTATATATGTAATACAGCAATAGTATTTGAGCAGGGGAATCAAAATTACCCAAAAAGAAAAAGTGGGAATTGTGAAATTAACATGAATTGGTCAGGAACATGGTTTGCCTAGGGCACAATGCAAAGGACCTGCATTAGCAGTTAGAGTAGGAACTAGAGCTCCTGACAGGACGGTAAAGGATTGATCAGGTGAATAATTTGGTGCAGTAGTTCCATATCCAGACGGAACAAAATAAGCTCCGTTCATAAAAATGTCCTTCGATGTTCTCCATTTCCAATTCTTCCATCCATTATATGATTCTCTTTTCGTAACCTGATATAATAATCCACATTATATTTTACTATCAAAATCAACCTTCCCTCATACAATATAATAGACATTTTCTATTACAAGTTAGAAAGCTGTAAAAAAATAATGTAAATATACCTCCTTAGAAGAAGCAGAATTAGGAGCAATGAAGTAGTTTCCTTCACTTAAAATGGTTGGATTTGCACTACCGCCAATTGCATACATCTCCCAATGATCGTATCTATTGTTTGCAACATGAGCATAACCAAACCTCACCCTACATGCAATTACAAATTCCATTTTCATGATTAACATTCTAAGTCAATATATGTTAGTAAATTTTTAGTACTTAAGTTAATTGATTACCTTGGCATTCTCTCAATAAGACCTTCACCAAAACGGTTGAAAGCTATTGTCACTTTCATCACTTTATCTGCAGTGAATCCATCATTGTGTCCTAGCAACATCACCTGCAAATTTGGACTTAAAATCCTTTTTAATTTACTATAATTTTCAAATATTAATGTAATAAATATGAATTTATTAATTTAATTTAAAAAATTAATAATAAAAGTAGTTTAATCATTTTCATCCATAATTTGAAAATAAAAAAAATTAATTTTTTTAAATGATAAATTTTTATATTTTCATCATTCTTCAATATAATTAATGATTATTAAAAAGTACTTGAATCCAAACAATTAGATTTTTAATTTTAATGGAATGTCATATTTATATTTTTATTTCAATTAAAACTAAAAATTATGCACGAAAAATTGACTTAGACTCGAATTTTAATCGGTCATTTCTATAATTAAAAGTAAAAATGAACAATCCTTCCAAATCCTCCTCCACGTACCTTATCATGCTGAGTGAAGTAATTATTGGAAATAGTAATCCCAGTAGAAGCATGAATAATATCAATAAGTCCATCAGAACATCGAGAAAACGAGCAATGATCGATCCAAACATTCGAAGAAGCAAAAATATCAATGGCATCTCCGTCCGAACCGCCACGATTACCAACATGCGTCGGACTACTCCGAACAAGGCCGGATTTCCCTGGCTTACAGTCATGAATACTAATCCCATGTATAATAACATGGCTAACACCTTGTATAGTAATACAAGGTCCATACGCAATTTCCACATTTACCCCTCGACCATCAATAGTTTTAAAACTATTCATAATAAGCTCATTTTTAAGCTTAATAACCATATCCTTGGCAAAAACTATCCATAACGGCTTAGCTTGAATTACACCATACCTTAATGTACCAGGTTTAGGGTTTATAGAATCATCATCCGGTGTGGTGACGGTGTAAATAGGCCCATATTTCCCTCCGATGGCTGATTTTCCAAACCCTACCGCACAATCCGCCAATGCTTGACGGTTTCTGCCCCAATTAGAGTTCAATCGCCAGCATGAATCGATAGCGTTCATCATTATTTTCTTTGTTGGTAGTTTCGGTGCGGTATAGTAATCTATTGGATATGCATCGAGGGGCAAAATGAAATTTGCCACTAGATATGAAAATAACAAGAGATTTATCAAAGTGGGCATGGTTTTTTGTTGAGAGATTGGGGTTTTGAAAATGTGATTTTGTGATGTAAATTGTGTGGGTTGATGTAATAGAGATGGTTATATATATGAATGTTTATGATTAAGAAGGTGGGAGACATGATTTAAGGTTGATCTAGTAGCTGGTGAGATATTACAAAATCGTGGTTGCACGAAGCTATTGTTCAAGTTTTGTTGACTTGAAGTAGAGCATGCCTCTCTTAGATGCATTGGAGGTAACGACATGTGTTCCACGGATATGGATGTGGTTGGTTGAGTGAGGAGAAGAATGTTTTCTGTTGTTTTAATATAATTGAATGTGTGTGTTCGTGTTTAAGTTTACTATAATGGATGGTTTATGATAATTACAGAATTAATATAGATTCGAAGGATATGAATATATTAAAAAGTTAAAAATTATTTCTAATTGAAAATAAAATATATAATATAACTATATACTCCATTTGTAGTTTATATATATATAATACTCCCCCAGTCTAAAAATAAAATTTTATTTAAAATTAATAATAATCAACTCTAATTACTACATAAATTGAATATAATTTATATTTCTATTATTCATATATTAAAAACTAATATTTTTAAAACTAATACATTTAATTATAAAAAATTATAAAATATGAGCTTTTTATACTTTAACTTTAAGTAAATAAATTATCCAAACTTTATTTAAGTTTATAAATTTTTGAAAGTTTGAAGTTTCAAAAATGAACTACATTGACCGATATACTAAAAAAGCGCTTCACGACATCATCAACCTGTGAAGCACACTTCACCGCCTAATTTAAGGTTGGTGAAGCGCGCTTCACAGGCTGCTAATACCATGAATCGCGTCTATAAGAACATGTTAGTCAATTTGATTTATTTTTAAAGTTTCAAATTTTCAAAAAATTTAAAAATTAAAATAAAGTTTGAATGGTCTATAACTTAATTTAAAATTTAGAAAGGTTAAAAATGAAATCATCCCATTAATTATTCATAAAACTATAACCGATAAAGATTTACAAATTATATTTCATTTTAATTTTTATAAAAAAAAAAGTAAAAACACTTAGTGGTTTTGACTTTTTTAAAAAAATAAATAAATAAAATATTTGACTTTATTGTGCTCAAAATTTTATTTAAATACCTAATATCATAGTTGACCACAAAATCAAATTTTAATACACTAAAATTCATATATAATTAAAACCCAAAATCATTATATGTCATACTTTAATTTCCATTTTCAACATAATATAATTTCGAGCTATTTATAATAATTTAATTGTAAATTAAAAAAAAATACATTATTTCAAGTAGAACTATACACATTGAAATAATAATAATAGTAGATAAGTAGAAAATACTCAAGCATATGCTTTATTCCCTTTTCTTCAATACACAAACCACTAAATTTCATTATTTGTAAATACAAATAAAAAAACATATGTATACAATAAAAAGAACAATAAATCAAACTTATTTCAACAACTTATTCTATAGGACACACAATTAATAAAATATAATAATCTCCCACCATTTTAACAACGCATCAGTAACTGAAACAAATAATCAAATAAACCAATCTAACCAGCATAGCTACACAAACCATAAGTGCAATTACTACCCTTCTCACAAGAATTACCACAACGTCCACAGTGCTTCTCACTACTCATAACATTCACACATTTCCCTTTACAACACATTTGAGAGTATTTGCACTTCTTCCCACATTTTCCACAGTTCAACTTGTCCTTCAACACATTCACACACTTCTTCTTGCAACAATGTGGCCCTGGACTGCCCTTCACTTGGCAGACACTAGGGTACTTGTCACATGTCATCCTCCCCCGAGGACGATAGGATCTGAACCTGTCCCTCTTCAGAAGACTGTTCCAATCAGCTTGAGATTGAGAGTCAACCAAAACAGTTAAAGTTGATATAACTACTACTATAAGTATCACGATTAGGGTTTTTGGTGACCACATGGTTGTAGTTTTGTTGGAAAGATATGTGCTAGTGTTAATGTATGATAGGGTATTTATAGTATCGATTTTGTCAATTTAGGTCTTTGTAAGTTAGGCTAAATTAGATAAATTGAGTCTAGATTTGATAAAGAAGCATATATATGATATTTCAAAGTTGATAAAACTTGACCTTTATATAACATTTTGAAGTCAAAATCCATCTATTGTAACTAATTCTTATTGTAAATACAAAATAAGAAAAAATTCAATAAAGTCTACTCTATTCACATTGCTATGTCGATACATTATTGTATCAATAAAAATAGAAAAGAATTAAATTGAAGTCACTTGTTTGTTAAATATATATGTATGGGCATGTCTTTTTTGACGAGACCAAATCAAATTCCAGATTGGCAAGGAAAATATCTCTTTTCCCTTTGTTTGTTATTGTTATGATATTTTCGTCTAAAATTTGGTTTGAAATTAGTTAGCAAAGCACTGTCAAATTAATCTTGACAATCTGTAGTATATGTTGCCTTCACGTATCTGTTATATTAAATGTATGTGTTTACACTTGTATAATTGTAAGTCAAATTCGTACACGTTAGAATATTTTGGCCAAGGTTTGGCTATTTTGCATATTAGTATGGCCTTAGAAAGATCAAGGAAGTAGAATTGAAAGCATATGCCGATAATCAGGGCTAATTTTTGGATCCAAATACATTGATTTGGATACCAACCGAATAAGGCCTTGGAAAGATTAAACAAGCAGTATATGCTGTTGAATGATGATAATTACAAAATTTTCCCACCTTAATTTTAAGGTATTGAAAATAATTCATTATAGTAGGCCATTTGAGAATATTCCAATATGAACTATGTATGTGACCAATTGAATGTTGTAAGATGAAGCAACAATTTGTGATGCTATGTACCTTCCCCTATGTATTATGTCATTGATGAGCACATGTCAAGCTTTGACCTAAAATTAAAATGCGAACCACTTAATTAGTTATTTCAAAACTAATTTGATAAATAAAATTTTAAAAAAATACATACAACCAAATGTCTTTGTCTTCCATTTTTAAGTTGTTATTTGAAAATTTCATTATAAAAAATAAGTTTTATAATCATTGTTAGTTCCGAAGAAAATGTGATAATGTACTATTATAATTAAGAATTGATTTTTATTATGAGACAAATTTGTAATACAAACTTGAACTTTAGATCTAATGACCTCCGAAGCGTCTGAAAATGATAACATAACACTATCTTGTTTCAATTTAGCCGGTATATATATATATATATATATATATATATATTATATCATTTAGCCCATTTTACACATAACAAGTCTTAAATTAGCGTGTGTATTTTAAACATCGTGATTTGGTATATACGTAGGATCACACCTTCCCATTTTAACCCTTATACTTGACAAGATTTTTCGTTTTAACCCTAAATTTTACAAAATTTCATTTAAGTCCTTATAATTGTCTTATTTTCTATTTCTATAACGAACTAGTTACGACATAGTGGCTTTGGCTATGCATATTTAATTAGCTTTTGACTTGAGAAATACACAAACTTCACCTAAAGAGTGAAAATAAAAAAGAGGATGAGAATTGCTCACAATTTTTAGATGTAAATATCTACTTAGTCCCTATATTTGGGGAATTTTTTTTATTTTAATCCTCAAGTTATATAACGTTTCATTTTAACCCCAAAACTTACCTTTTTGTGTCATTTTAACCCCTCAAATGTGTCCAAATTATTATTATTATTATTATTTTGCCATCTCAGCTGTCACGTAAGTAGAAAGGGCTAAAATGACCCGATTTTGTAAAGTATGAAGCCTATATTGAAACCACGTATGGTTAACGGGTTAAATTTGAGACTGTTGTCAAGTTCATAGACTTCAAAGCTCATTAGGGCTATATATTAGTATATATATGAGAATATTTTAAAAATGAAATTATTATCTTATAATTCATGCAAACAATTCAATCTCATGCGTAATTACACATCCCATAAACACACAACTCTCCTTTCTTGCACTTGTTGTTACACCCACCGCAATGTCTCTTATCAAAGGACGAATTGACACATTTGCCATTACAACATATTTGAGTGTATTTGCACTTGTACCCACACATCCCACAGTTGAATCTATCTTTCTTCACGTTAACACACTTCTTCTTACAACAATCCGGCCCGGGGCTGCTCTTCACCTGCCGGCAGACACGTGGAAACTTATCGCAACTCATGTTCGTGAACCCATGTAAAGATCTAATACTACTAGAAGGTGACTCATCATTATTAGCAGTTGCTATGAGGAAGAGCAATGTGAGTACAATGAGGGTTTGATAGTTGACTTATTATGATGAGAAAGTGAATGTATAAGTTATATGGTCTCAATTCAATAGACAACTTAGAAACCACTTGATTGTGTTGTAATTGATTGTTTAGATGTGAAGAAAAGTTGAGAGATTTGGAGTCTATTGATGGTAAGTTTATATCACATTGAATGTAGCTAGATCTTTACATGATATAAACTAATTTAATAAAACATATTAACATAGAAATAATTTAATTATTTCCATCATCATAATTAATTCCTTTTTAATTATTAAGAAATTTAAAATTAACAATATTTCAATTCAGAAGAAATTTCAAAATAATTTTTTTAAAAATAATTTATATAAGTTATACATTAAAATAATATCTAATATATTAATTAGTATAATATAAAGTGTGAATAAAACTAGCCCACCATTATAAATAAATATTTTTTAAATCAAGAAAATATAAAAGTAAGAAAAAATGGGGTTCAAAATAATAAAAAGAAATTTCGAAAAAAGCAAAATAACAGCCCAAAGAGAAGGAAAGATGAATACATGATCAGAATAATATCATATAGTACACAATACAATCTCATTAAAGCATGATATTCCTTCTTACTTTGAGAAGAAAAGCACATATTCCCTGACTAGTTATTCTTTACAGAACTACTTAATCATAAAATCGATCAAAATCTAATGACTATATAGTTCCTCTAGGTCACTGTTGCATCAAACAGTTGTCTATGTTTTCATAAACCTATAAAAGTCACATTGGAATTATTGATCAATTGTTCAAGATTATGACTTGTCAACACCATCTTATAATTCTCAGTTTGATTTTGCCTCTTCCTTCTTACGTAATTGCTGCTCAATTAGCCTCTAAATCAGTCAGTGATGATCATCAAGATGCGAAAATTGTTCAATCTACTTCATTTGAAGGCACAGAGACTAGTATCACAAATCTAAGACCATTGAAGCCCCTAAGTACTAGTGCCACACATCATCGTCATTTTCTAGCCCGAAATGTAAGTGTTTTTATCATCCATCTACCTATTCACTTAAACATATATATTTGATAACATTGGTTTGTATTGCATATACAGGCTCATGGAGTTCTTAATATTATAGGGTGGGGGACTCTATTACCAATAGGAGCAATGATTGCAAGATATTTTAGAGATATTCCGATGAAGCATGAACAATGGTACCCTCTTCACATTATGTGTCAAACTTCAGGTTATCTAATTGGTTCACTAGGTTGGGGAATTGGGTTGTGGCTTGGGAACTCTTCTAAGCAATACATGTTCAAAACGCATCGGATTCTTGGCATTCTTGTTTTCACATTGTCCACTATACAGGTACGTACGTGGATCCATCTTCTATGTAGTTTGTGAAATTATTAGCAAATAAAACAAGTCACGTTTTGTGTTTAGATGTTAGCAGTGTTTTTGCAACCGAGGATTAATGATGAGTGGCGCAAGTGTTGGGTGATATACCATCAACTTCTAGGGTTTGCCCTCATTGGTTTAAGTGTAGCAAATATATTCCAAGGAGTGACGCATCAAACTCATGTTGAGAGATGGAAATGGACTTATGTTGGATTACTTGTGATTTTAGCTTTAGTTGCTCTACCTTTGGAGGCTTTTAGATGGATATTCAAGTCTAGATTTCAACATCAAATGCCATTTGATGATCATCATTTGCACACTATTTCTTGACCTTATATTTCTCGACCTTGTGGAGATTTGATTTTGTGTTCCATTCATGCTTGATTTGTGCATGTATTCACTTATGAGTTTTTTTTTCCGTAATCCATAATGGAGGGAGGACTCTATTTCTCAATCCTTTTCACAAGTAAATAATATATATTATGATATAAAAAATAATATGAGATAATCGAACAACAAATATAAAATAATATAAACATCAAATGTATATAAATTATGATATAAATTAATTATAATAATTCTTTAAAATTATTTCATCATATTCTATTCATATTTTAATGGAAATAATCGAATAATTATAAATTTTAACATATTCAAAATTTTTAATACAATCAATTAAAATTTAATAATTATTTATAAAATTAAATAATTTTACTTTAAATAAATTATAAGAATGTGCATGATCTATATTTTATTTTATTTTTTTAATATATATACGCCATAAAATTCCTTCGAATATTGTCACATTTCTAATAAGAAATTACCTTAAAATTTTAATTCATTGAAGAATTTAAAATATTAAAAATAATAATAGATTATTTTAGATTTTTATATACATACATACTCGAGCCATATACCAATGTTCTTACAGAGGTAACCAAAACGCACCGTTCCAACCACGCGCGTTTAACTGAAGGCAATACTCAACCAACTAAAAACAATCTGGAACCTATGGCAGCCGCCACCGACGGCGTCGCAGCGGCGGCGTTACGTTCCGTCGTCCAGCGAGTCCACCAAGCCGCCGAGAAGTCGGGTCGGGCATCCGACCGGATACGAATCATCGCTGTGAGCAAGACTAAACCAGCCTCTCTCATCCGTCAAGTGTACGACGCCGGTCATCGACATTTCGGCGAAAATTATGTTCAAGAAATCGTGGAGAAAGCCCCTCAGGTGAATTTGGTTGATTTTTAATGATAAAAATGTCATCTTGATGCTTTATTGTCAATTACTGGCGCGAAAAGGAGTGGTTTTGATTGTGTCAGTTGGTTTTCAATTGAATTCGCAGCTTCCAGAGGATATTGAATGGCATTTTATTGGGAATTTGCAGAGCAATAAAGTGAAACCATTGCTTGGTAAATTTCTGTTTTGTTTTCTTGATCAATTAAGTACTCTATTGTTTTATGAAATGAGACATCTGGTGGTATTTGTGCAGCTGGTGTTCCTAATCTCGCGACGGTGGAAAGTGTTGATGATCAGAAGGTAATGTTAAGATTCACAATTGAAGTGAAGAGTTTCATTGTTTTCTAGTTCTATAGCTACGTTTTAAGTTTTACAGGTCAAACAAGCTCCTTATTGATTTTGTGATTTGCCTTTTGTTTTACTTTTGGTCTGTTTAACTAAACCACATTTCGTTTTGCAGATAGCAGATCGTCTTGATCGCATGGTTGCAAGCATTGAAAGAAAGCCTTTGAAAGTGTATATCCAAGTGAATACCAGTGGAGAAGAATGTATGTTGTTTAAATTATTGTACCTCTGTTTATACAAATGAGCTAAAGATTTCCATTTGATGCCCTCCTTTGTCTTTCCTATGAGCGGCTTTTAAATAGCAGTACTAAAATGCTCGTTTGATCTCTGCTATGTTTCAGCAAAAGCTGGCGTTGAGCCCTCAGGTTGTGTGGAACTCGCAAAACATGTTCATGAAAACTGCCCCAACCTTGAGTTTCGTGGCCTAATGACAATAGGGATGCCTGATTATACGTCAACCCCTGAGAACTTCAAGGTCTACTATGCGAGCTGTAGTTTTAGTTTTACTTTCATTCATTTTGTTATATCTTTTATGTGATTCATGCTATATCAGATGGTTTTAACAAATTTGTGTTTTGTATTAGACCTTAGCAACCTGCAGGAGCAAGGTCTGTGAGGAACTTGGAATTCCTGAAGAGCAATGTGACTTATCAATGGGCATGTCGGGCGACTTTGAACTAGCTGTAAGGACCGAAGTTCCCTGCCCTTATATCAAATAATAACATTCCTAGTTACAAATTCTTCTATATTCCTCACTGAGAGAATTATTGGCACTTGCTTTAACATCTAACACTTGCACTTGTTGAGATGGTTTTAGCATTGTTTTCCTATAAACTGAATGCCAGTATTTACACTTTTTGGTTTTGTAGATTGAAATGGGCAGCACCAATGTCAGAATTGGATCAACCATTTTCGGGGCAAGGGAATATCCCAAGAAGAGCTAGATCCTCACTTGAAAATATTGCTGAATTACTCCCATTGTTGCCGAAAACTATATTGAGCGCATTTCAGTTTGTCTTTTAATGTACCAGTATTTTAGATCAATAACAGTATCCGGTTGGGTTTACTCATTTGATGATGAAATGTGTTAAAAAAATACAAAGTTTATATCATCTGGGTATGTTTAGTTGCATTTTCAATACTTGAATATGAAACCGAAACCATTGAGAGCAGTCTCAAAAGCCTCGCTAGTAGGAATGAAAAAGATCCTAACTTGAGAACACCTGAGTGATTGAATTTGAAAATCAATGCATGAAAACTATGAGCAAGCTCGTATTAAAGCCATTGAATTATCTCACAAAGAGCTTCTCTAGTCAAAATTCAAACTTTCAAGTCCTGATACATTGCTACGACTCCATGTTCATGACCAAAAAGACCCCACCGTCTCACACTTTCACCTTCCTCTTGAAGTTTTGCACTAATTTGAACTTGGTATCAGTAGGCACTTCATTGCACCAACACATTGTCGTTAATGGGTTGTGTTCAGATGCTTACATAGGCTCCTCTTTGATCCATTTCTATGCGAAATCTGGTCAGGTGAGCTATGCACGCAAGGTGTTTGATTTAATTACTGATAGAGACGTAGTTCCTTGGACTGCGATCATTGGATGTTATTCGCAAGCTGGAGATGTTAACATGTCGTTTTACATGTTTAATGAAATGAGATTCCATGGGATTGAGCCTAGTGCAGTGACTTTGTTAGGGTTGATGAGTGGGGTTTTGGAGCTTAAATGTGTGCAGTGTTTGCATTGTTGTGTGGTTTTATATGGCTTTGTGAGTGATATAGCTCTGGTTAATTCTATGGTTAATGTGTACAGTAAATGCGGTAGTGTAAAGGGTGCGAGGGAATTGTTTGAAATGATGAATAAAAGGGATTTGATTTCTTGGAATTCATTGATTTCAGGGTATGCTCAGGTTGGTAACATTAGGGAAATATTGCAACTTTTTGGCAGAATGAGAATGGAAGGCTTAGAACCTGATCAGCAAACATTTGGGTGTCTGGTTTCTGCAAATGCAATAGTTGGTGATGTTGAGTTGGGAAGGTTGGTGCATGGACAGATTGTTGTATGTGGATTTAACTTGGATGTACATGTTTTAACTTCAGTTATAGTTATGTATTTGAAATGTAGCAATGTTGATGCTGCATTTCGGATCTTCGAAAGGGTACAGGATAAGGATAAGGATGTAGTGTTTTGGACTGCAATGATATCCGGGCTAGTTCAGAATGATTGTTCAGATGAGGCATTGTTTCTGTTTAGTGAAATGTTGAAATCAAGGGCGGAGCCATCTGCTGCGACTATAGCTAGCGTTCTAGCAGCTTGTGCACAAATGGGTTTCTTAAATTTAGGTAGCTCTATTCATGGATATGTGATCAGGCAGAGATTGACACTGGACATCCCAGCTAAAAACGCACTTGTTACCATGTATGCTAAATGCAACAGAATGGAACAAAGTATTGCAGTATTTGATAGAATGGGCGAAAAAGACTTGGTTTCGTGGAATGCTATAATTGCTGCCTATGCTCAAAATGGTTATTTATCAAAAGCCTTTTTCCTTTTCAATAAGATGATTAGGACAACATTACAACGACCTGACGCTGTAACCATGGTCTCCCTTCTACAAGCCTGTGCATCCTCTGGGGCGCTACACCAAGGGAAATGGATGCACAACTTTGTTATCAGGAACAATCTAAGATTGTCAATTTCAGTTGATACGGCTCTGGTTGACATGTACTGTAAATGTGGTGACTTACATTCTGCTCAAAAGTGTTTCGATAGAATGTCACAGCATGATTTGGTATCATGGAGCACAATTATAGCTGGATATGGTTCCCATGGAAAAGGAGAGACTGCATTGAGGATGTACTCAAAGTTTCTGCACGATGGGTTTGAACCGAACCCTATAATTCTCCTTGCAGTTCTCTCTGCCTGTAGTCATAACGGCCTTGTCCATCAGGGCTTGAACGTGTTCCACTCAATGGTTCAAGATTTCGGGATTGAACCTAAACTTGAACATCGTGCTTGTGTTGTTGACATGCTATGTCGTGCTGGAAGGATAGAAGAGGCATATGACTTCTATAAGAGGAATTTCTCAGAACCATCTGCAGATGTTTTAGGCATACTAATTGATGCTTGCGGGGCAAGGAATAACAAGAAACTTGGTGATAATATTGCAAAAGATGTTCTCATGTTGCAACCTGAAAATGCTGGACATTATGTTCAACTAGCACACTGCTATGCTTCACTAGATAGATGGGACAATGTAGGTGAAGCATGGACCCTAATGAGGTCTTTTGGCCTGAGAAAACTCCCTGGCTGGAGCTTTATTGAACTACATGGGATCATCACAATGTTCTATAAGGATGATAGTTCACATCCCCAGTTTGAAGAAATACTATCTATTCTCAAAACTTTGACAGATGAAATGAAGAAAAAGGGCTTCAATTCCATCACCAGTCAAGTGAATGGCACATCTTGACAATTTATCAGTAAGATATTTCTGATTAACACCTTATACATATCTGATGACAATATTTAACCCTGTTTTATCTGACTTGATGTGTGCAAATCCAAGGTTTTGGTCAAGAAACAGTTGAGAACACCGAACCTGTTAGGATGAGTAATCTTTTTGGTTGGAGAGAGCTTTGAGTGGAAGCCGCTCAATTGATGTTTTTGGCAAGTGTTTTTTACTTTTGTTTTTATACATGCTACCAAATTTTTGGTCCTGGAGTCTCTATACTAACTAAAGTAATGAGTTAGTTGAAAATGATAATAGAATGGTCGTAAGGATCTTGTCCACTACGCACACACTTGGAAATAAGCTTATCTGGAGTAAGTGCTGACAGAATAATCATATTATTACTCAATACTTTTTGCCTTTTACATAAATAGAGTTTTTCCAGTAAATTCCATCAAAACATTGCTCCTATTGCAGATTTTGGAACATGGAACAACAGTTGTACATAACACATCCCTATGCATACTTCAATAGATTTCGAGATCAGATATCTGTAAGTGCTTCATGATGGGGATGGGATGGGAGACAATTATGATCTTGTGATAAGTCTCTATTGTACTGTGAAGGTGACGTACAGAGTTGAAAAACCAGTGGGGATAACTTGCACATGAACATGACCACGTTTTTTTGCCATCCTTCACTTTCATTCTTTATTGAACTCCATTTTGATTATATTCATTCAGAGATAGTTACAGTTCCCTGGATTTGTTTGTAGCAACTTACTTTGTCATTTCCTCTTCTATGCTTAGGCTTTTTCATTTCCTCTTCTTTGTCACTGATTAGCTATTTTTCTACACATAGCAGTGCATTAATTTGAGACCTTGTCCGTATAATTTGTCCTTTCTGTGCTGCCTCTATTTACCAGTAATGTCCTATCCAGCCTTAAATAACCCACAAGCAGAGATATTACACAGTAAACAGGCATTTATACTGTATCCCTGCCACCATAAATACAGCATCACCTACTTGTTGCTTGTATTCTCCAACTGAATAAAGAGGAAAGAAACAACAAATGAGAATGGAAAGATGCATTCTTTTGCTTCTCTCGTCGGTAGTATTGATGGTGAGAGTCTCCTCATCACTTGTAAATGAATCTGATGATAATCATCTAGCCTTTGACTACTACAAGTACTCATGTCCAAACTTGAAAGCCATTGTCAAGGAGCAAGTGCTGATCATTTTCACCACAGATGCTACAGCCCCTGCTAGCTTTCTCAGACTCATGTTTCATGACTGTCAAGTCCAGGTAACTTTACATTTTTCTTACTGCCGAAACCTTGCCCAGTCTATTTCACAGGAAACTTACATTTGAGTCATTGATATTTGTCAAACTGTAATTAGGATGTTCTTTTGAAATGTGTACAGGGTTGTGATGCGTCAATTTTGCTGGATTCTGAGGGCTCTGAGATGGTTTCCTCCAATAATTATGGTATTAGAAATCTAGAAAAGATACAAGCAATTAAGGCTGTTGTAGAGGCTGTGTGTCCTGGTCAGGTTTCTTGTGCAGATATCATTGCTTTGGTCGCCCAGGAATCAATAGCATTCACAGGAGGTCCCGAACTTCAGCTTCCTCTAGGGAGAAAAGATTCCAGGACTAGCAGTCACCAACAAGCTGACATTCATCTTCCTTCTCCAGGAGCAAGTGTGGATGAAATTCTTCGCATTTTCATGTCTAAAGGAATGAACCTGGAGGAATCAGTTGCAATTTTAGGTAGTGTTTTAAAGAAGCTTCACATTTTCGTCTTGAAAACGTACAAGTTATAGTTCTCAATTCTCAATTAACAGTATAAGTTATAGTTCTCAATTCTCAATTAACAGTGCATCTACTGTAACAGGTGCACATACACTGGGTGCAGGACATTGCAGAAACATAGTTGGTAGACTGTATGATCTGAATTTAAGCCAACAGATGAACCCCAGCTTTGAACTTCTGCTGAGACTTGCATGCCCTGCAACAACTTCATTGAAAAATCTCAATGTTGTGCCTAATGACATGACCCCTTTTGTTTTCGACAACCATTACTACAGAGATATCATGGGTGGAAGAGGGTTGTTTGGCGTAGATTCCAGTATCTCCAGGGATCCACGCACAGCTTCAATTGTTAATCAGTTCGCTCTCGATCAGAACCGGTTTTTCCAGGCGTTCTCTACTGCATTTGTTAAACTATCTCTAACAAACGTTCTTAAAGACGCTGAAGGTGAGGTTAGGAAGGCATGCAATAGAGTAAATATGTAACTTCGTAAATTTCTCATTTCATCTAAGATAGAGAGTTTGATATTTCCGTGGCTGTTTACTATGAATATAACAGCCAATATTGTAGGCACTATCATACAACACATTGTAGAGACTACTCCTATACATACATTATGTATATTTCTCTAATCCTTCAAAAAGAATGCGAAGGATCAAGAGTGCTACAACATATATAATAAGAATAGCTGTGTCAATCTCCAAGTTCTTGCCAGGGTGAAGCTCCATTAAAGCAATGCTCTTCGTAAACTACTGTATCCGAAAATTAGTAGCTAATATTGTTTGGTCTGCACTGTATAGACGTCTGATCTATATCAAGTGGAACGTACATTGGTTTGTTGGCAACCCCTAAAAACTTGTACTTCCTCAATAGATGAGGACTGAGAGGGGATAATGATTACTCCTGCGTGCCTAAAACTGTAGTGGCATCAAAGGGGCCAAACGCTCCATCGCCCAGAAGGCGCATGGCAGCTCCGCGAGAGAACTTCCTTGCAAATAGGAAGCATGGGACAAATGTAGAATTAGTACGACACCATTCAGTCCGGAACTCAGTTTCGTAGTATACATGATTAATGCTCTGCTCAAACAAAAGAACAATAAACCAGTAAGGTTTTCCCTTCAAGCAGAGGAGATTGTTGTTTATAAGATGCAATGCAGAACTGGCAGGACAAATGCGGTCAGATAACAACCTTGATTTCATTAATTTGTTGAGGTCCAGCAATCCCATAGGTAAATGTCAAAGGATGCCAAGTTTTTTTCTCCGTCTTTGTCCCAGACTGATTCCATGATGTATATGTCAAAGTTCTACGCTCGAGTTCACCCTCAAGCTCACTCATCTATACAGGAGACAATAATTAAGAGACTACTGATGCACAGAGAACAGTACAAAAGGGAAGGATAATGAACTAGAATCTGTACTTACAGCAAAGAGTGTCTGCACATAGTGTTCATCCGGAATACAATTATGCTGCTTCTGCAATTTCTGAACATAGAATTTATAGCCAAATCAGAATTTTACTTATCACTTGCATCAAAGAGAAACAGATAGCCGATGCAGTACCTGTTGTAATATTTTTCTATATGCAATGTGACAGAGTCCCAAAACCTAACATATATATGATGGCTATAAAATCTAAGATAGTGGTAGTTATCAGCATGGAAACGTTAAGCTCAGCTTAGATGGCATAAGCCGAAAATCACTCAATTTTCCAGCTTATGCTGAAAGATGAAATACAAAAGGCAAGTACGCTGCAACAAAAACATAAAGGATAGACATAAAGACTGGCATATTGACGCTAAAAGAGATATTCTACTCAATAACATCAGTTTAATATTCTACTTACATTATTCAGCTTCCCTTTTCTGAAATCTACAGGCGGTCTCCGCTGCAAGAAGAGTAGGGAATTAAGTGCTTGTATGATCCCAAAAAACAAAAACAAAACAAAACAGCACATATGATTTTGGTCAATGCAATGAGAATGTTGGAATTTATAATTTTGATAATGGTAAGAAGTTTTTTCTAAGGCAAAGCACTGTTTGGGCATTTTAAAATCATAGCAAAATAAGAGCAGCCTTTGACTCAATTAGAGGAAATTCACTTCTCAATGTAAAATGCTCAGATAAAGAAACACAAGGGTCGGCCCAAAGAGAGATCCATAGAATCACACTCTAAAGAAGACTAGATTGAGTAATGAGTGGATAAGACAAGATGATAACATCGATACTTCTTTCTAGACCATGTTAAACAAGTAAATCTTGATGAAAGCAGCATTCTAAACATGTTGACACCATAAGAATAGAAAAGTATTGGTAGCATACCTTGCAAAATTTTTTAAAGACTGGAAAAACAATCTCATCATCCACAATAACTTGTGCATGACTTCGGATTAAGGAGATCCACTGCAATATATTAAATCAGAGCATTAATTGCATAGATAACAGTAGGAAAGACGCACGTCCTGTCTCCAGAGAACTTAAAAATATTACATTGGTGGTATCTTAGCAGCTTGTGCATTGCTTAAGAAATAGGATTCACTTAGGCTAGCATCAACTTCCAAATTGTTTAGCCAATTTGAGTAACAAAACAATTATCACTAACATTCTAAACCTAGTAGAACAATGCATACAATGGATAAGCAAGTTCTAATTTCACTATGGAACTCAGGAAACAACATGCAGAACATCACAATTCATTAATTTGAACAGATAACATTGCTCTGTTGGATTGAAATATTGATCTGTTAAATATAGAAGTTACAAATAAGGCATCAAGAGCTCAAAGGAAATCACATCACCTATCAGAGGCCTTCCTCTATTCAACTACCAAAAGATATCAGAGTTCCAAACAGTTAAGTTTACTTTACCGAACTTAATCATTCAACACAACAACATGCAACTTCAAGATCCAAAGAAAATAAATAAGCAATAGAACCGTAGGCTAGTCTAACATGAAAATGAAAACAAGGAATGAAACTGATTAAAAACCACAGGCATTATTTGATCTGTCAAAACCACAGGAATTGAATCAATTTGTAAAAGTAAGTGCCAACCTGTGATCCTTTTCGCCATCTGTCCTTTGGTATGACACGGGACATTTTAGGATTGTACCGCTGATCCTTTCCATCCAGAAAGCTACAACAAGAAGACAAAAGAAAACAAGTAAATTTCATCTTCATGCTCTTCCTGTAGCTCATCATTATGATACTGCTCCAGATACGAAGAAAAAAATGTGCTTGGCACCTCAAGATCAAGGATCAAAGCTCTCCATCTACCTGTCCACGAAACTCCTTGGTGAAGCCATCAAGTAGCTATATACATAACTAAAGTTGTACAATGGAACACAACTGCATCACATAAAAGAAAAACATCTGAAAATTTCTTATAAACCCAACAACCTCGATAAACCAATTTTTCCAAATCGAATAAGCAAAGATAAAACCAGTCCCCCAACCTATCAGATAGAAGCACAAATCTTCTATTCGCAACATCTTCTAAAGCATTTTTCAGCAATAACCTTTCCGCAGCAATCATACTTGACTCTCCCCATATCACCTATAGCAATCACACAACACAAATACACATCATTTCTTCCCATGCAACTTCAAAAGTAAATTTAGATTTTCGCAGATATTTCTACAAATCTAGATAAAAAATGTTTCTTTTCACCTAAACTAACTAATTAGTATTACTAAAGAACTAATTTCATTATATGGTCTCAAAAATACACCAACTTTGCACAAAAATAAATAAGTAAATAAAGTGGGGAGGTTTACAATGAAGATGAGACCTGAATGCTATTACTGATTTGGCGGTTGAAGAAGAACTTAGACCTAGAAGTTGACTCATCGAAGACGAACCCCGGCGAGGAGTGGACGTATATAGAGAAATTCGCCACGTCAGCGTTCTGCAACGGAATAAAACATTTATCCATTTTGCTCCAAAAGAAAGTTGAAATCTTGAAGTTATTAATCGTCAAACCTCGAAGAAAGAACCCCATAGGAAGTCAAGAGGGAGGTCCCGACGAGCCAGGAAGAGAAAGGCGATCTTCGGACGGCCGAAGAAGAGCCGATCATCGTCATCTGCTGAGAGTGGATGTCGAGGAAGATGAGGCGGATAGGACGAGGAAGCGTTGAATAGCAGATGAATGGCAAGGAGAGAGACGGCGAGAGAGGCGAAGATCGCTACCTTCCACCGAGGAATTATGACGTGGCGACTCCCTATCGATAGTCCAGGTCTCTTCGACATGTTCAAAGGCTGAGATCGAGGTTCATGACAGTAGATGAATGGTTTCCTTTTAGTTTTGGTGAAGACGAAGATGGTGGAGAGAATGTGAAATGAATTTTTAAATTTTCGTTTACAAAATCGAGGAACCAGTTCCGTCTGTGTCTGGTTTTGCGAAACGCCGACGTATCACGTGTAGTTGGAGACTTGGAGTGGAGGAAAATCGAAGTAAAGTCAAAAGCGTGTTGATTTGATGACGTGGTAGTCTCAGTCATGACAAATCCCTCCAAGATTAGAAATTAGTCGAGTGAATAAATTTTGGGCCTTATTGCATCTACTATATTTTAGGCCCAACCCAACAGCCGGTCCATAAAAGCATATACTTCCTTCGAGATTTGGATTTCTAGTAAATAGTAGTAACTTGAAAGCTTCATATATGATCACTCTTTTGATTTAAAAAATCAATAATTCAAATAGTTTATAATATTATATTTACATATCATCATCAACCCTCCTTTTCTCCATGGCCATTGATGTCCCCTTAAAATATGCCAACTTTTCTTAAAGAAAAATTGACCAATCTTTGCCACTTTATAATTTTTTTTCCTTCAACAATCGAAAATTCCATCAATAATAAATTATTACGTTAATTATCAAAAATAAATAAATATATATATATAATAAATTTTAATATTCACGATAGCTACCTAAACTGCATATAAATATAAATGTTTACGAGATTTAAACCTAATTGATAAGGATAGCATATGATATACTACTTGAAATGTTCTGTATCATAGGTTATCGAAATCATCATCAAAACCTAATGTAAGGCAAAGAAAGATTTATAGGAAAAACAATGAGGCAATGATTGCAAAGAAGAACCCCACCCCACACATGATGAAGAAAGAACTGAAGACACCACCACAGTTGAAATCAAATCCTAGCCCCAAAAAGAGTAGTACTCCATATCAACTTTATATATACATGCAGTGATACATACATACACATACACACACCATCAGAATTATATGGTTTGCAAGTGGGTAAGAGGGTCCATCGATTCGATACTAATGGATGATTTCAAAGATACCATATACTTTTCTGTTACCTGTTATTAGCAATAACTGGTACTTACAACTTTAAAAAGACTTGGATGACGACATATAATGGGGTTTGGCACTCACTACTACATGTTTCGATGCTGACATTCCATCTATCCTCTTATCAACCACTTGGGTTGGGATATATAGATCACTTCAATTTTTTCAACATGTAAACAAATAGTAAACAACAACAACAACAGTGTTTGTTACTGTTAAGATCATCAATGAACCCTATCTATAGATATTGAATTGACTATACAATGAATTGCAACATACTATATGATTCAAATGATCAATCTCTGCAACTTGATGGTGCCACCATTGTTATGTTAAAGATAATGAGATATGGCACATCACACATGACACAAGACTGGCCCAACCTGAATATCACAATTGATTGATTGTGATTGTGATTGTGATGGATGGTTTCCTACTTAAAAAGATAGGAAAATTTTCCCCTTTTTTCCTTTTCTTTTTTATCTCCAAAGTTCTATATAACATGTGATTTTCACCATTTCCATCTTTCACTTGCATTGCATGGATAAAAATGGTATTTATGAAATAATACAAAGATTGAAAAATTAAAAAAATAATAAAAGTTTTAATTAAAAAATTTAAAATGTCCGAAAAAATTTTTGTATGTTTCATTTTTAAATTATTCATCAACGAAAGCTTAATAATCTTTCAACCTCTTGATTAATTAAATTATTATAGTGATCATTAAAAAAAATAGTTTACCCTAAATTTATAAAATAAAAAATTAAATTAACCTTTTATAGAATTAAACTCAAACCCTTATTATATCTTATCTCATTCATGTCAAGCAGAGGAAATTGTACTGTGTTAATTGAATCAACATGTCAATAATGCACTCTTTAAATATCATGCACATGAAACTATCATTTCACATTACATGCATCAGCAGCAGGAGGAGAAATGAACTCAATAAACTAGCTAAAAGTTAAAAGTCACTCTCAAATCAAAAACAAAACAAAACAGCTTTTCTTTTCACTCAATCCAAAAGCAATCTAATCTACTTACCCAGTTTAATTCCAACATAAATTAACTAGAGGCCCACTAGTCTGATCACTTTGATTGAATTGTATAGTACTACTGTGTGTATATAATAAGCTATTATTCATTTATTTATTTTCACTGCCAAACAAAGCCTCCAACTACCTGACATACAAATACTTCTGCCGCATCAGGTTCTACTTAATTAGTAAATTAACCACACTGCCAGTGACTTGGTTTTTCACTCATTTGTTTTATGACAAGACAATGGTACAATCATTGTCAACTAATGCACCTCTCATTCAATACAGCTACTGTAGGAATTATTAGGCTATATAAATTATAGCCTAATAATAAGTTGTAATTTAACCCTAAATTTTTAAAATTATATAAATATTATAATTTTAAAGAACTTTATTTGAATGTATTTTGTTTTTGATTCAATTTTATATATAAAAATCATTTAAGCAGCACATTTGGAAACTACACGAGAATTCTACCTAACTACTAGTTTACAATTGGGTCAGGTTAATCAGCACATAGATATATCTTTATCTATGATTATACACAAATTTTATATACACCATTAGATGTTAACCCAACAATAACAAATATATAAAAATTCAATAAAAGCCGTAAAAAGTACAATCAAACCATTATATATATGATTCAAGATTCCATAAATCTCAAACCAGTTGATACGAAAGAGAAGCAATAAGAAAACCACATGCAAAGCACTACCATTTAAGTTGTCTTTGGCATGTGAGATTCTGATTCTATCAAAAATTGACAGACCTACATATCTCTCAATTTGCGTTTGCATGACCTATAAATACAAATTGATTTGATTTTCAAAGTTTATTTTAGCTGTCATGTTTTGGTTATATAAGGACACAAGTCGTGTGGGTCATGCAACGTTCTTATTAAGAGTATATATTACATAAAAAATATATTTTATATCATTGCATTGCATGCGTTATTAGCTTCGCAACTTCCAATATTATTGGACACTTGCTTTTTTCTTTATGGTGGGCTGTATACCTGTTATTATATATATTTCAGAGCCGCCAATGGATCTGGAATTACGGATCCAACTTGGCTATTTCACATGGATGGATTCCATCTATACTTACGATTTTCATTACGATAAGGTGGTTCTTCAATAATCATCAATGTAATGAAACACATTATAACATATAGTATGTCTCTTACTTTTGAGGTATAGTTGCATGTCTATAATGTTAAAAGAAGTACAAAACAAAAAGACGTAATTCATAAATAAATAAAAAAAATATTATTTACATTGATCAAAAGTTTCCAATATTAGAAGAACATGGCAGATACAAATTGCAAGCAATATCATGATCAAGAACACATATATGTCAAGGAAGTAGCTGGCTCTACTGAAGCCAACATTGGATACTTTGGGTACATACAAATAAGTCCAAAGGTAGCTACAAGGGTCCACACCACCCACTTGAATTTAGTACCTAACCAATGAAACTAGGTCCAAACCCAAGTCTGGTCATCTGCACACTTGGGTCCCTCCCTTTTCCATCAATAATACTCACCCACCCACCAATACAATACTTGACATTTCACTGTGAACCCAGTCACTCTTTTTAATTTAACCTCAAATTATTATATAGTTTTTGATTGATTGCGAGGTCTTTGATGGTGAAATGGTGATAAGGTTCACAATACAACAACATTTACTTATGGGACATACTTTCGACCCCACTATCTCAATCCTCAGCCGTCCAATGTGCCCCATCATACCAAAATTTAAAAAATAAATATATATGTTCTTAATAACAAAATGACAAGTGGGATTATTTTAATTTTAATCCATGATTATTATTTTTTAGCTTTACATCCTAAACCATCAATTATGCTTTTCTCATTATTTGTCACTAAGCCCATAAAGAAAACAAATCTATGGGTTTTTTTTATTTTCAATTTTCGATTTTATATTAAGATGTCACTATTTTAAAACAAATCAGAGAAAGAGACAAATGGCTTTGGTAGGACGCAGCTCTTGTTTGGAAGCACACGTGTTGGGCGATTAAAAGACAACAAGGATTAAAGGTTCCTTGTGTGCGCCCACGTGTACCGTGGGACCCTTACCGGACGCAGTCAAACAAAGTGGGACCTACAGGATGAAAATCTGACATGGATATGTCTAATCTCAATTCTTGTTTCAATCGCGTGTTACACACTCGCCAATAATGGTAGATATTATTATTATTACATAATCGTTATAGGTCTCTTTGGTTTTTAAATCTCTTGTTCATTGATTTGATTATAGATTGACAGCAATTCTTCCATTAAACAATTACTACTACAATTTTTTCTTTATTATCAAAATTATCTTTGTAACAAATAATTTAAAACTAGATTAAGGTTATTGATTCCTTGAATTATTCTTTTAGAACCATAGCAGGAAATTAGTAAAAAACGAATATAAATAATTATAACTACTAACTCAAATTAAGAAAGTACATATTCTTACTACAAAGCTAAAACTCGTTCCAAACCAATCCTGGCAAGACACGTCATCACATCTGTCGACAAGCTCTTTTTTGTTTTTATTTACAGTTCCAGTCCACCTCTCCTGACGTCTTCAATTCTCACCATAAAAATTCTCTTTTTAACTGCAACGATGAAATTCAGACAAAATGAAGTCGAAATGCACATGAAATGAAATGTATTTAATTAATTATTATTAAAATGAAACGTAAAATGCTATATATACATGTCTGCCACTCCAAAGCACAACCTATGATGTTTTGCGAACCCAACTGATGGACTCATAACAGTTCACTTTAAAGTTGGTTCTGTTGCTTCCTATGGAAACATCAGATATCTAAATTTGTCTTTTTTAATTTCTTTAATTAAAAATTTATGATGCTATATGGCGAAAGGTCGAAAATTGACGACGAGTAGAAGTGAGAGGTACTTGGGAGGAGGGAGCTACAGCTACGGAGGAAGTGGAGCAGCGGCGAACGGTGGAGATTCGACGGAGCTAGGAGAGGAAGATGTTTGGTCAACGGTAGATGACGTGGCAGAAAGATTTGACCAGGCTGTGATGGTAAGTATAAACGCTGGTGGGGAGAGTATGAGTAACGGGAGGAGCAGAAGGAGGGCGCCGCCGCCACACAGTGGACGACACGTGGGTGGGCTGTCTTTGGCTTTTGATGAATCAACAAAAACGACTTCCTCGCCGAGGATACTCCATCAATTCAGATCAAATGAGAGCAACAACAGCACGACGCCACGTGGACATCAGATGGCCACGTCAGCACCGGTGAACGTGCCTGATTGGAGCAAGATATACCGAGTGGACTCGGTGGAGTCGATGCACGGTGACTCAGACGACAACGACGATGACTCGGAGATGATCCCTCCTCACGAGTACTTAGCGCGCGAATACGCGCGTAGCCGGAGAGGGTCTGTGTTCGAAGGCGTGGGTCGCACGCTTAAGGGTCGTGATCTGAGGCGCGTGAGAGATGCTGTCTGGAGCCAGACAGGGTTCGATGGATGAGTTAAATTTGATTAATTAGGATTATTAAAAGCGAAAATCATTGTCGTTGGATTATTAATTGGAAATTATATTTTTTCTTGGGCAATGATTCGGTTGAGTCGAGGAACCGAGTTGACTCAACAAGCGAGTGAGCTCAAGCTTGATTGATTATTATTGATTTAAGGGCACTCCTCCTTCTATAATTAAATTAAATTAAATTGTTGTCTAGTGATATATGTTGATAATTTGCAACAAAGCATCACTTTCTCTCAAAAGGGTACTTACTTGTCTTGATATTTGATTTTTGTTTTTACTATAATATACAAAACGTTAAACAAACCCATCGGGAGAATCTTCATTTCAAAGAATATGTATGATATTGTAATCAAATTTACTATTAAAATTTTACATTAGTGGAACCAATAAAAATGTAATTCTAGAAGATCTTTTAATAGAAAATATGATTGTTTAGGAGTAAATTAAAAATGAATTTAAATAATCGAGTTTAACTCAAATATAACATTGTATATTTAAAAAAATATAAGATGAAAATTAGAAAAATCATTTAAAAATTTAATATATAAAAATAAATATAATAATAATAATAATTAAAAAAAAGACAGTTTAATGTAAAGATATATCCCAATCATTTCCCGTCTCGAATAACGGTAAAATATATATATAATATTTAATCATTAAAAAAATTAAAAGATAAAATATATATTTATTTATATATATTATCAAAATTTAAAATTATTATAATGCTTACTTTTTTTATGGTAAAACTATAAATTGAATTTTGTTTAGTATTATAGAAATATTATAAAATTGAAGATATAATTTAATAGGATATATCTATATATTATTAAATATATATATATATATATATAAAAAGTGTGCAATAATTGTTGGAAGAGGGGAGGGGACCAATGAAAAGAGAAGCAAAAACCATTAAATCAAATTGCTTTTAGTGGAAGGTGATAGACAGTGATGGTGCCAATCAACCTATCAACTATGGGCTCACATCTAACAGCTCTTCACAACCATTGTTTTATTTCTATTTTATTTTCATTTTTGGCTCATTAATAAATATTTGTCTCATGACTTTTTTATATTTTAGGACCCACTTTCATGATCATCAATATCACTCCATGATCTCATATTCTGGTACTTGTGATTTTCCTGTTCACACAAAATTTTCCTTATTTTTTAAATATATATAAAGAAAATAAATAAAAAAATTCAATTTGTAAAAAATAATAAGCATGGCCAAAATCCTATTTGTTGCGAGTGAATTATACGACCCTCATTGAAAATATTGTAAATTTTCGATTTATTGATTTAATAAAAAACTTTCCTTTTACTTAAAAGAATAAATAAAATTATATTTGACAATTAAACCACTATTATATAATAAACTTTAAGTCAAGAGAATATAAGCATAATTCTTAGATTTTCTTTTGACAATAGAATTGGCGTAAGGACTTGAAAATGAGATTTTATCTTTTGAAATAGCATTTTGGACCATCAAACTAAATTGGATGTGGTTATTATGAATATTCTTTTAAACATTGAAAAGCGATTTATTTCTATTAAAAAAAATATGGTGTACTTGGATTGCAAGCTGTAGACAATAATACAATAATTCTTTGAATTGATTCTGAATTGATGGTGTTTCTTTTTATTTGAAATGAAAGATATTTTGTTTCTGGTTGGTGTTTTTGTGAAATAAATTCTAAGCAGGATTTGATCTTCAGTCAGATATTACACTATGTTTTGTCTCTGAATTTGGGCTTGGGCTTGCTAAATATTCTCCTTCATTGGTGTCTTAAGACTGTTATCAAACAGTGAACTTGAAAAAAAAAAAAAAAAAAAAAAAAAAAAGAAATTTGGGTAATATATATAAAAAGATCTAATCATACTTTTACTTAAGGAAGGAATTTAGAAATTAATGTTGAGAATTGGGTTAATACGGATTGTACAAGTTATATAAGTACTTGTTTTATTGCGTATCATGCAATAGAATATTTAAGAATTTCATACAAATAACTTGTAATTTATTGCAGTAGGAATGGATTGAATGATTAAAAAGAATTTGAATTTTTTTTAAAGTATAGCATTTATTAAGAAATATATTTATTATAATAAATTTGGATTAGAAAAGAGATCATTGCAAATATTAGATTACTTCATAATTAAGTAACTTAACGCTATAAATACGATATTTTTATCAATTATTAGATGTTTTAAGAGAAGAATATTTGGTTGGTTAAGTTTGGACTGTGCTCGATGGAGACCTGGGAATCATAGAGATTATGGAGATCTCGAGTTCTAAGATCGAGTCCTGTTATCCTATGAGAGTCAAATGAGAAGAGCTTGTACGTGAGATGATGACCAATGTAATTCAGTTGGGAAATGAGAGAGTGGTATTCTAGTTGTAAGTTTATTTATTGTTACACAGTGAATTAGTCTCTCATCTTTCTAACGGCGGTGGTTTTTTCCCGTTTTGGATTTCTGTGTAAAATGTTGTGTCTTATTTTCTATCTGTATTTTCTTATCTTGTATATGTTTTTTACTTTGTGGTTACTAATACTAGTCTCTGCTGCAATGAATCACTGATTTCTTCAATAAGTGGTATCGGAGTTAGCTGAATTTTCCCGACAGAACTTAGGTGTGGTTTGGTTTAGTACTCACGAACTTGATAAGAGGGGATGAGACTAGATAGATTGTTAACCTGTGAAACAAGACATAAATGTGATGTATGAAATCTAAAAGACATCAATAAGGTGTTTACCAAAAAAACACTTTGACGCTCTAGTCAATAAAGTTTTTATGAATAATGTGTTGAGAAAGGAAGCAAGTATCGAGTACTTATGTATTCTTCTAGACAGACAAATGACCAGACAAAATCAGAGTGACAATGACAATAGGGTTACCAGAGTGACAATGGAAGTCATCATGTTTTTAGTGGAGTTCTTCAGTTAAGAAATTGATTCTCTTAAAATAAGTGGTTTGAATGTGGTGTCTATAGACAACCTTGATGTTACATTTGTACGCAATAATGAAGGTTCTAATATTCTCACAACATGATTCTCTGTAGAATAAGAGATTCCGTAAAAATAGTATCACGAGGTCTTTGTAGTTGGCAACTCATTTATATGGATGATTGGGCATGGACCTGAGCCACTTTTAGGCTTGATGAGTCAATATGGATTGTGGACCTTATTTGTAATTGAAATTGGCCGGTCGATTTGTTCTACCTAATACAGTGGTATAATGACCTTTCTACACTGGCGTGTATATATAAAATAGATTTAGTCTTTCTATGAGAAAATACTATACATACAATATGAAAATATGAAGTAAAGATCCTAAGTATTTCTCACACAACAAGAGTACAATGATTTCAAGTTACATAGCTTAAATTAGGACATCTCAAAGTTGATAGGACTAATTATCAATTTCGAATTGTGATTAATTTCTTTTTGTTATTTTATATACTTTAAAACTTATTTCCTGATTCAAATCTTTAAAATTTATTTCATGAGTTTTATTCTATTTCTCGTATGAAAGAACACCTGAAATAACATGATAGACTTCATAAGATTAGTGGATAATATATTTCTTGATCCTTTAAATTATAAATATTATTTATTTGAACACTTTAAATTTGTGGAGTTTCATTTAAAGGGTTATTTCCAAAAAAACCCCATTTTTTCAAATGTTTCACTTTGAGCACCCGGTTTTGAAAAGTTTTGGAAAACCACCCCCATAATCAAAACCACTAGTGGTTTGGTATTTTTGTGAGCGGTTTTGGTATTGTATGAGTGGTTTTTAAATTCTATATGTTTTAATTTGGAGATTCGGAAATTTCGTAAAATCAAAATTGCTCATACAACACCAAAACCGCTCACAAAAATACCAAAACCACTAGTGGTTTTGATTTTGGGGATGCTTTTCCAAAACTTTTCAAAATCGAGTGCTCAAAGTGAAACGTTTGAAAAAATGGGGTGTTTTTGGAAATAACCCTCCATTTAAACCCTTGAAATTGTTAGAATCTAACAACTTAAGTTTTTCTTTTCTAACATAAATGACTGTATGCAACTCCAATAATTAGAGATATAAATTCTTCAAAATCAAAAGGATCTACGCGAATAGATTATAACAACTTCAATAGTATAAATGGAACCTTATAAATTTGGAAGGTTCAAATGAACAATTGTTACAACTCAAGTGGCCTAGAAATACATTATCCACATAATAATAATATTAAAAATTTTAATAAATAAATATATATATATATATATTCTTGCAAGTGAGGTGTGATTACTTCATTTGTTAAATTAAATGAGATCTTTGGATTTAGTCAAATCAAATTTATTCCAACTTGTATTGTTTGGAAATCAAATTACGTTCTTTTTATCCAAATTATTTATTTCTTCTTAAAAGTCTAATAGAATTTTTGTTTCCATTTAGAATTTTTCTTTGATCTGAAAGCATATATGTGAATAAAACTAATTTGTTTTAATTAACTAATTTATTCTTTTAGATTAAAAATAGAATAAAACTCTAACTATAGTATCACGCTAAGGGCTATGTTCAAATTTGGGTTCCTACAAATTAAACTTGATCAAACTTGCCATTTAATTACTAAATTAATTCATTTGATTCTCGTTTCAAAATAACCAAAACTTTCAGAATTTAGAACTTAGTTTTTCAAGCTAATATCCTGTTCAATAATTTCACGTTCAGATTATGTAATTGAAATTGGAGATATTTATTTTTAAACACCCACAACTAAGTCTAATTAGGGGAATTCAAGCATATACATCCATCTTACAACTTCAATTTACACCAAGAGTAATCAAAGAATACAATCCCTAATTAGATAAAAGACAAGTAAAATCAACAATGATTATCATTCATAAAATAGAATTCAGAACTACTAGATGTAACATCATCCTTACATCAAATTGTTAAATATCCATAAAAATAAACTATAAATCTAACATTAAAACATAATCACTAAAGTCAGGAGAGAAGGAGAAGAAGAAATATTGATTGAAGAGGATATCTCCTGCCTACTTCTTCAAGCTCAATTGTCTTATTCTCCTTTCTATTACCTCATTTCCCAAATCTTCCTAATCGCCTCTGAAGAGAAAAAATACCCAAAAGTCTACTAACTATTCCAGAAAACTATCTTTTCGAATAATAACTTGTGAATCAGAACGTGATACACGGTCTGTGTAGGGATACATGGTCGGATCATGTATGTTTCTGGTTGTGAATCTTGTTGTTTGGTAAACCACACGAACCATGTAAAGTTACACGAGTTGACCGTGTAAGCCTCTAACTGAAAGCGGTCATTCTTTCTGAATTACACGGTCTGTGTTCTAATACACGGGCAGACTGTGTAAACTGATGATTTCCTTCTGTTGAATCACACAAACCGTGTGATATCACATGGGTTGACTGTGTAAGCCTCCGAGTCTCTTCTGAATTGAATGCACTTTACACAGATAGTGTAATTCTACACGACTTGACTGTATTCTTCTCTATTTTGACTTCATTTCTGTTTAATCAAGTTTTATTTTAACTTTTGTTTGCTTTCGAATTCTAGCTCAGCTACAATAAAACCTGCAAAATTGCCAAAAAGGCAGCGGTACCAACATTCAAGCTGAATGCATATGCTAAACACAACAAAATCATATAATTTTATTATTATTATTATTATTATTTTACAAAATGACCTAAAATTATGGTTAGAAATGCACTTATCAACCTTATTATATGGAATTTTCCTTATGAAAGATAAAATATAAAAAGTATGTTTAGAAGTTAAATCATTTCTAAGGAGAAAAATAAGAATAATCCAGCTTTAAAGTAAACTATAACTAATACAAATATGATATCATCTAATAGCTTTTGTAACTGTCATCTCTATAATCAATGAGCTGATGTTGTAGAGGTCGAGAAACCCGATTTGTTGTAGTTCTGCTTGATGTGAACAATCAAAAATTGAAAACTGAAACCTTCAAATCTTAAGTAACTCGAGAAGAGAAAAAAACCTTTTGAGATCGTACTATCTCGTGACCGAAATTCTCGGTATTTCGGTATTATTATTCTAAAGAGGAAAATCTACCTCCACATTAAAGGAGAGAAAAATCTACCTCCATGAAATGGAAGGATAATAAGTAGATGAAAGTGAAGGAGGAGAACCGTCGGAGATGGAAGTAGAGCATCCTTCTTCAACAAACGGAAGAGAAAAAAAAGGTGGGGCTCTTACAATTTTATTTATTTATTTATTTATTTTTATTACTTAGGATAGAGGAGTGAAAGGACTGTTGAATATCCATTTTTGGGATTTTGATTTGATGGGAAATGAATCGAAGCAAAAATAGCTTGATGAATAAAATTCATATTAAAAAAATGATGCAAAGAACATGGATTACATACATATGTCACTAAACCTCATAAACATGAATGTTGTGATGTAGGGTCTATATATATGCCATACAAACAACAAAAATCCAGACATAAAAACATTTTTACTTGCATATAGTCAGATGGTAGCATCTCTAGACACAAAAAGTAAAAGAAGATCGATTGATCCCAATTTCATCATTTTTGTTTTTAGGTAAATCAAAATCTTATAAAGCGAGCCCGAGTGAGCCCCCACATTCAATAACAACAAAAACTGGTCCCTTTCTCGGCAGATTTTAGTTCAAAAAACATCAATGTGTTCTTGTTTGGTTCAACAAAGCATACACAAAACTGCTTTTACAACAAATGTTATGTTTTGCCAAGTTGATGTTTAGCACATGATACGGAACCTGGATTTTTGACTCTTCAACAAGGTCTTGAATAGCTTGGACTTGAACTGGCTCTTACGCTTATTACATCTTGGCCATTCCACGAACCCTTTCATCCCTCGTATCACATGTGGATTCTCAGAATCCGGCCTTTTATGATTCCTAGATTCCAAACCACTCTGATCATCAACAACAGCCACTATCTGATAATTGGAACCATCATCATCAAGTGACCTAATCGCCTGTCTGATCATTTCACCTTTTCTAATTTCACTTGTACTCATCAAAGCACTTGCTTGCGACCCAAGAAACCTCTCAAGTTCACTCACTAGCTTATTCATCTCATCAAGCTTACACTCAAGAGCTAATTTGGCATCAACCATCTTCATTTGAGCACGCTCTTCCCGCCAAATCTCAGCTAACTCATACATCCTCCTCTCTTCCTCAACCTCTTCGCGAATCATCACAGCTTCACGCTTCAATCCTTCCAATTCCATCTCATCTTCCGCAATTATCTTCGCCAATTCGCGACAAACCTCCTCCGCCATCTCTTTTCCTCGCTTCTCCTTCTCGTATTCTTGCATTATTCGCTTGGCTGATGACTCAATCTTTTCGCGGTTTCTCCTTTCGGTGGTAAGTGCCTCTCTGAGAGTGGAGATTACTGTATGGACTCTACGCTTCTCCGAGTTTCTTTGGTGTATGATGTTTCTCATTAAATGTTGGAATCTTGTTTTGCAGGAATTGTAGTTTGCTTCTAGATGAAGAAACTGTGATTGGGCTTGTGATAATTTTGTTTGTAGAGCGGAAACTAGAGAAATAGTTGTAGCTTGATGTTTGAGGAGTTTCATGTATTTTTGCAAGTAGTATGGCTCCGTGCAATGTTTTGAGCGCTTCAAGTACAAGAAAAATGAATCAAACACTATATTCACTATTTCCAATCTAAGAATCAAAAGACTACCATTTCTGTACCTTTTCAGGAACCTGGATACATGGACTACCTCTCTGCCAGATGTCTTCACACTTGATGCTATATTTTCCAACATTTCCAGTTTCATTATCCTGAAATCGGAACACGTCCTCTAATCTCATTTTTTTTATTAGTTATTTTGATTATTTTTAAAAATTTAACTTAAAAATCATAAATTGATGAACTATTATCTTAATTTAAAATTTTAAATAATTTAAAATAAAATAATTAAAATACTGTGACTATATAGCACCTGAAATTGAGCTCTAGAACCACCAAGGAGTGACAAATGCAGGTGCCAGACCCCAGCAGCAAGTTTCCTAGCAGAGAGTTCAGCGGCGTCGCCACGTCCACCGTCTATGTACTTCCATTGCGACAGCGGAGTTCCTGGAGCACGGCGATGGTAGCCGTCGATAGGGTATCTTGTTCTGGTGTAGGAGAAGTTCATTTGGTAGTTATGAGCCGAGAGAATGACGTTAAAAGTGAAAAAACACACAGAGAAAATTTCGGACAAAAGTAGCGTCAGTCACGGATTTTTTTTCAGTGGACCGAACTGTGTAGTTAAGGCTTTGTCTCTGTTCTTTAACTTTTTCTTGTGTTATGTGCCTTCTTCTACTACTTATATAAGCTTCCCTGTACAACTTCTGAAATTAGGTTCACAACTTTAAGTTGTTAAAACATGTTCCAATTCTAACATCTTTATTTTTTTTAATGGTAATAGAGGCTTATCTAATCAAATGGAAAACGTGTACTAGTAATTTGAATGCGGTTTGTACTATTATTTATCTGGCAGGGTAATTATTGAATGATACATCTACCGACCAATGTCCTCGATATTGCTATCTTGACACATTTCATTTTCCCTTTTTTGGTTGAGCAGCAATTCTATTAAATATGAAATGATAGATGGTTGAATAACTCGATGTATACCATTAGTTGTGCACTTAAATAATTCACCCCTCTCTCTCTCTACATGTATTTGTGTACATACATTTGTAGTTGTTAATTTCATTTTATAAATAATGAATAGTGATTTTAAATTTTAGAATTTATATTAGTTATAAATTCTTTTTAAAAAATAAATTTAATTATTCATATTGAAAATTTTTAAGTATTAAAATTAATTATATTATTTTAATTATATATATTTTTTTAAATAACAATATAATTAAATTTTATTATAAATTATCTACCATTAAATATATTGAAATACACATTTAATTTTTTTTAAAAAATAAATAAAAATATAAATATTTTTAATTATATAAAATTTACAAATGAACTACTATAATGATTATTTTGGGTTATAATAATCTTCTATATGATTTAATGTGTTTTATAATAGATTTTTCATTAATTATTTATTTAAAAATAATTTAAACTTATTTTATTTTATTTTTAAATAAATACTATAATTATTCTCATTTACACAATATTCGATTAATTTTTCTAATATATATTTAAAATCCTAAAACATCATATCATATTTTATTGATTTTGTAATGATAATTCGAAATATATTTTTAATTCATATGTGGATAAATTATAAAATATTTAATTTTTATAATGTTATAAATTTTTAAATTTGATAAATAATTAATATATATATATATATATATTCAAATTTATAATATATTTTATTAGGGTTGTGATACATTTCATCTAGAATTTGCAACCCCATACATTGATGTTCACGACATAAAGCTAATGGTGATATCAATCTAACCTAACACCAATCAATATTAATCTAACGAGTCGAAATTAGTGTAAATAATTAGTCAATTTATTTCCCTTTTTAGCTAAACATTAGAACTATAAAATCAAGTGTACGTGCATAAACTGGACGTGTGACAACCAAGTAGTTGATGTCTTAAAAGAAGTGGATGTCCTTGTGCAGCGAATCCCATTTCTGTTCTGCTACTATTTCAACACACAGAACCTAATCATTCATTGAGAAACATATCAGCTAATTGAATAAGATTTTGACTACACAGCCACCAGGACGACTCATTAGATGCAATCTTCATGCAATTGTCTCTGCTCTCACCTGCCACCTTTATTCGATGATTAGATCCAATCCAAATTAACCATTTTAACACATGTTTATGTAGTCTTACAAGTAGAATCTACTGCAGCCAAAAACATATTGAGTACACGCTAAGCATGGCCCTTTATATGGACCTAAAATTCAACCACTGGAGTATACACATGCTAGTGGTTTGCAATCAGAATCCGAATTAATGGATCCAAACCAAGTTGATATTGGAAAATCAATTTAAATAAATATAATTTTGAGACACTCTAGTATTACTCTAGACATTTCAATGCTTAAATTATCTATAAATACAGATAAAATAAATAAAAATAATGAGAGTGAGAGTAACTTGATGTATTTCTATATTCATGCAGAAAAAAGTCAGAATTTATCTGTAGTTAGAATCATAATGAAAATCACAAATGGCATCAGAGTATTTACGGAAATTTAAAAGTAATTGAGTCATAATTTCATTAAAATTTCTCCAACTAAAAAATAATAATACTCTTTACAAAAGGATCTCTATTAAATTCGAGATTTTCTCAACTACATATTGGATAGTTGTAGAACTTCTAACAGATATTAAGGGTCTATTTGGATAGACTGGTTTTTAATTTCTGATTTTTGAAAGTTGTTTCAAATAATATTTGGATAACTGGCAGAAATGTGTCTGCACTTCAAGAAACTCTTCCAGATGAAATAAAAAATATTAATTTTCTGAAAATAGCATTCATTTTTCTTTTTCTACATATAAAAATTAAAAGTAGAAGTAATTTCAGTCACATCCACGGTAAAGAAAATTGGAAAATTGGACGTGAGCCTGGACACGATGAATCTGAGCTTGGTATGATTCGATTGGGCCGAGTTCCCGCTAGACATGTATATAGACACACGAGAATTTATCAACAAATGGACCCAAACAAACAACATACATACGACTAAACATAATAACGTGTAAAAGTGAGACAAACATGAGTCTTGAAACTTATCTTCTTCTCTTGTTTTGTAAATAATTATACTATCCACATCATACACATTCATGTTCATTTTATTGGAATAGGTATATACCATACGTTTACTCATTAATATTCAAAACTCACTTTCAGGTACGGCATTGACCTCACTAGATTTTCTATCTCTAACTTACCTTTCAATTTCATTTTCTTCTATTTATATGTCACCCTCATCGATTAACCCTTCTTCTTTGATTCTTTCTAGTCAAGTTTTCACAATTTCTTGAAATTTTAATCATCCACCCACAGGATTATAATTTGCATAATATTAATCACGTATCTTGTTTCTATTACATAAGTTAGGTTAACACAAGTTTTTCCCAAACTTTGATTAGAATAAATCCAACAGATTACTCATATTTCAGTGGGCTACGTATTAATCTCAAATTTAGGTAAATATACTTCATAGGTTGAACCTAATCTAAAAAGGCAAAAATTTCTCTATACAAACCAAACAAACTAATGTAATTCCAAAATATAAAATAAATAATAAAAATACAAATGACTTCGATTGTTTCAATAGGATTCCATAAACATGTTTATTATGAGTTGTCTTAAGCAATTAATTAAAGAAAAAGACGTCTAATTTAGTTTAATTAAACCAAGTAAATTAACTGCACACGTGTGGATGGAGTTAAAAAGTCTTGACGATGAAGAAACAATGCTACGTACTACTATTAAACAAAACACGCCAAGGTCAAAGATACCACCACCTATTCTCTGTTCACACTTCTACATATGCCATGTACTAATCATTTTCACACTCTCCACCCTAAATATAATAATCTAAAATGCGTTTGGTTTATATGTCTAAGAATTAAAATTGAAATTTTATATAATATTTTATATGTATGATACACGTCATGCAAACAAACATGAAAACCAAAATGGAACATGTATATCTCTAACCAACCATATATATATTTTGTACAGAGTCCTGATAGCTGCCTGTTAATCTTCTGGTCAACAAACCGACTGACAACCAAAACAACCAAATTTCCTACACACTTTCTCTCATACAAATCCAAACACAACCAATTCAACCTCTCTTCAGTTTCAAAACACACACACACATATATATATATATATATATATATATATATATATATATATCAACTTCTCGGCTAAAGGAAAATCAGCATTAGGTCTATGGGAAACTGCGTGAGACGAGGGTCGGCGATGGACGAGAGCAGTGAGGGCATAATTGTAAATAATGGGGAAGAGAATGAGAGACTGCTTGCTGGAGGAGCCACGTCGACGTCCACGAGGGAGGTGAAGGTTAAGATTACGAGGAAGGAGTTTGAGGATTTGGTTAGGAAAGCTAATGTGCTTGATTTGCCTGTTGAGCAGATCCTTGTTGGATTGTTCAACGCTGATGATAATAATAAGTCTGATCACGATCAATTTCAATATCATGATCTTCATCTTCGCTCCTGGAGACCTGCCTTGCAAAGTATTCCCGAGGTCAATTGACTTGAGTTAATACATATTATATATAATATGTGTACATGTTATTATATATGTATGTATGTAGAGAGACGTTTGTAGTCTCAAAAAAGGAAAAAAAATATATTATATATATATAAATATATAAAGTACAGAGATGTTTGTAAAATTCGTTGGATTTAATTTAATCTATTAATTATTTACGTGTAATTTTTTCGTCACCTTGTGAAATTTCACGAATCCATACTCCAATATTATTTCATTGAATTCTGTTGATGGTGCATATTGTGAGCAAATATAAAATGGGTATGAAATTTGGGTTGATGAAGCCCAAAGCTTAATATTTGGGCTTCTTCGGGTATGGGTTTTATAATGTGGCGCATGAAGAAAAAATAAACAGAAATTCAATAAATAAAAAAAACGAGAAAACACTGCGCCACCGGCGATGATGCGAGTCCGGCCACAACAATGTGGAAACTTAGAGTTCTTGAGTCGTCGCTCGCATCGTATGGTGTGTTGTGGCGAGTTATCTTGACTGAGAATGCGATGGAGGTGTTTTAAGAAGCCGGTTTGAGAAGGATCTGGAATCTTGATTCGGGAGGAAGAGATGCGGTGGACTTGTCGGATATAGAAACAGAGGAGCGCGGTGGCGAGGGGAATCGAAGGTAGGGTACTGTTGTTATCGATTTCAGTTCTAATTCACTTGCTGCGTTTATATTGTTCTTCAATATATGTATTTTCTTATTGCTGTTAAATGAATCAAAGTAATGATTTTACTTTATGCCGAGCTCCGGATTTGGAAGTTTTGAATTTCAATCTGAAACATTTTGCGTGAAATGTATGTAGCTTAGAATTATGAACATTTTGTGTAGGTCTGTCTTTGATATTGAAGTATTATCATCTTCTTTAGTGATGATGATAACAGACTATTTTATTTAAATGCTAAAATTCATCTGATTCCATTTAAAGCTAGATAATTTGGTAGGCTGGAGTGTCAAACTGGACGTTGAATTTGAAAGAAAAAGGAAAATCTATCTGGTCTAGAATTAGAAAGATCTAGGTTCAAATAGTGATGTTCATGGGTTTTTAATTGGGCGGTTTGAACCGAATCAAGCCGGTCCAAAAACATGGGTATCTAATCCTTCTTGGATTGGTGGAGGGAGAAAGAGATGGAAGAAAAAAAATACTAAAATAAAATAAAATAAAAGGAGCACTTGATGGTTAATGAATGCAATGGAGCAGTTGTATCCGAGTTTTAATGACTCTTTGGGGTCCACACACCCTACCAGTCCACCACCTCTCTTTCTCTCTGTGTGAGAGTACAGCTATTGCTTTTGACCCCACCTTCCTTCAAGCTCATTCATGGCTTCTTCTCTCCGTTTCTCTTTCTCTCTCTTTGATATTATGTTTATCTCTGAACTCCAAGAGGCCATCTTATTGAATCTTTAAAACCTCTTTTTTACTTTGTGTGGTGGATATTGAAGTACAAAGAAAACAGGCCTGCTGAGAGGCATGAATGGAAGGGTTTTTCTCAAGATGAGTCTGGATATGGTACTTTCACTGGTCATTCTGGTGCTTCTAGGTGAGTGGTTTCCTCTTACTTTCTTCTTTGCCTTCTGCTTTTTAGCTTGTTTTTGCATTATTTGTTTCTTTGCTTCACTGTTCTAGAAGAATTGGTACTTTATTTTGCCTAGTTTTGTGTGATGGTTTCTGTTGTGTGGTTGATAATTCATTTATGGAGTAAAATTCCTTGCCTTTTCGTCCACCACAGTGTGCTTAATTACTGCCGTTAAGCTCTAAATCTCTAGTTTTCTGCATTGTTGAAACGAGTAGTCACTTTTAATTTTCATGATTTTGGATCATGGTGCAAATTAGCTTTACTTATAAGCCACTTTACGTTGTCCCCTTGTCTTGTCTCATATCCTTTGGATGCAAGATAGGTTGCTAGTGCTCTGAATATGTTTCATAAGAGGTGAACTTGGTACTTCCATTATTGTGTTGTGAATTGGACATACACGGCATGCTGCATCCCGAGAGTTCTGTTCATGTCAACAATTATGAGAGTTGCATACCGATCAGTTACAAAGAGAATGGAATGGAAGCACAAAAAGTGCACTTAGATGACCTTTACAAAATTGACATTATGGCTTTTATGTTGTTTGAATCCTTGTTGTGAACATCTTTTTTGCCTTTATACGTGTTTATTGCAAAGCAAGAGATAGCAATTGTTAGCATTTCTAGTTGTTGTGGCTTGGTTTGTAGTTTATGTTTCATTAGCTTGGGCAATGATAGAGTGACAACCTTGAGTTTATAGATTTAAAGACGGTAAATCATGATGGTTGGAACCGAAAAGGAGATCGCGAAGATTTTGCTAGGAACTTAGTGTCAGTACAGTAAGTATTCCCTATTGTTGACATGGGTTTAGCTAAGAACTCAACATGCTTGCTTCTCTTTAGTTATGTGTTGTTTTAGCACCCTGATTCTTCCTGGGCGTGAAATAGAAGCTAATATAGTATCGGCATCATTTAGTCATGCTAAACATGTGGCGTCAGCGATACTATAGAATACTCAACCTCACAGTAACTGGAATTCTGCACTGAACAATAAAACAATTTTAACTTGATACAAATGTTAGGGCACAGATTATCGCTAGTCATTAATCCAAAATGGTAAAAAGTTTAAGCCAAATCCATTGAACTAACCTCTAGTAACTGCTTGTTCTCTTATATTGATTGTGTTTTATCTACTATTCAAGTGCTTCAAGATCTATGCTCCAGTGTCCTGCAGCCCTTGACGGCACATCTCTTGCCTTTTGCAAACTTGATCTTTTGAATAAGAAAAAATAAAAAATAAAAAGAGCTGTTTTACTTGTTCAAGATTTACTAGTTCTACAATAGCATAAAGATAACCCTTTGCTCAATTACAGGTTTGCATGGATCTGATTGCAGTCCACTGTACAATCGTAAAAGTTCTGTATCAACAATAATTCGAGCAAATGATTTTTTACCTGAGATTCCCCCAACTGGAGCTCCCCTTATTCCTCTCCTCGCTCCTTCTCCATTGGAATCCTTCACCAAACCGAAATTATCAGGTTTGTTTGATTTAGTTAATAATGCTAGTTTTTTCAGCATTTTGGCTTATAGTTTATAATTACGATTTTATCTTGGTCAATTTCTTGCAGGGCACTGCATTTTAAATTTCACTGCAGCTGAGAATATGCTGAGCATTACCTCAACCGATTGCTTTTCTGTTTTTGCAACATTGCTAGCTAACGTGATGTGTTGTCCACAACTGGAAGCTACCCTAATGATTCTCATTGGTCAGACAAGTAAAAGAACCAATGTGCTTGCCTTAAATGGGACACAGGCGGAGCATTGCCTTTCTGATATTGAGCAAATTTTGGAGGGTAATGGTGCTGCTCCTAATCTTAGTAAGTTATGTTATATTCATCCATTGAACCTTACTGAAGCATCTTGCCCTGTCAAAAGTGTTTTTGAGTTTGAAAGCACAGTGGATACTTCTAAACTTCTCACTGCATGTGAAAAAATCGATCCTGTGAAAGAATGTTGTGAGCAGACTTGCCAAAATGCCATCTTAGATGCTGCCACCACAATCGCAATGAAAGTTACCGAGCCTCTGAACATGGATGAGTCCAATGGTTTGCATGAGCGCTCATCTAGGATTCATGATTGCAAAAGTATTGTCCTTCGCTGGCTGGCTGGTAAACTCGCTCCCTCTCGTGCAAAAGAAGTGCTCCGAGGATTATCAAATTGCAATGTCAACAAAGGTATGTTTAGAAGTAAACCATGGATACAAAGATTTAGTTACTTGAAAATGACAGCAGGGTAATTAATCAGATTTTCTTGAGTAGTGTATGGCTCTCTGCATGCATGTTTTAAGATTTAGGGTTATGTGCCAGATATTCCATTACAGATTTTCTTACTACAAACTATCCACACTTCCACACGTGAATGTAGTTTTTCATCCATGCAAGTGATGCTCTTGTGCAGTCTGTTTCAAGTTTTCATTCATACTCTAGGTTTTGCTTTCTTTGTCCTCAGTTTTGATATGCATTTAATATAAGCATGATCAGTAGGCAGTTAGAGACTTGTATGGTCTTAAGTTTTAGTATTCAGGATTTAGTAATTCCTTCACAAGCATGGGAAGCATCAAGATATGAGTCTTGTCTGATGTATGTTGAGTTTATATCAGAAATCACCTTTGTATATTTTTTCTCTTCAGTTTGCCCATTGACTTTTGACAACACAAAGCACGTTGCAAAGAGTTGTAGAAACGAGATAACTAACCAGACAGCTTGCTGTAATGCCATGGAGAGCTACGTATCACACTTGCAAAAGCAGAGACTTATAACCAATTTGCAGGCTTTAGACTGCGCTGCAATACTTGGAACGAAGTTACAGAAGTCAAATATAACAACAGATGTTTACAAACTCTGCCATTTAAGTCTCAAGGATTTCTCCTTACAAGGTCAGTCCTTGAATCTGTTTCTAACCATATCTATCTCTGCTTGAATAGCATCTTAAAATCAAAACTAACCATATCTATTTCTGCTTTATTATGTTGATGGGAATTCATTATACAAATGCAGCTGTCGGATACCAAGGTAAGCTCCAGATTTCATATAACTATCAAGTGTGTGTCCTATACAAACTTACATTCACTATCTATATGATTTTTAATTTCCCCATTGAAGAAATTTATCTGAGTAGGCATGACATGTGGTACATATATCTATTCATTTAAACAGAATCAGGTTGCCTCCTTCCAAGCTTGCCATCAGATGCAACATTTGACAACTCTGCAAGGATCAGTTTCATATGTGATCTGAATGATAACATTCCTGCTCCATGGCCTTTGTCGACTCAGTCAAGAACTTCATCATGCAATAAGAGTAAGTACAATAGAAAAAACTTTGGCTTCTCTACAGCATCATTTTCTGTCTAAAGACATTTTAATTGGAGTCATGATTTGCAGCTATCAGAATCCCGGCACTTCCTGCAGCTGCATCTGGTCAAAGTGGTACGTTCTTTGCTTCAACTAGATTTAATTTTAAATGAAGCTCAACCTCACATTTTTCATGTTGGACAGGTCTTTTTAGCAAAGATTTGAAATATTACCAACTCTTTGCTTCTACAATGATTCTGTTGATGCTCAAGTACTAATACATTGCAAAGCTTCATATACTGCAAAAAGAAGAGTATAATTGGATGATGGTAACGCCCAAGGCGCTTAATCATGAATCATTTATTAGTAAGTGAGAATCTGAAACTTGTTTCTTTCTCTAGTTCGTTGTGCTTCTGATTAAATCAATTATTGATTCTTGCATCTTAGTTTAGTGTAATAAAAGTCCTTGTATAGTTGCTGTTATTGTATCACAATATGAGTAGGAAAATCAAAGAAATCCATCCTGTTGATATATATACCTATCTTATATGTAAATTTTGGTAGTGGACTTCTTTTGTGCAAGCTCACCCTAATATTTTATTCAAGTCTTATTGTGTGAAACCAGTTTGGTGTTTCCTGTGAAGGAACAATGCAGTGCAAATTGGGTGATAAAATGCCACCTCTACACTACTGTGTTTTGTACTGTACGCCACGCGCATCTGACTATATGTTTTCTTGGACTCTTCTCGATATGAACGACGGGACCACATAGTAATACTGTTCAGAAAAATCTAGAACATGCTTGAGGTTCAGATTGCTTCTACTATATTCACTTAATTAATAAAAAGTTTCTTTCTAAATTAATACGTACATATAATTCATTTAATAAGGTATCCAAAACAGAAATGAGATTTATGGTGCTACCACTAAAGTGGCATCCATGCTAAAAAGAAGAAATAATAGTATGAGACTTTTAGTGATGGAATAATCAAGAATCATGTGTCCAATTTTAATATTTTTTTATAATTGCTTGTAGATGTAGTATACATTATAATAATTAAAAATAAACTTTGACATTCAAATAAGATATTAAACTAAAGTAGATAGATGAGAAAAATAAAAAATAAAGATACAAATACATCACCATATATTTATATATGCGTGCTGTGATTATGAAGAATTCATGTATCCCAGACATTGAAATAATAGCTGGACCATTTGACTAGCTGCTTCGATAAAAACACTTTTCAAAATCTAAAGTACACAGTTCTCCACACGTCCACGTATAACTTCTTCTACACACTGCTATCAACAACTCACACTCCATTGCATTTATGTATATGAAAATGAAAATACTTAGGTAGTACCCGATTACCAATACTACAGTATAAATAAAAATTATTTAGACGGTCCCGAACTAATATCAGTATATATGCATAGCGATGATATTATAGAGAGACTGACGAGAAGAATCCTCTGAAACAAACAATTCAGACTATGGCATCCAACAACGGATACACAAACAACCATCAGAATAACAATTACGATGACGAGGTGGAACCAGACCTTGCTTTACTTTCTCAAAGGTCGTCGATATGGTCTGAAGCTCCGATAAGTGGTGATCTGGAAGATGTTTTATCGGACACGAGTTTAGCATGGTACACCCGCTACAGGAAAGCTACTTGGCTTGAACTGGACACACTTTTCCGACTAGCTGCTCCGGCTATTGTGGTTTACTTGCTTAACAACGTTGTCTCCATGTCTACTCAAATCTTCTGTGGCCATCTCGGTAACCTCCAACTCGCCGCCGCTTCCCTCGGTAACGCCGGCATCCAAGTCTTCGTCTATGGTGTCATGGTCAGTTTCTCCCTTCCATTTACCACCCTGCACTCGATTCTTTTTTCAAACATTACCCATAAATTTAATTTAATTTTTTTTTTAAATGATTTTTCCTAAATTTAACGTTTGTGTGTTTTAATTTAATTCATTAACAGATAATATTAAATTAAAATAATTAATATTATTATTATAAAATTGTTATATATATATATATTTGATTCTGAATTAATTATTATATTTTATTAACACGGGATTATGTTAAAAGATTAATTAAATTAAAAAATAATTTTATAAAATAGGAAAAGAAATTATGTATAAAAATAGATCATTGTTACTTGTCGGAAAATAAAATAATATTTTAAAAAAAAGTTAGTTAGGTAGATAAAGGTGGTGGTGTTGTTTTATTGTTTAGAATTGATCAGCTTTATGTTAATATGGATTTGGATGATTGACATGACACTGTAGCTGGGAATGGGAAGCGCAGTGGAAACACTATGCGGACAAGCATATGGAGCACACAAATACGAAATGCTAGGAATCTATCTTCAAAGATCAACAATCTTACTAATGGCAACAGGAGTGCCACTTTCAATAATCTACATATTCTCTAAACCAATATTAATCCTATTAGGACAATCAAGAGAAATAGCATCTTCAGCAGCTATATTTGTCTACGGACTTATTCCTCAAATATTCGCTTATGCAGCCAATTTCCCTATTCAGAAATTCCTGCAAGCACAGAGAGTGATATTCCCAAGTGCATACATTGCACTCGGGGCCTTGGCGATGCATCTTTTGCTGAGTTGGCTGGCGATATTTGTGTTTGGTTGGGGGTTGCTGGGTGGTGCTCTTGTCTTGAGTTTCTCTTGGTGGGTTATTGTGGTTGCTCAATTTGTTTACATTTTGGTTAGCGATAAGTTTAGGTACACTTGGAGAGGCTTCTCTTCTCAAGCCTTTAGTGGCTTGTGGGGTTTTCTGAAATTGTCCACTGCTTCTGCTGTCATGCTTTGTCTTGAGACTTGGTATTTTCAGATTTTGATTTTGATTGCTGGTTTGCTCAACAATGCTGAGGTTGCTCTTGATTCTCTATCCATTTGGTAAGACTTTATTAAAAAAGGACACTTTTAGAGGTGTTTGTTGTTAGGTGGTTACCCATACCTATTCCTTCATTGCTCTTGTATTGTATTCAATTTTATTAATTATTAATAGAACTACATTTGTCTTTTCTTCACTATATTTGATTTTCCATTGAATTGCAGCATGACAATCAGTGGATGGGTGTACATGATATCAGTGGGGTTCAATGCAGCTGCCAGGTAATAACCTAATCATTCAATTCAATTCAATTCAATTCAATTCAATGGTGTTGAATAATAAGTTATATATTGATGTATACATAATACAGTGTCCGTGTGGGCAATGAGCTAGGAGCAGGACACCCAAAATCATCAAAATTTTCAGTGATAATAGTGACACTAAGCTCACTGATAATATCAACAATAATAGCAATAGTAGTGATGGTGTTACGAGATGTAATAAGCTATGCTTTCACAAGTGGTGCAACTGTCGCCTCTGCCGTCTCTGAACTCTCTCCTTTTCTCGCTGTCTCCATCATCCTCAACGGTGTTCAACCTGTCCTCTCTGGTATTTTCACTATCTCCCCTACTTCTCTATTTATTTTCATTGAATTAATGCCAACTGTGGTTATACTAATAATTAAGATGTGAATAGTAAATACCACTTGTAGCAAAATAATTAGAACAACATTTATTTAGTAGTAGCAAATACATATGACTTTGATTGGACTAGGGTGCTTTGTGTAATATCAATTCTAGTACATCAATTGATTAACTTTAATAATTTATGTTGGTTAGAAAAGGTGATTTGATCTCTTCATCCTTGAATTGTTTATGTGCCATGATTGATAAAGTGTGGATAATTAAGGGATAAATCATTGTCACTAGTCCTACAAAAAAATAAAAAATCGTTGTCACTAGTCTACACCTTTTACTATTGTGCTACGTTGCAGTGATTTATAACAATTAATATTTTAATTTATTAGTATTACTGAGATTCACTTCAATTATTGAATAAGACATGCAGAGATAGATGTACATCTTATCAATTTTTCTTTTACTATTTTAGAAGCATAGACACGCAAGTGCTTGTCGGAGTCATAGTCTTTCACTTATTTTAATATTAATAAAAATGTTTACAAAATCTTTTTAATCAGTTTCCACGATATCGATTACAACCTACTAAAGTAGGCATGACAATGTAACAAAAATATAAAAGTATGTTATTTAATATATCAATCACTATTAATGGAATGATATAATTTAATATATGGGGTACTGGTGATAGGTGTGGCTGTCGGATGTGGATGGCAAGCATTTGTTGCTTATATTAATGTTGGATGTTATTACATCGTTGGTGTACCATTGGGTTGCATTTTGGGCTTCAAATTTGATTTAGGTGCAAAGGTATATTTTCCATTTCACATATAAATTAATGTATGTTTAATTACTAGTGTTAATAATATTAATATCGTTCAATTATTTTGATCTAGGGAATATGGTCAGGAATGATAGGAGGAACATTGTTGCAGACACTTATTTTAGTATATGTGACGTATAGAACAGATTGGAATAAAGAGGTAATATTTGATTTTATTTTTATTCTTTGGTGAAGAAGTATGTTGGAGAAGTAATTAATTTAATGTGATTAAAATGGAATAATCAGGTTGAGAAAGCAAAAGCTCTTTTGGAGAAGTGGGACGACACAGCAAAGGAACCTCTTTTGGTGAACTGAACAATCCATTTCCATAGTTCAGGACAGGAGTCATGTCATGTTTAAGCAAATAATTTCTCAATTGTCATTTTCTTTCGTTTTGAGTGTAATATTGTGTGAGAAATAAACATTTCTTCATTAATTCAGATTATGGGTGAAAATAAATATATTTATCCTCCTTATAAAAGTTCGTTTTGGTTTTGATCATTGATGGGTAAGTTTGGTCATAATTAATAGAGAGAATAATCTAGTTAGTTCAGTTTAAAGATGGTTCCATATCACTAATCAAAAAATGATTGTTTCTAATGTTTCTATATTTATAAATTTACAAAATAGTAAAATGTAATGTGTAACTATTTATATTTAAACTATAAATGGAGATTTATACTGTCTCTTTTTTTTTTTTTTAATTGCTACACTTAATATTCAAACATTATCCGATAATTTTATTTTACATATTCCCTGTATATAAAAATATATATATAAAGTAAGATCTTATTTTATTCGTCTTAACATTTATATTTTAAATATAAAATTTTCATAATTTTTAATTATGTATAATTAAATATATTTACCTTTAATAAATATTAAAAAGTGTACATTCCAAAGTGTAGTCACTGGAAAAAATTCATGAATTTATTAAAATTATTTTTATTATAATAATAGAAATTATTGATTTACTTTTAATTAGATATTTTTAATATTTAATGAATATTTTATAATGTTAATTTAATACTAATAAATTTAATAATATTAAAACTACTTATATTATTTAAAATATTCATTAATATAAACTACTTTAGTGATAAAATTTAAGGTTATTTTCATTTTTGTTATTTTATAACTTTTATTTACATCATATAGCCCAACTTTAAAAATTTTTACAAAAATAATCTTTCAAACTTTCACTTTTAAAAAATAACCAAATTTACCATTTTATCCTTCTGTGAAAATCTTTTACACTGATCTGTGAAGGTGTGAAGGTGGTCTGTGAAGAGGACCTTCACATATGTGATGGTCTATTTTTGAAAATTAAAGTTTGGGTGGCTAAAAAATAGAAATAAACTTCTATTGGTTTAGTTTTGAATTTTTAAACTTTATTTGGTTTATTTTATATAATTTTCCCTAAAATTTATACCTACTAATAACATTTATACTTTATAATTGTAAGAAAAATTTTCATTCTTTTTACTTATTTTAAGATTTTTATTAATTTATCCTTATTTTAAAAATAATTTTAAAATTTTTTAAAAAATACCCAATTTAACTTCAAATGTAAATAAAAGTAAGAAGCCATTTTTAGATGATTGAAATTGTTGTAAATTAAAAATAATTTAGAAAATTATGATTAATCGATATTTTTTAAAATTAAATCAATAATTTCTATAATTATAGTAAAAAAATCACCAAGTCCAGTTCAGAACCAAAACCCAGACCCAAAGCGACTGGCAGGCTAAGGTCCAGGCCCAATGATTTCAAGAGGACTAGGCCCAATGTTTTCGAGAGGTTTGCAGGCTCAGGACTTCTTCCGAGACTCTCCAACTAATTGAGTCCCAGTTGAGCAAATCCCGAATCTTGAGGAGATCCTTCCGCTAGGATCTCGACAAGATCTTCCCTAACGGCTCTTCAGTCTCCTATAATTTAAATAGGAGCCAAAGCTTTATCGGAAGGGGCACGCTATCATTTACAGAAACTATGTCGTCTTCTCTACTCACTAGCACTCTCACCTCTGACTACACTCTAGTGAGCAATTTGCTACTCCGGTCATCGTTCTTACGCCATCCAGTTAAGCCCAGAGCTCCAAGTGTTTGTCTTCTTCTGTATCCTCTCATTCCGAGAGGAACGATACCAATTAGGAAATTACTTTCATTTGTTCTTTCCTTTGTTTTATTTATTAAGCTCAGAGCTGGCTTGAGCATCAGAGTGTGTACAACAAACACCACATCAGTGTTCCAAAAGTCCACTCGGATTTTTTTTTTTTTTAGGATCCCTTTACATTAGGAGTCAATTCCTTATCTTCCGAGACAATCCGGTTTTGTTCTAACAGATCGAACTGTTGTGTTTGAATAATTATAAATTATTAAATTTATTTTTAATATTTAATCTATTTAAAAATTAATATATTTTATTAATTTTTTTTTTACATTAAAAGGTAAAAAAATTTTTAAAAAAAAAAAAAAAAACAAAAACTGGGTGGCAGATGCACAATCCTAGTAATTTAATAATAATATTAGAATAGTAATAGTCGTACCTTATATATTTAAAACCTAATTCTTCACTCAATCATTTGAAATATATAATTTATTAATATAATTATAATATATTTATATATTATTATTTTAATTAATTTATAAATACAATAGTGATAGATATAAAATAGTTTTAATTATTTATTAAAATTTTAATATAAAAACTAAAATAATATATATTCCGATCAAATAATATGTTTAAAAATTATTATAATAATATTAAAATTCTAATATAAAAATATATATGTAAGTAGTATATTAAAAATTTATATAACATTATTTTGTTAATTAATAAGTGAAAAATACTGTAATTGCAATTTAATTATAGTAAACAATTAGTACAAATTTAATTAAGGAGAGATGAATTAGCCGGCCCATGTTTTCGATGTGGCTTGCCTGGCCTCCAATTATTTGTTTAATAGTACTACGAGATGGGTCCATTACTTAATAAACATATTGATGAGAAATAGTACATGTGTGGGCTGTTTGTGAATTTTTCTTAAGATTTTTGGTTTATGATTCCACTTAATGAATATCACCTAAGAACATATATTGGTTTGTAATTATTATTTCGGTTTTGGGTATTTTGACGGTTTTCTATTGCTACATCTTTCTCATTTTTAACATTAGCAGAATACTACATGCTATGCTATACTTACTAACCTATGACTTAGTTGACATAATGCTTAATTTTCAGATATAAGCAATATAGTCCCAGTTTTCTGATATGTTATAGCTCCTATATCATGATACTTGTTGCTTTCTCTAACAGTGGTGTTTTTTAATTATTGATGTATGTAGTTATAAATGTTCATATCTTAACTTCCATATAGTTTCTGGAATAGATTTGGTTCGGATAAATAAAATATTATATTACATTTGATAATCAATGTATAATAAATTATCTTCAAAATGACCAGTAGGAATATTTACAATGAATTCATAAACTATCGGTAATACATAAATATAACTAAACACCAAGAATAGCTATCCTAGTAAAAACAAGATGTAAAGCAATGCAACAAACCTTTTCTTTTTTAGAATTTCTATATTTACCACATTTTTATTATCCACATCATTTTAGTCCCATCTTATAAAAATATTTATTTGTAAAAGCATTTATATTTAACTCTGAATCATATGACATCCACCATTAAAATAATTAGATAGAATTGTTAATAATTTCCGAAATTTTAATGGATGGTCGTTTTTTCAATAGCATCTCCTGAATTTCAAAATAATACTATTTAGATTATTTTTTTAAAATAAATATATAGTTGAACATTGTCTGCTTCTAAGTGCTGAAAAACTATATAAAGAGTATAGAAAAATTGGTTATCATTGTCACATCTTTGTTGCTTTGGTTACAGATACCTTTGTGTGGATGTAATTGTAGATGATGTTATAACATCTTTGTGTGTGATCATGTTGAGATTTCAGAAAACCTATGTGTTGTAGATGTCCGGACAAATTGATAAATTGTACTAGCATTTTTTAATGCCAAAAACTATGTATCGCACACAAATAATAACCATGTAAGCTTCCAAATGGTATACTACGCATGATAAAATCGTAATTTGACAATTTATAGGAAAATGAAAAAAAAAATTACAAAATCTCATGTGGGCATAGTAAATATTTGTTCTCAAAATAAAATTAAAAAAGACGGAAATGTAATTTTTTTTAGGAAGTCAGGTGACTGTTGTTAATAATTTAATGTGTAAATGAAATATTTCAAGACATTTGATAAAAAAACATCCTCTAACCATGGAAATGTTGGAGTTTAAACTTGTTTTGACTATATTTAATTGGTGTTTTAATTCACGGTTTAAAGTTTAAGAATTAAGTTTATTTTATTGTTATTTATTTGATGTTTTCCGTTTAGAATTCGAAGAGTTAGAATCGGAAGAGTTTAGAATTAAAATCTTCTATAAATTATATTATCTCCTTTGAAGTTTGCAATTGAAAAAGAAGTGAATTAAATAACTTTTCTTCTTCTCTGTTTTTATATAGAAAAAATATAGTCCTTCAAATTTGGTATCAGAGCCTGAATAACAACGGCTACAACAAATCCCGTTCAATCACAAGTACCCAAATTGACGAAAGAAAACTACAGGATGTGGAGTATCCAAATGGAGGCCCTATTGGGTTCTCTTGATGTGTGGGACCTTGTGGAGAATGGCTATGGAGAATCAAGTTCTGGGAAGGAGGATGAGGAGAAGTTTAAAGAACGGAAGAAAAGAGAGAAGAAAGCATTATTCACAATTTATCAAGGAGTTGATGAAGCAACTTTCGAGTTGATCGCAACAGCAAAAACCTCAAAAGATGCTTGGGAGATACTGAAAAAATCATATGAGGGGATCGACAAAGTAAAGAAGATTCGTTTGCAATCCTTGCGAGCTCAGTTTGAATCTTTACAACAAGAAAACTCAGAGAAGGTTGCTGACTATTTTTCTCGAGTAATAGCTATTGTGCATCAGATGAGGAGTAATGGTGAAGAGCTAATGGATGTTCGAGTTGTAGAGAAAATCTTGCGATCTCTAGACTCGAAGTTTGATTTTGTAGCTGTGGCGATTGAAGAAACGAGAGAGTTAGAGACCATTTCTGTGGAGGAGTTGCTTGGATCACTGCAAGCATATGAATAAAGAATAGAAAAGAAAAATGGAGTGAAGAATATGGAGCAAGCTTTACAAGCAAAGCTATCATTAAAAAATGATGACGTTTCTAGAGGAGGTTATCAACGAGGAAGAGGAAGAGGAAGAGGAAGAGGAAGAGGAAGAGGAAGAGGAAGAGGCCGAGGTCGTGGTAGAGGACGGGCTTTTGGCGAGCAAACCAATATTCACAATAATGGAGAAGACAATGATTAGAAAGGTAACAGTCATGGAAGAGGTGGTGGCCGAGGTCAAAGTCGTGGACGTGGACGAGGCAGAAACAATAGATCTGATGTCCAATGTTATGTTTGCAAGAAGTTTGGACATTATTCTTACGATTGTTGGTATAGCACAAATAATACCAACAACGGAAGTGAGAAAGTGAACCTTATCAACAAAAAAGAAACTGACAACGGACCGGTACTACTTATGGCGTGCAATAAACCGGAACCAATTGAATCTGTTACCCGGTTTCTCGACACTGGAGCTTCAAATCACATGTGTGGGAGAAAAGAATTCTTCGCCCGTCTAGATGAAAGACAACTCGGCAACATTACTTTAGGAGATCTTTCGAAGAGGCCAATTAAAGGAAAAGGTGATGTTATTTTTGAACTCCAAAATGGAAGACAACTTCATATTTCCGACGTTTATTATGTTCTTGATATCAAGAGTAACTTGTTAAGTATTGGAAAGCTGTTGGAGAAAGGCTATGATATAAAAATGGGTGATTTAGCCCTTAGTATTCGAGATAAAAATAATAAACTTATTACTCTTGTGAAGATGACTGATAAAAGGATGTTTCCGTTGAAGTTGTCAATTGAGGAATCAAACTGCTTGAAAGCTGCAACTATGAACAACTCTGTTCTTTGGCATCTTTGCTATGGACATCTAAATTTTGAGGCATTGAAACTATTTGAGAAGAAAAACATGGTGATGGTATTACCAAAGATTGATGTCCCTGACAGTTTATGTGAAGTGTGTGTTGTGGGCAAGCAACAGAGAAAGTCTTTTCAGAGGTACAAATCATAAAGAGCATCATCGCGTCTTGAGTTGGTGCATTCAGATGTTTGTGGACCTATCAAGCCTGCTTCTATTGGAGGAAATCGATATCTTTTGACATTCACAGATGATTGCAGTGGAAAAATATGGGTTTACATATTGAAGGAGAAAAGAGAGGTGTTCTCGAAATTTAAAGAGTTCAAAAGTATGGTTGAAAAGCAAAGTGGATGTCAATTAAAATGCCTACGGACTGATCGCGGAGGAGAATATACATCTTTGAAGTTTGAGCGATATTGCAAAGAGAATGGGATTATACATCAGCTCACCATGCCTCAGAAACCACAACAAAATGGTATCTCAGAGAGAAAAAATAAAACCATTCTCAATATGGTTCGATGTATGTTAAAGGAGAGGAATGTTCCAAAAGAGTTTTGGGGAGATGCTGTGGCTTATTCTGTCTATTTGTTGAACAGGTTTCCAACAAAACGCATTGGAGATATTACACCGGAGGAAGCTTGGAGCTTTCGTAAGCCAAAAATTGATCATCTTAAAATTTTTGGATGTATCGCTTTTGCGAAAATACAGGAAGAGAAGCGCACCAAGTTGGAAGATAAGAGTCAAAAGTGCATATTTTTGGGTTATGGTGAAAATTGCAGTGGTTACAAACTGTATAATCCTATAACTCAAAAAATCGTGATGTCTAGAGATGTGGAGTTTGATGAGCAGCAATCATGGGATTGGAAGAGCAACGACCGATCAAAAAATATTATTTTTGATGAAGAGCAATGGCAGAAAGATCCTGTTGATAAAAATTCTTCGTCTCGTGGAGATGGAGTTCAGTTTCAAGAAGATGACTCAAGCAGCTCGCCCATAAGAAAGACAAGAGAATTATCGGAGATTTATACATCTACCGAACCCATTGAGTTTGATTATAAAGACGAGATGAATAACTTGTGTTTATTTGCAGGATTTCATCCTTTAACATTTGAAGAAGATGCAAAAGAAAAGAAATGGAGAGAGGCAATGAATGAAGAGATCCATGCAATTCAAAAGAACAACACATGGGAGTTGACATCGCTTCCTTAAGGGCATCAAGAAATTGGTGTCAAGTGGGTGTTCAAGACGAAAAGAAACGCAAAAGGGGAGGTGGAGAGACATAAAGCAAGGCTGGTTGTAAAGGATTACAAACAAAAATATGGCGTGGACTATGAAGAGGTATTCGCACATGTAGCCCGACTTGAAACTGTTAGATTGATAATTTCTCTTGCAGCTGAAAGAAAATGGGAGATGTACCAGATGGATGTAAAATCGGCGTTTTTAAATGGAAATCTTGAAGAGGAGGTGTACGTTGAACAACCATAAGGTTTCATTGTTGAAGGCCAAGAAGAAAAAGTCCTCAAGTTGAAAAAAGCTCTTTATGGGCTCAAGCAAGCGCCAAGGGCTTGGAATTCTAGAATTGATGCATATTTTGTTCGAGAAGGTTTTATGAAGTGTCCATATGAACATGCTTTATATGCAAAAGTCAATTCTAGTAATGATATTTTGCTGGTGTGTTTATATGTGGATGACTTGGTCTTCACAGGAAACAATAACTCTATGATTCAAGAGTTTAAAAAATCAATGGAGAGAGTTTGAGATGAGTGATTTGGGTTTGATGAGATATTTTTTTGGGGATTGAGGTGCAACAAGGTAAAAATAGAATTTTTATCTCGCAGGAACGATATGCTAAGGAGATTTTGAAAAAATTCTCAATGGAGGATTGTCAATCGGTGGATATACCGGTGGAGTGTGGTATCAAAATCACTAAGGAAGGAGAAGGGAAGTTGGTTAATCCAACTTATTTTAAGAGTCTTATGGGATGTTTAAGGTACTTGACTTGCACTCGCCCTGATATACTTTTTGGTGTTGGTTTGGTAAGTAGGTACATGGAGACTCCAAAGACTTCTCACTTGAAGACTGCCAAAAGAATTCTTAGATATATCAAAGGTACAATTGGTCATGGACTGCTTTATACATCTGAAAAGGAGTTGGAGCTTATTGGTTTCAGTGACAGCGATTGGGTTAGAAGTTGTGATGATCGGAAGAGTACTACAGGTTTTGTATTTTATTTTGGAAGTACTGTATTTACTTGGACGTCAAAGAAACAGTCTATTGTTGCTTTATCAACTTGCGAAGCTGAGTATGTAGCTGCAGCATCTTGTGTCTGTCATGCAATCTGGTTGAGGAGATTGCTTAAAGAACTAAATCTGCAACAAAAAGTCGCGACAAAGATATATGTGGACAATAAATCTGCAATTGCTTTGGCCAAAAATCCAGTTCATCATGAGCGTTCGAAACACATTGATACTCGGTTCCATTTGATAAGGGAGAGCATTAAAGCAAAGGAAGTTGAGCTCTTGTATGTGAAGTCAAGTGATCAAGCTGCGGACATATTCACAAAAGCAGTCAAAGTTGAAGTTTTTCAATATCTGCGGAAATAGGTTGGAGTTACAGCTTTTGGAGAACCAAGTTTAAGGGGGACAAATGTTGGAGTTTAAACTTGTTTTGACTATCATTTAATTGGTGTTTTAATTCACGGTTTAAAGTTTAAGAATTAAGTTTATTTTATTGTTATTTATTTAATGTTTTCCATTTAGAATTCGAAGAATTAAAATCGGAAGAGTTTAAAATTAAAATTTTCTATAAATTATATTATCTCCTTTAAAGTTTGCAATTGAAAAAAAAGTGAATTAAATAACTTTTTTTCTTATCTGTTTTTACATAAAAAAAATATAATCCTTCAAGAAAATAATTCGAACTAATTAAACGGTTGACAACTGGGAGCGGATAGCCAAACGTTTGACAACCTGGGGAGGTTTTTGCGAAATACCCATTTCTCAGATAAGGCCAGATTGAGATTCAACTCCAGGAGATAATGGACAAGTTTTGTCTTCATTTTTTAATTACTAAGATGCAGCAAAGTTGTATTTGTCTAGTATCAATGTGTTTGACAGTGGTTGTAAAGTGATTTTGTTAGCTAGTACACATGTAGACAGACGACACTAAATTAATGATTTGAATGGTATGGTCACTATGCAGCCAGTCACATAATTATCTCATCTATCATCTTTCCTCTTCCACACATAAACCATGGAAAGCAGAGAATCTGAACTTGAAGAAGTGTTGTCGGACACTCGAATGTCTAACTTCAAACGACTTGGAAAGGCCTCATGGTTGGAACTTAAGCTTCTGTTTCCTCTAGCAGGACCAGCCGTGTTTGTTTACTTAATAAACAACGCCATGTCTTTGTCTACTCGCGTTTTCTGTGGCCACCTCGGCAATCTCGAACTCGCAGCCGCATCACTTGGGAATAGCGGCATCCAACTCATCGCCTACGGCCTCATGGTATGCTACTGTTACACTATTTTCTTTGTTGTCCTATTATTATAATTATTCAATCACGTGACGTGACTATCAGCTAGGAATGGGTAGCGCGGTAGAGACACTCTGCGGTCAAGCCTATGGGGCCCACCGTTACGAAATGTTGGGAATATATCTCCAACGCGCCACCGTGGTTCTCCTCATAACCGCACTCCCACTAACACTCATCTACCTCCTCTCCTACCCACTTCTCCTCCTCCTCGGCCAATCACAACCCTTAGCTTCATCAGCCTCCATTTTCATCTACGGACTAATCCCACAAATATTCGCATACTCCGTCAATTTCCCAATCCAAAAGTTTCTCCAGTCGCAGAGCATTGTAGCCCCAAGCGCGTACATCTCAGCCGCCACGTTGGTGTTCCACGTGGTGATGAGTTGGATCGTTGTGTACAAAGTGGGACTCGGGCTGATAGGCGCGTCGTTGGTGTTGAGCGTGTCGTGGTGGGTCATAGTTGGAGCCCAGATGGTGTATGTGATGGTGAGTCAGAAGTGTGTGATGACGTGGAAGGGTTTTGATTGGTCGGCATTTAGTGGGTTGTTTGACTTTTTCAAGCTGTCGGCTGCTTCCGCTGTTATGTTGTGTTTGGAGACTTGGTATACTCAGATTTTGGTTTTGATTGCTGGTTTGCTTCCCAATCCTCAGCTGGCTTTGGACTCCATTGCTGTTTGGTAAGAAGAAAAACCACACTCTATATATTTTCTTTTTATAGATTGAAAATCACAGGAGACAAATGGAAATGGACAAAAGAGACAACAAAATAATCATGGTGGAATTCATTAAATGTTTAATAAATGATAGTGGTGTTGCACTATAACTTTCAGTCATATAGTATAAGCTAATAATAGAATGATGTTTGGATTAAATAATTGAAACATTGATGATGATGACACAGCATGGCAATAAATGGACTCATGTTCATGGTTTCCGTGGGATTCAATGCTGCTGCAAGGTTAGTAGTAGTAGTAGTCTAGTCATATATTAAAATTAAGGTACGTATTTAATTTGATTTGGCTTTTCAAGTGTGAGGGTAAGCAATGAGCTTGGTGCTGGAAATCCAAAATCGGCCAAATTCTCAGTAGGAATAGTGAATTTGGTTTCATTTATAATTGCTCTAATAGAAGCAACAATTATTCTCTCACTCCGCCACGTCATCAGCTACGCCTTCACCGGTGGAGAAACAGTCGCAAATGCAGTTTCAGATTTATGTCCCTATCTTGCTGTCACTCTTATTTTGAACGGCATCCAACCAGTTCTATCAGGTAACGAATCTATTTCATACATATCCATGCGAATAATTTTTATTTATTTATTTATTTATTTTTATCGAATTTGGCGTCTAAAATATTAAATATTTTATCATATTGCACCTTAATTTTTAAACTTAAATTTATCTTAATATATATATTTTTTAAAATGTATATTTTAAAATATTATATTTTTTAATTAAAATAATATTTAAAAAATAATTATTAAAAATAATTTAATAAATATTTTATGACATATTAAATATAAAAAATATATTACTTGATTTTATTTATAAATATTTTTAAATTAAAAAATTACTAAAATATTAAACTGTTAAATTTTACTGACGGTGATCAAATTTAAAATAGTAAAAAATATTTTTAAAAAATGCTATTATACGCTAACACAATAATTGAAATTAATGAATGAAACAATTCTACTAACATACAATAATACTTACATAATTTGTACCTAATTATTTGTATAATTATAATTTTCTTTTTTTAGAAGAGAATTATATAGTCATTCTGTAATCATATTAAATTATTAATTCTTAATTTTATTTTATAAATTAAATCTGTTTAAAATATGGTTAAATTAGTAATTATGTAAAATAATATATAAATTAAATTAAAATATTCATAAATTAAAATATTAAATTTAAAATTAAATATAAAATTAAAAAGAAATTATTATATTATATTTTTATTTTAAATTTATTTAAATATCTTATAATGTAAAATGAAATGCAAATATGATGGATATTTTACGTCCAACTATGAGCTTGTTTGTTAAATAGCATTTTCAATTAGAGATAGTATTTTCAGGATTTTTAGAGTTTTGACCAAAATCAAATTTCTAATTTTTGAAAATAGCTAGTTTGGTTAATGGCAATTTAATCAGTTGATTTGATCTAAAACGCTAATTTCTAAAAAATTGATAGTAGGAGCGTTTGAGAGATTTTAAAATTAGAGGTTTGTTAATAAAATAATTGACACATATTATAATAATATTTAATACTTTTATTATTATTTTTTATTATAATAGTTTATAATTAAAATTTTTTATAATTTATTTTATTGTAGTAAGCATATTATTATATTCTTGTATATTAGGTTAATTAATAATTGATATAAAAAATAGTAAATATTATTAAAATTATTATTTATTTGTATTGTTAAATATATAAATATTTAACACATTGAACTATATATTTGAAAGTAATAACGTAAAATATATCTCATGAAAAAAATATTTTAAAATGTTTTTTTACGTCATTTTATAATTGAATCTGCTAATATTGTTATTATTAAATAGCTGATTACTAAACACTGCATCATCAATCCGCTAACAGCTAATAATAGGTCAAACCGCTAACCGCTAATCGTTAATTGCCAAACAAACCCTATATGATTATCAACCATGTGATTATTGGCTAACAAAAAAAAAGTCCTATGTAAGGGTGGTAATGCGTCGGATCGGACCGGATCAATCTCACCCCATACCTGATTTGTGAATTATAGAATTTGATTCAAATCCGATCCGAGGTCCGAACGGATCGCATTTTCTAGCCCCAAACCCGAACCCAAACCCGAACCCAAACCCGTACAGATCACCTATTGACCCATCTAATCCAATTATGACCCGAGTACGTATTAAATTTAATATATTTATATATAATAATAATTTAAAATCATAATATTTATAACACACCGATTTATAATATACAAAACATATATAAGTTATATGATAATATTATTTGCTGAATAGATAAATTAATTTTAAACTCTAAATAAAAACTTCACTAAATCAATAAAATTAATTAAATAAAAAATATATTTAACAAGATTTTATCTATATAATGTGTATGTAATACACCATGAAAGATTATATTTTTTATAAACATTTAATAATTATAATAATAATAATAATAGTTTACACTCATAATATTTATAAATGAAATTGATATATAATAATATAAAAAAATGGAAGTTATACTTTTAGCTCTTTTATAATTTTAATTAATATATATAATAATATTATTTATTGTATGAATAAATTAATTTTAAACTTGTGTAAAAACTTTATTAGATAAATATAGTTAATTAAATAAATATTAAACTTGACAAAAATCATCTATATAATGCTGCCTATAGAATGTTATAAAAATTATAATTTTGAATAAATATATAAAATAATAATTACAACAATAATATTGGCAATAAAAAATAATAATAATTTAAATACATAATATTTATAAGTAAAATAAATCTAAAATTATATGTGTAAAAAAATTATAAATTATATAGTAACTAATAAATTAACTTTATACTTTATTTCAAAATTCAATTGTATCAATATAACTAACACAGTTTATACTTTATAAATTAATATTTTTATTTCAATCGGATTTTTTATATTATTATTTAATATAATTAATTATTTTTTTTATATAATTAGTTTATCAGATATGACCAAATCAAAGAAACATTAAATCGCTATTAAGTCACTTTTAACCTGATAATCCGAACGAATCAACACATTTGTCTTATACTCATTTTAAAGTAAAAATTTTGGCTACAAATCCGATTCAAAAATACCGAATCAGATTAGATTTAGACCGGATTGGATTTTTTTTTACCAGCGCTAGTCCTATGTAAATAAATTACAAACAATATAAAATTATTTGTTTAGACTTTTGTTTTTTTTATCTGCTTTGTTAATTAAATATTTCCGATTTAGTTGCAACATTTGAATAGTATACACTATTCATGAATAAATCTTATTTCATGTGTTATTCTATATGTATAAGAAAAAATATAGTCAAGTGGGGACTTGTTTTATTCGTATTGATGTCTATTTTTCAAATATGAAATTTATATAATTTTTAGTTATATATATATTAAAAATATTTACGGCTAAAATTAGGATAGCGTGTCAACTAGAAATGTTGCAACTATTTTGAAACGGATGAAGTAATAAATGAGTGGTTAGCTATTAGACCGTCTCCAACCGGGTCGTGGTAATAGCTTTTGGGGTAGGATGGTGTTCCAACCCACACACTATAACACGTAGTCCAATAAAATTACACCGTGGGCTGTGAATTTTGTGAGGCGAGGACGGTAAACCAAGCGTAACAACTGTTCATCCACTTTTCAGTCTTGTCTATATATGTTCATATATATATATATATAAAATGCACTATACATGTGCTGCACTTTCTGGGAAATTTAGTAAAATTATTTATAAAATAAAATATTATAATAGATAATTTAATAATATTTTATATTTAAATTAAAAACTAAATATAATTTTATTAATTAATTTTTAATTATTTATAACATTTATTAATATTTAATTAGAACTTTTATAATAATGTATTTTTAACTTTTTTACATTGAAATTTTGTTGCGTTTAATTAATTTTATCATATCTATATAATTAATAAATTAATTGAATTTATTATTATATTTTTATTTTATAATAATTTTAAAATAAAATTTTAAGTTAATTTAATAATAAGTATATAAATAATTATTTAATATTAATATTTATCACTCAATTTTATTTTAATTGCATATAAGTTCCTACTTTAAAATAGAGTAGTGTGTGGTTGGATATAGATAATTTATAAAGTGAAAAAATGAGAAAGAATATCGAAATTTCAAAATAGAGTAGAGTTTGGTGTGTAGTTGGAGATGGCCTTATACCGTCCCATTATGAGTTTGATTTGATGTGATTTGGTATATTAATATTTTTCTATTATTCATATATGATTAGTTGTTTCATGAAAATAATATTACGAATTTCAATTATAAAATAATATAAGTAAATAATATATTAATATTTTTTAATGTATTATATGTGATAATATTGTAATAAATATTATATTATATATTTTATCATTTTATAATAAATATATATTTTTATTTTGAGTTTTTTAACATAAATATATATTTTTTTTAAATTTTGATTTTTATTTATAAATCTAGTTTAAAATTATTTAAAAAATTAAAAATTTTATTTGCATTAAATATTTTTATTTTCAATTTAACATATTTCAAAAATCAGTCATTTCATACATGGATGTAATCTTTAATTATATAAAATTAATTTGAAAATCAAATGATTATTTTATTTTTGCCGTGGCTTCAAAGAGAGCTAAACATTCTTTGGCATTTGTAAAAACATATTAGAATAACAATTTTTAAATTAAAAGTTTAAGTTGATGGTGAATATTCTTTGGAATGCAAACATAAACTATCAAATTCTAATTTTACACAAATTTAAAAATAAATTTAAAAATAAAATTCAAATTTTAAATAATTCATTTCATGTAATTTTCTCATTCTTTTAAAATAATATCATAATTAATTACTTATAAAATTAAAACATAAAAACACTGTAATAATAAAAATCTTGCTAATATAAATTATATATTATAATTATGTTGTTTGTAATATTAAATTAATAATAATTATACATTAGAATTCATTTTTGTATAATATATTTATCTAAATTTAATTGAGATTGGGATATTTTAGTTTTTTTGACCAATTTTATTATTTATTGATTTATTTATGAATGTATGAAGGAGTGGCTGTTGGATGTGGATGGCAAGCATTTGTAGCATATGTGAATATAGGGTGTTATTATATGGTTGGAATTCCACTGGGTTGTCTTCTCGGTTTCAAATTCAATCTTGGTGCTAAGGTATATATATTAAACATCTTCATGTGATTAAATTTTCAAAGTGTACATATAATTTAAACTGTTTAATTTGCCTAATTAGGGAATTTGGTCTGGGATGATTGGAGGCATTATGCTGCAAACTATTATTTTACTTTGGGTCACATTTCGTACGGACTGGAACAAAGAAGTAAGTTTTATGGTTTATATAAATTATTTTTATTTGTCTATTATAAAAATTAAATACAAAATTATAATTTGAGAAATATATTAATTAATTGACTGAAAAATTCAGGTGGAGAAAGCAAGGTTGAGATTGGATAAGTGGGAGGACGCAAAAGAGCCACTTTTGGAAAAATAATACTACTACTTGATTGTGAGTAACAATCAAGATATTTCGAAATTGGATTTATGAATCACTTCAATTATTTTTGAAATTCCCTCTTTATCAAATTCCATTATATAATAGATTACCTTCATTCATAAATATTTAAATTTTTTATAATTTATTATTATTTTTAAAATTATTAATAATATATTAAATTATTTAGTAATAATAAAAATTCACAATTTATTATTTTAAAAAATAAAGTATAAAAAGACAAAGGATAAAAGTAAAAAAATCTACTAACATTTAAATTTTTTATAAAATGCGACAGTGACAAGAGAGTTTTGATATCACATCCAACTACTACTTTATGGCATGTGTTTGTCGTGGCATATAATGTCAAAATCATATCAAGTGTAGATATTTTGGCTATTTATCATGCTCATCAGTTTCAGGCATATCAACTTGAGAATATTATGAAATGAAATTACAATTTTAAATCGTCATTAATTATATATATATATTAGAGAATCTGGTAAAAGAGTCCACGTTGTACTTTGAACTCCTATCATGATGACGAAGAGCAAACGGTGTTTTTATACAATACAATCCATTCAAGGGCTTAATTGACAAGTTTTTCATAAAAGTAATAAATGACTCGCATGGCATCTCTTTATTTTCATGGAGAGAACATAATCTGAAGTGGTGGTGGGTGAGTAGGAACTGAAATCAAAATCATATAATCTTTAATAAAATATAAGTAGATATGGACAAATATATTCCGTTAAGTTTCAAGTGGATTTGAATATAAATATATAAATAATATTTTTTATTTTATTTATATATTTTATAATAAATTGAATATAATATTTTAAAATATATTCGATTCGGTTCTTAAATATTTAAATATTATTGTTTTTTATTTTATTATTTATAAATATATATTAAAAATATTTTTATTGAAATTGATATAAAACAAATATTAATACTTAAATAAGTACCAATCAAAATATGCAGTAGTAGTTGAAGATATAAATATAATATAATATAATATAATATAATATAATACAGTATAATATAATGCTTTGCAAGCTGTGATTGTTATTACTGCATGAAAGCAACCAATTCCTGCTACCTTAGTCAAACTTATCATTCAGCTTTTATTTTATTATTATTATTATTATTATTATTATTATTATTATTTATTTATTTATTTTGATTTTGGCGACAAACCCCACGTATTATTAGACCATTTAAGTCAAAAAAGACCACTTTCAGGGTTCTTCCATTCCATGTTAGCTGGAATTTATGGCATGGGCCACATAAACCTATTTCTTCATTCCTTTTGTTTTCAACTTTATGTCGACAGACACTAAAAAAAAAAATCAAAAATGACCTTTAAAAATGTCTCAAAATGAATTTTGCGATTTTTTAAAATGTCATTCCGAAAGATATAATAACTTAATTTTGAAAATATCGTAAGAAAAAATTTTAACATTAATTTTAAAATATCATAAAATGTTACACTAACATTATTTTAAAAATGTCATAAAAAATAAATTAACATTAATTAAAAAATATCGTAAAAACGATACTAACATTATTTTTAAAATGCCACAAAAAGATAAATTAACTTAATTTAAAAAATATTATTTAAAAAATCACAAAAACAAATATTATTATGTCACAAAAAGATGGTTTAACGCTATTTAAAAAATATTGTTAAAAAAATGTAAATATTATTTTTAAAATGTGATTAATTAACATTAATTAAAAAGTATCCTAAAACATATACTAGCATTCTATTAAAAAAATAAAAAAGTTATAAAAAATATAAAATTTCACAATAAAGACACTAATTTAAAATGTCCTAAAGATACTTTAAAAATATGCTATTTGATTACATATCCATAAAGTACATACTTCTTATCCATATTCTATTTTAATCCTACAAATAAAGTCTTCAAACTAATAAAGTTGGTCCAATAAAAAAGAGTCCAAAAACATGAATTTTAGATTCCATCCATACCAATATAATTTTTAGGCCATGCAATAAAACTTGTAACAGCATGACCAAGAACTTTGAACTCTTGAGTTGGACGAATCAACAATGTATCCTCAATAATTGCATATGTAACTTGGATCAAACCATTAGTCCCTACAAATAATTCCAATTGACATTATTAATTATAAATATAATAATTGTAAATGTAAAAAGAAAATATTCATGTGAAAATACTATTTACCTCCCAATATGGCAAGTCAAAAAATATGGATTTCTTCTTCCACCTCACTGCTGAATGTCTCTTTCTCTTTTACAGAACATGTTTTTTTCTTCTTTCCCCACTCATTCACTACATCGTTTAACTCAAACAAAATCCGTTGACCAGTCAATTGCTCCGGCTTACTCCCAATTGATTCTTTTCCATCAAACCATTTAGGCTTTTCTAGAAATGAATGACCAGATTCAAGAAACCTTCTGTGGCCTAAATATGCATACTTCATACTATATTTCAACCATTCTGCACAAGTATGGACACCACATATAGGACAAGCTAGTTTCCCTTTCGTGGTGCATCCCGCCAAGTTACCGTACGCAGGAAAATCATTGATTGTCCACATGAGGATTGCTTTTAAATTGAACATGGATTCCGAACTTACATCGTAGATATTAACCCCTTCATTCCACAAAACCTTTAAGTCTTCTATGAGAGGCTCCAAGTAAATATCTATATCATTCTCTGGTTGTTTAGGACCAGGAATTAATAATGTCAACATTAAGTTATCTTTCAACATACATAGCCATGGAGAAAGATTATAAATTACCAAAATCACTAGGTAACAACTATATCTAGTGCTTAAATCATAAAAGGGATTAAATCCATCATATACAAGTCCTAACCTAAGGTTTCGAGCATCTAAGGCAAACTCAGGCCATTTTCTATCGATTGTATACCAAGCTGGTGAATCAACGGGATGTCTCATCTTACCATCCCGACTGTGATGCCTAAAATGCCAAATCAAATTTTCAGCTATCTCCTTTGAATTGAATATTCTTTTAAATCTTGGTATAATTGGAAAGTAACGTAATACCTTTAGTGGAATATTCTTTTTTGTACGAGGGTTAACTTTCCATCTTGGAGATTGACAATTCGGACATTTATCCAACTTACCATTTTTCCCCCTGAATAAACAACAATCATGTTCACATGCATCTGTCTTCTCATAGCTAAGATCAAGAGTCTTTACTAGCTTTTTAGCTGTGTAAATTGAATCAGGGAGAGTATTATCTTTTGGCAACAAGTCTCGGATAATTTCAAGAAGTTGTGAAAATCCTTTGTTAGACCAGCCATTTTCAATTTTATGCTTAAATAAAACTAAGGTTGCTGACAATTTAGTATACTTTGTACATATGAGTGATGCAGAGAATATGATGTTGATTAGTCTTGTAACCATCATTTCACTTGGATTTTGACATTTAAAGTTTTAAAACAGGTGTTTCAAAAAGATAATGTTAAAGTTGGTATTTTGCAGGAGCTTAAATTCCTGAAGAAATGCCAAAATCTACAGAGGCGAAAATCCAAATCAAGAAATTAAATCTTAAAAACTATTATTCAATCAAAATCAGATAAGTGTTCCACTTCTCCACCAACAAATTCAAGAGCACAAACACAGACATTCAATTAAAACACTAAAAAGAAAAACAGAAAGAAAAATCATCAACTGGGGGATTTGTAAAAACCAGAAACCTCACAAACAATGTTGACTAATCACGAAACCAATTTCCATTTCAATTTCACTTCTTGTAAACCAATTTCCTAAACATAAGGAAAGTCGGAAAAAGAAAGAAGCAGCAGATTCATACCCCAAGAGTGGAAAGCGGAGGAGAGTGAGGGGTTTGTCGCCACCGAAATAGAAAAGGAACCAGTGAGGAGGATTTTATAGTTCCAGTGGATTTTCTAGCTCTGAGAAATCCAGTGATGAAAGTTACACCGACTGCAACATCATCTTTAAAGTGAGAATCTACCATTTCAATGACATCTGGGGAGAAGAGAAATTCATGGATATTTGGACAGATTCATACCCAATTTAATAAAATCACAAGATCCAATCATAAGACCCAATTTGATAATCTTCAATCGATACAAACATCAATCTATCTATGAAAGCCAGCAGAAATTCTAAGAATTGAAGACAAATACTGGAATTATGTACGTACCATTAGCACTACTAGGATTGTGACGGAGGAGGAATTGGAAGAGAATGGAGTCGAGATTTGCGAGCGAGCTATTCCGTGACGGCGGTGGATCGTGAGAAATTAGGGATGATGATGGTGAACTCTGAGTTTTTTTTCATGTAAATTACTCCCTCTATCTTTTAATTATTAACTTTAATCACCACTGCTATTATTTATAATTATTTTATAAAAATATTTTATTTTAATTAATTTTTATATTATTTATTAATATAAATATGTAATTTTAATTTTTGAATTAAAATGATATTTATGACATTATTATAATATATAAATAGAATCAATTATGACATTTTATAAATATTGTAAAAACTATCTTTATAAGTCTATTACGACATTTATAAAATTACTATAGTAATCGAGTGTAATTACCATTTTTTTTTTTAAATGTCATTAAAAAAAAGTCGAAAACACCACTATTTTTGGCAGTGAGACAAAATATGTTGTCAATATCAGTCTAATGTATATTTTCTAATTTTATTATATATTTTTTTAGAAACTAACATGTTTATTTAGTCAAAGTAAATACGTAATAAAATTGTTATGGCATGGGTGGTTTTGATTGGGTTACTTTATGAAATATCAATCCAAAACCATGTTACATTATGAATTGTAATTGTTAAAATAACACACGTTTTGTCCAAAAATTTTATTTGATGATCTTTTCATCTTTGAATGGTTCATAGAATATGACAGAGAGAGAGAAATTAAAGATAAATCATTATCATGATTTCAATTATAAAAAAATTCTAAACTACTTAATTTATTAAGATTTTTTTTTAAAAAAAAAAAGAGTGATATTTTGAATTTATATTTTATTTACTAGTTTTTCTAATTTAAAATAATTTGTTTTTTAATTATTATTGTTTATTTTTTTTTCAATAGAAAAAAATATATTAAGAAAGTAAAATTTGGGATCATTATATATAATGTGTTTCATAAAGAAGAAAACATCAATTCCTAAAAAGAATTACACATTGTGAAGGTGGAAAGCACATTAGCGAGGTAGGGTTTTAGTTTTGGTGCTTTAAGTTGTGAGATCTGAGTGTAGTTGTTTGTGTTTATTTTCTGTAATATCTTAATCCTTTTGATCATTATAGTAGATTGTTATTCTCTTTTTTCATGAAGTAGGCACATCGCTGAACCATGTTAAATTTCTCGTGTTTCTTTCTACTTTCTATTTTTTTTATGATGTTTCTACTCTAATTGGTGCTATTTCATCTCGTCTATTCCTATAAAACTAGTATCATAGCATAAGTTGGAATTAGTCATGGTGTCAACATCATCAAAAAAAGTTTGATATTGAGAAGTTCAATCAAAAAATGAGTTTCACTATGTGGAAAGTCAAGATGAAAGCGATTCTAACACATTATGGATTGCAGACGGCGCTTTTGAAGAAAGAAGAATGACCCAAATCATAGGATGGAGAGAAGATGGTGGAGATAGATGAGAGAGCATTATCCATGATTCAATTGTGTTTGTGCAATGAGGTTCTGAGAGAGGTTATTTATCAAAATACTGCAAAAGGATTATGAGATAGATTGGAGGCTCTATATATCACAAAGAATCTCACTAAAAATTTGATAGCCAAGCATCATTTATACACCCTATCGATGGTAGAAGGTACATCAATCAAGTCACATATTGATGAACTTTCATATATTGTAATGGATCTATCTAACATGGACATCAAGTATGAAGATGAAGTTCAAGCCCTCATGTTACTTCATTATTTACTTCCTTCTTTCAAGAACTTTAGAGAAACGTTGATATATAGTAATACTACTCTAAAGTTGAAAGACATCAAATCGGCGCTTTATTCGAAGAAATTATTTGATAATTAGATGTCCAAAAACCGAGCAGATAATCCTACAGAAGGTTTATTGGTAGAGGAAGATCCAAATCAAGGGAATCTGGTAAAAATTGCTTTAGATCAAAATCAAAGTCCAAGTATGTGGTTTATTATAAGAAGAAATGACAAAAAAAATGATTGTTGGAATCTTCAGAAGAAAAAAAAGAAGAAAAATAATCAAAAGTAAGATAAACTTTTGGAAGCCAGTGTGTGTAAGATAAGGAAAAAGACTATAATGTCTATACACTCATTGATGATAATACTAGAGCTAATCAAGGCTGGATTCTTAATTATGCATGTTCATTCCATAATTGCAGGCATATGGAGTAGTTCAATTCTTTCGAGGAATTTAAAAGAGGTGTTGTGTTAATGAGCAACGAACAACCTTGTAAAGTTGTTGACATTGGTTCTATGAAGATTAGGATGCATGACGACATGATTCAAACATTAATAAATATTCATTATGTTCCTAAAACTAAAAAAAAACATTATCTCACTATCTACTTTAGATGGTAATGGTTGTAGATTTACTAGTGAAGGTAGAGTTCTAAAGTTTAGTAAATGTGTTCCTGTGGTTATGAAGACAAAGAAATTTGATAAGCTGTATTATCTGATGGAGTCTACTGTTATGGATTCCGCCTCTATTTCTTCTACATCAAGCGAAATAGATACTACAAAGTTATGACATACAAGACTTGGACATATGAGTCAGAAAGGCATAACAATGCTAAGTAGAGGGGTCTTTTGGGTGATCAAAATTTATCCAATTTGTAGTTTTGTGAATATTATGTCTTCGACAAACAGAAATGGGTCAGCTTTAGCACTGGAATAATCAAAACTAAAGGTATGTTGGATTATATTCATTCTAATATTTGAGGACCTTAATTGATGATTTTTCAAGAAAATTCTGGGTCTATTTTTTGAAGAATAATTCTGAAGCTTTTGAGACCTTCAGAGGTTGGAAGGAATTAATTGAAAAGAAGTCTGAAAAAAAAGTGAAGCGCTTGAGGATTGATAATGGGTTAGAGTTCTGTAGTGGGGAATTTAATTCATTCCGCAAAAAGATGGTATAGTAAGACATCTCACAGTTTGTGGGACACCCCAATAGAATGAAATAGCTGAGCGCATGAATAGAACCTTTTTGGAAAAAGTTTGTTGTCTACTGAGTAATTTTGGAGTGACACAAAATTTTTGAGTCGAGGCTGCTGCAACAGCTTGTTGCTTGGTGAATCGTTCTCCATCCATGTCAATCGAGTGTAAGACTCCCAAAGATATGGTCTGGTAAACCTGCTGATTATTCTGAATTGCAGATATATGGATATCCTGTTTATGTTCATTCAAAAAATAAAAAGTTAGAACCTAGATCAATGAATGGCATATTTTTTATAATCCGATTGGAGTGAAGAAATACAGAGTTTGACTTACTGATCTAAAGAAGTCAAAATCTATAAGTAGCAGAACTTGCATATTTAATGAGAATACCAGGTTTTATCCAAAGAAGGAAAGTGCTAGTCCTGACACTACGGTATAGAGTTTTGATAATGAAAATAAAGAGATGCAAGGTATTAGGATGGAGCCCCCGTCCAAAAATCATGAAAAGCCCAATGAGATAGAGATTGAAACCATTTCAAGATGAAGGCCCAGAATAGAGAGATTAATATCTTCGAGATTTGATTATTTTGTTACCATATCCTGTGTCGTCGCACAATAAATCAAAGGATCTGATAACCTATTCACATATAGTGAAGCCGTCTCAAGTGATGATTCTGGTAAGTGGTTAGTGGCTATGCAAGAATAGGTGGAGTCTCTTCTTACAAATAAAATTTGGGAACTAGTAAGACCTCCATTAGAAAGAAGATAGTTGAATGTAGATGGGTTTACAAGAAGATGGAAGACATACCTGGGGTCGAGAAAGAAAGATACAAGACATGTTTAGTTGCAAAGCGCTACAGTCAGATGTCAGATATTGATTTCAATAATGTTTTCTCACGTGTTGTTAAACATAACTCTATTCATATTTTGTTTGGTTTAATTGTTATTCATGATCTCGAGTGAGAGCAACTAGATGTGAAGACTGCATTCTTACATGGTAAACTTGAAGAAACTATATATATGTCTCAATCAGAAGGTTTTGAAGTTAAGGAAAAGAGAACCATGTTTGTTTACTCAAGAAGTCATTATATGGCTTAAAGCAGTCACATCGACAATAGTACAAAAAGTTCTACTAGTTTATAATGACGCATAGATTCGCAAGGAATTATTCTGATAACTGTGTTTACTTCAAAAAGTTACCTAATGATTTATATATCTAACTACTCTTATATATCGATGATATATTAATTATTGTCAATAATAAGTCTGAGTTTAATAATTTTAAAATCAATGGTAAGTCAAAGATGAAAGGTCACCAGACTAAAGAAAATTTTGAGAATGGAGATTAAGCCCGGTAATGTGAGATTAAAATAATTATTTAAATAGTTGTAAAAATTGATTGTTTATTTATTATTTATTTTATTTATTTATTTCAGAGATTAATCAATTTATTTTTGAAAAAAAATCAATTGTAAGTAACTTTACAAAATCTTTAAATCATCATCTAATCAATATTATATTAGATATAATAAAATAATAATTCTTTTATCATATTAATTAAAATATTTACCGAACTCAACTACTAAAATAGCCATTATTGTTATTGGATTATTTATTATTTACGAAATAGAGTCGATTTTGTTTGCATGTTAATTATTTTGATTATCAGGTTGAGAAAGCAATAGGACGAGACGAGAGGACACGAACCTCTTTTGGTCAGCTACCCAATCATAATTGCTCGATTGACATTTTCATAGGACTATTTTTATTTTTCTTTCTTTGAGTGTAACACTGCGGGAGAAAAGCATTTCTTTATACTTTCATCATTATTAGATTGTGAAGAACTTAGTTAAGGTTTTAAATACCTGTATGATTGGATTACATTCTTGATTTTATAGTTAAGTTTGGTCATAAACTAATTGAAAAAATAAAAAATAAAAATCTAGCAATAGGAAAAATTAAAAATTTTAAAATTTGAGTTTTTCTTTGTTGAATAATTAGCTTTAAATTGGTAATATATTATTATTTGTCCCTCGATTCCATTCAATTTATTTTCTTCATTTTTATGTACAAAAATTAGTATAAATAAATCTTTAACTAGATAAAATTATTTTATTTTATTATTATCAGACCTTTTTAAAATAATAAAATAGAAATTATAATTTATAAAAACATTTAAAAATAAAACATATAATTAAAAATGTAAAATTTTATTCGTACCATCCACCTTTTCTTCACACATTAAAGATAAAATATATTAAAATATTTTATTATATCCTATCTAGCATCACAATCCAAAACTCCATTCAAGATGATCTTGTATCCGACTTTTCTTTCTTTTCTGGCATCTCCCTATTTAATAGAAAACAAAACACGTGGAGAAAATGTCTCTGTCTCCCAACTAACAGTGTCCCTACAATTATGAAGAGTATTTATGATAGGGGACCATGATTTAATAAAGACGTTTGTAGTTGCAACGCATGGACGAATTCTAAATTCTCAATGGGAAACATGACACGATTTTCGTTTCCTTTTAAAACATCCGAATTGAATACTAGGAGATAACATAATAATACTTGACAATTTTGTCTTCATTTTCATGGACAATATTTACACACTTGTTTCCATCTCATCATTTCATTATCTTTCTCAACTTCAACAAGTGTTCATGCATGGAACCCGATCAACTACATTTCTTTTATTTTGAATTTTTTATTAGGGTTAATTCTAAAAACTAGTTAATTTTTAAATTATTATTTTGAAACTTTTACCCAACCCCCAAATATTATTGGTGGGTTTTGGTTATAATTTAAATAATATTTTATTTTTAATTTTATTTTAATAAAAAAGTTTGATAGTTTTAAAAGATTTTAATTTTTAATTCTTAATTTTTAATTTTAATAATTTTTAATTTTATTTTTTTAATTTAATAATAATCATTAAATTTTTAAATTTAAATTAATTTAAATAATAATCATTAATTCTTTTTCTAACAAAGTATTTCATGTTTTAAATACTTTTATTTTTTTAGTTTATTATTTTTTTCGAAAATTAATAACTTTTTATTTCTAATTTTTAATTTTAATAAACTAAAACTAGTATCAATAATTTTAAAAAATTTAGTTCTTTTATTTAATTATTTAAGTAATTTTAATAATTTTTATTTTTAATTTTTAATTTTATACATACAACTAAAAATTATATAACTTAATAGTTTCTAATGAAAATTTGAGCATTATTTATTTTAATTTTTTAAAAATAAATAACTATTAAATATATTAATATATTTTTTTTTTTTTAATTTTATATATTTTTATTTATTGATATTTATTTTTAAAACCTACAAATTATAATACAATAATATAGAATTTTTTATAAATTTTTAAACATATCTATAATTAAATAATCTCTTATGGTAGGTTGTAGTAGATTAAAAAATTAAAAT